>OY730170.1:753290-1274188 GCA_963422465.1 Lichina pygmaea
GGAGAATCAGATAGGCACATAAAAATCACTACTTTGTTGTTGTGTTGTTAAGTTATAAGTGTTTGAAATTGTCACTATCAAAGACCTATTTTCAAGCGACAACTACTGTTATCTCTCAGCAACACAAGAGAAATCCAGAGAAGTGTACAATCTCAGAGATTGTAGAGTAGAAGTAGAGGGATCAAATGAGCTGCTTAGATTTCTATTTGGTCGTTGTTGTCCAGAGCTATAGCTGTGTGTAGTTGATTTTATCAAGAGATGTTCATAGAGATGTGTTTGTTGGGCTGACCAACACCCCTCTGGGGAACGGGGTGTGGGGGCACAGGTACCGTACTTCGTACAGTACATTCGTAGATCAGCTTGAGTACGTTACGTACGTGTAGTATTTTTACATACGTACTGTACGTTATGTAGCTCTAGCGCCTTTTCCCCACCTTTTCCGACCATGTCAATTCAACGCCTCTTGATCTCGTCTACGGCGATGCATGCAATCTCTCTTGCAGCCGCACAGGACGTCAACGTACGAGCCTACTCCTAGTATGTACATGGGTACATACGGAAGCCGGCGACAAAAGTATTCGCAATGATTTGTATGGGGGCAACAAAAGTCGCGAGACACCCCGCATTTCTCCTCCCAATCTGAGTCCCCGTCGCTATTGTTACTGTTCCCCTTCTCCACCACCAGAATCTTCGAGTCTTGAGTCTTGCGACTAGTCGTCTTCCCAATCTGAGCTCTCCTCACTCTGCTGCTCCTCCTCCTCCTCCTCTTCTTCTTCTTCTGGCACCAGTATATCCTCAGGTCCTCAAGTCTCACGATACTTGTTACCACCTTCCAGTGTGATAATCTGCTGAATATGGTGAGGAATCCGCTCAATCCACCACTGAATCCAAGACTGATCCAGCTCCCTCCAAGCCTTCAGCCATGCCTTTGTCATCTCATCTCTTGTCCTTGGTGCACAGAACTTTGTTGTCGTACGCTTCAGAAAAGGCCAGCATGGCTTGATAGCATTAAGATCTGGGGAGTTGCCTGGCTATAGCAATTGCTGAACACTGTAGCTGGAATAGATTGCCTTCTGAGAATGGTGTGTGTGTGGGGGGGTCTTGTCTTCTTGGACAATTGTGTTAGGACAAGATTGCTTGCACTCCTGAGCAAAAGGAAGAAGCTTTCCCATCAGAATAACTTGCCCATATCGATACCAGTCAATTCTTCCTGCTTTAGCTTGTTGTACAAGCTTGCCAGTCTGCTTTGTGAACCTCCAGACTGGTGCTTTGCCTGGCTTGTTGCGTAGACCTAGACGTTGGACCCCAGTCACAATCTCCTACTGTGCTCGACCCTCAGATTCTCAAGTAGTGTTCATCTCAGCTAGCTCTTTCTCTGCAGTCTTCTTCTCTTGTGCAGTCTCTGGTCTCCAGATATGGCATAGTCCTTTCTTGTTGTACAAGAAAGATCCCCAGAACATGAACTCTGTAACCCCTTTCCAGCGCTGCTGAATAACTGTCTTGTCGTAGTGTTCTTCCAGTGTCCGCCAGAGTCAAGTCCCACCCTGTTGATGACCTAGAATAACTCCTGTCTTATCTGTCTATATCACATTCTTCCAGTCTTCTAGAGTCTTATCTTTGTGTTCTATCGTAAACTGCAATCAAGCAGCTTTTATTGCTGGAGATAGGATAGGCTTCCATGTTGCCTTGAGCTTTTGGAAACAATTGCGACAAAGGATTTGCTGGACCGTACAAGCAGACACCGGAAACTCGTAGCTGATGTCAAGAGCAGACATTTCTCGCCTATGATAATCCTTCCTGACTAGGTCAAGAAGATCTTTAGTCTGCTGCTTATTTAGAGCTTTCGGTCGACCGGTTCGTGGAGCGTCCTTGAAGAACTCGTCCTGGAAGACTGCATTGGTGACTGGATTGTAGCCACACTCGTACGCAAGTTGACGAATTCGATAGATAGTGCTAAAAGAAAGACCTGTGAGGTTGGTGATATGATTCACAGGGACACCCTCCTCAAGAAGAGCAAATACACGTGCTTTCTGCGAGATGCTGATGGCTTTGCTACCCATGGTGTCAGTGATGTGGGTGGTGTCGGTTGCAGATTTAGGTGGTGATCTCCAGTCTCATCACTTTTTGGAGGGATTGCGAATACTTTTGTCGCCGGCTTCCGCACGTATGTACTGTACGTACGTTACGTACTGCAGGTACGTTACGTATGTAAGTACAGTATGTACGTGTCAAATTTAGCCTCTGGGATGTCTTGCTTCTCTCCGTCGGCCTGATGCGCCGTGCAGAGGAGGCATTTTAGCGCGTCCTGTGGCTGCCGACATGATGACAAAGAAATATGGAGACTGACTTCCCATCAACGTGAAGGCTGTTGCATCTCTAATTGGGCCGTCGAATCGCCAGTCGGGCGTACGTACTACGTACGTACCTACTGTGCGAGGCAGCGCAGTACAGTGCCGAGTCCGGTGCGGGTGCTGTATTGCTGCTTCGTCGCCGAGTCGCGCCCCCCTCGTCGAGGCACCAACCGCCTTCCTGGAACCGGCCGCCGTCATGCCAGGCCGTCGTGATGACGACGCATCCGTCGTCCCGACGGAACAGACCCCTCAGCGGCCCAAGGGACCCACGGCGCCCACGGAGCCCAACATGTTGGAACCTTTGCAGGGGGCGCAAACATTCGGGTCCTTACCTCGGCCGCAGGGCGAGCTACCACCCTCGACCGCAACCATCCCGGTCTGGATTCCAGTCGATGCCTCGACCGGCGCACCCGAACACTTCGGCGTTGCAGCGGTGGAGGACCCTGCACCAGGCCCCAGCGACGCGCCGATTCGCAACTCGACCGCCCCTTTCTCGATGACATCTCCCACCCCTCCGCCGGCCGACTCCGACAAAGCATCTCCTACTCATGTCGATCGAATCCCACGCCTCTCGATAGATCCTCTGGCCCTTCCGGGTGGGCATGTCACCTTCGGAGGAAGCGGCCTGAAGCGTTCGGGCTCGGGCGCGGCCGCACCGAGAGGAACCCCGAGCTGGAACTTTAAGCTCTCCCCCTCGGTCTCGGCACTGGAGTCGTCGCCGTCCTCGACGTTGTCCTCGCCTTCGTTCGGTCCTGTGGTCGAGATCACACCCTTGCCGTCGCCTGTCGTGCGCGAGCACTCGCCCACTCCGTGGGATCGCAAGATGACCGATTCCGAGGATGGCATGACCGGCGCCGCTCCGTCGCCCACGAACGACGAGGCCAGGCCGTCGTCGTCGTCGGCGACGTCGCTCACGGTCCGGAAGCCCTACCGCGGCCTGCTCCCGGCCGCGATCGAGGACCAAAAGCCACGCGAACCGGCTCTCAACAGGGATCGCAGCATCAGCGACTACACCGCTGGCGACCTGCATGTTACGAGGCCTCGCGTCACGACCGTATCCGGCCCCGTCGTCGATTCGGTTGCCGTCTCGGTGACGGAGCCGTGTCTGAAACGAGAAGAGTACCTGGCCGAGAGTCGGGGCATCGTCAGGGCCGTGCCCCAGGTTCTGACTCCCCCGCTCAGCGACCCAGGGGGCGAGATGGGCGACAGCGACGCTACCGCGGGCGCCCTCGATGGCGCGTCCGAGCCTGACGCGCCCAAGCCCGCGGCCGCGTACTTCGACGCCGTCGCCGTCGGAGACTTGACGAGGTGCCGCTGGAGGGCGCTACGCAGACTGGGCCAAGGAACGTTCAGCGAGGTCGTCCTCGCGATCGAGGTCGACCGAGAGCCGGCACAGAACGGCGTCGTCGACGGCGTCCGGCCGGAGAGCGGAGACGGCGCGGTCGAGGCCGGCGACGCCGTGCCGTCGAGAAGGCTGGTGGCCGTCAAGGTCGTCGAACACGGCCCGGCCGGCGGTGCGTCGGAAGAGCGCGTCGAGAGCTCGCTGAATCGTGAGCTCGAGATCATGAAGGCGATCGACCATCCGTCGCTGGTGCATCTCAAGGCGTCCAGCATCGAGCCGACCCGAGCGCTGCTCGTCCTGAGCTACTGTCCCGGTGGGGATCTCTTCGACTTTGCCTGCCAACGACGCGCCCTCCTCTCGCCGCCGCTCATCCGTCGCATCTTCGCCGAGCTCGTCATGGCCACGTTGTATTTGCACGAGCGGTCCATCGTGCATCGCGACATTAAACTCGAGAGTGGGTTCTCCCTCGCCCCCCCGCCCCCGATCCGGTCACTAATCCTATGATCATCTCGCTCTCGACAGATATCCTGCTGAACCTCCGCGCCAGCAGGCTCGGCCAAGTCGGGGACTGGTCCGTGTTTCCGTACTCGGTCGTGACGCTGACGGACCTGGGTCTGTCGCGGCGCATCGACCCGCAGAAGCCGCTGCTGCAGACTCGTTGCGGCAGCGAGGACTACGCCGCACCCGAGCTGCTGATGGGGCAGGCCTACGACGGTCGCCAGACCGACGCCTGGGCCCTCGCCGTCGTGCTGTACGCGCTCATGGAGGGCCGTCTGCCCTTCGACGCCCTGCCCGGCGCCAAGGATCACCAGAAGACCCGCACGCGCACCGTGCATCGCATCGCCCGCTGCGACTTTCGCTGGTACAAGTTCACCGACGCCGACGGCGCCCCCGCCAACTTTGGCCCGCTCGAACCGGCCCGCCGCATCGTCGAGGGCCTCCTCCGACGTTCCTCGCGCCGCACTCCGCTCGTCGACGTCGCCAAAGATCCGTGGGTCAAAGACACCGTCGCCGTCGACGGCGGTCTCCGCCTTGGATATTTGGACGAGTAACCTTCTCTTCCGTCCGTCAACGTTCAATCTTCCCACTCTCTCTTCTTTTCTCTTTGTTTCTTTCTTCCTTACTCCCTCTCATACAGATTTCTTGAAGCTTCACCGTAGCGAAAGATTTTCCTCTTGGCTCTTTCTCCAGCGTTGTTCGCCGTTCGTCGTCAATGTTTTCTTGTTCTCCTTCCTTCTCCTCCTCCTCCTCCTCCTCCTCCTCCTCCTCTCCTTCTTCTTCTTCTCGATCGTCCAGTTGTTTGTTTTTTGGGGTTCCAAGTCGTCGATGATCCTTTTTTGGTTCTCAAGTTCTCGATGGCCCCCTTTTCATGTTCTCCGAGCCCTCATAGATTGGCTTACTCCAAAGTAGCACGTATCTTTGTGCGTGTTGTGCGTGTTGTGCGCGTGTGTGTCCTGCGAGAGACTCATAAAATGAGGGAACAACATCCACTTTTCTTCGTTCACCTGACACCTATAGTACTTAGTTTCAGAGTACTCTGGGTCAACGCTGATTCAAACATGAGCTTGGTTTTATTGACGTTTCGTTACGTATGTACAGCCAGCGTGGTCATCGTCAGCATCTTTTTTTCCTTCCCTTCCTTCTGGTTCTCGTTCTGTTCTCATATCAGCGTTGTCGCCTTTGTCATCAGCATCAGCATGAGTCGCCTCAAATCGCTCTCTAGGATCAGCCACGCATCCGTTCCTCAGCGTATGCATCTTCTATATCTTATCCTCTTTCCTTTCCCTTTCCTCCTCTTCCCTCTCCTCTTTCTCCGCTCTCCTCGGGGGGTTTTTTATCTCTTTCCAATCAGACTGATAGCGTCTCCTGCATCAGGAACATCCATGTTGGTACATCAATTCCAGAAGCAGAAGAAGCATGCAAACAACCTGCCGATGACATGCCATAAAAAAACAAGAAACCTGAGAGCATGTGCAAGAACTTCTTGTTCAGTGCCTTGGAGATTAGCTGTGTTGAGCTTGCTCTACCTCTTCCCGTGTTGGGAAACATGCTAGATACTATAAGTGTACGGAGTATAGTCCGCTGTTGCTCTTAACTTGGGTTTTAGAAGAGCAAAAGAAGCAAAAGCGGAAGGAGACTGTTAGGGAGGGGGGTTGGGTATAAGGCAGGCAGGGAGAAATAACAGCTAGCACACCAGTGAAAACAAAGAGGAAAGACCAAGAAGAGCAAGAAGGGTGAGAGGAACAAGAGGAAAAGGAAGAAGCAGAAGAAGAAGTAGAAGAAGCCAACTCCGACTTGTCCTAACCAGACCTTGTTGACTGCAGCTCAACACAAAACTCTCTTCACTTCAAAGTACCCATTACTACTGTATACTTCAAGTGTTGTTTACTGTCTAGGTTTACAGCCTCTTGATAACATCTTGGCAGTTTGACTTGGATGTTGTGGTCCAATTCCTGATGCGGGACACTGAGTGTATTGTAGAAGGCTGAGCATGTGCGAATGAAAGGCTGTGTACAGGTGAGCAGAAGGCTCGTGTAGTCGTACTGTACGTGCGAGCGGATGAGATACGGTAACCTAGAAGTCTGAGCAGATGAGCAGATGAGCAAATGAGTAGATCGGTAAACTGGTAAATTAGATGTAACCTAGAAGACTGTGTAGATGAGAGAGGTACGGTAGATGGTGTTGGGAGGATGTAGGAATGTTGTATGTGCTCTTCTCTGATCTGAAGTTCTTGTGTTCGTATTTTTATGCTGTTGTACTCCGTACACGGGCTTGTAATCACCTCCTTACAGGAATAGGGTATCTACAGTTGCGCTGCACTCACTACACACTCACTCTACGCTCCCTCTACGCTCCCTCGAGTGCGTACGTCAACTACCCTTAACCTGACTCTCGGCCTCCATTTCCCCATCCTTTCCCGGTCCCTCCTTGCTCCACGTCTCGGCCAAGGCAGCCTCGGGATCTTCATCGGGATACCCGGCCTGCCGCCTCAGCTTGAGAATCTCCCGGCGCATGCGATCGGCGCACTCGATGCGTAGATCGATGGCGTCTTGGCTGAACTTCAGGTGGTCCGTGAGGACGCCGATCGGGAGCGTCCTCGCTCGTTCGAGCCTTTGAGATGGCGTCTGGTCGTCTCTGGGCGAGAGGAGCGGTGCTTCCTCCTTGGCCTTCAGCACTCGCCATCGTTCTCGTAGATCGCCAAAGACGGCTTCGCCGTCTACTTCCTTGCCGAACACGACCCTGAGGTAGTTTCCCACCCGCGGCATCCATCGAGGCGCTTTCCGGTCCTCGCTCATGACGGTGTCGAAGCCGTCGATCCACATCGGCACGATCTGGGGCATGGGCTCGGCTTCCAGTATTAAGCGCGCGACGCCCCACTTGAAGTAACGCATCGCCTTGTCTGGATGCTGATGGATCTTGCCTTCGGGGAAGATATGCACCCAGCTGTGTTTCCGCGAGAGATATCCTGACGGGGCGGGAAAGGTGTCGACGCCGTTGGTAGTGTAGGTGTACGTAAGTTGCGAGCTGGAAAAAGGGTCGGTAATATCTGGGCTGCGCAACGATGGATTCGGCGACGTTGCGGGAGAATCTTCACCGAACGGCGGTCGGCATAGCAATCGAATGCATTGAGTCATGGTGGGCTGAAAAAGCCCGCCATGTGGAGAGTGGGCTAGTCGATGCGTTGGGAGCACTTGGCCTAGGTAGAAGTACATCGAAGAAGGTCTGATAAGAAGAGAGCATTTTAGGATGAGGACGTTCCCCATAGAACAAGTCTCAGACACGCACTTGTTCTTGAAGCAGATATCATAGCTGCCAAGGGACCACCGGAGGTTGTCTGGCGAGAACAGATAATTCACAGGAAGAACGCCCCACAGTGCCGGATCATCAACGCTAGGGTAAAGTAATCAGCGGACGTTGGATCTGCAGCTGTCGGATGTAGGGTCCTCGCATGGAGTTGCGTCTACTCACGTACACGCTCAGATGATTCGACACTGTGGATCTCACACGCGGACAGTGTCACGTATCGTCAGAGACCGATCGTGCATAGAGATCTCGTGCTCGTACTCACCAGTAAGCAGTCCACGTTCCCGACTATCGACATCCTTTCTACGGTCCAGAATCCGCAGGAAATCTTCAAGCCCTTGGACTTCGACGTGACTCGCGCCAAACAGAAATGCGCGGGAGAGAAGGGCAGATAGTCCAGTCACGAGAGACGAGGTTGTCCGCCATGGTAGCGTTGGATGTGCTGGAGATCTATCGATGGCCATGTTGCTGTCCACGCAATAGTCAACGGTGAGGCCGTCTTGGTGCCAGGAACAAGGCGACGTCGGTGGTTGTGTTTCTCCGAGCTCCGACGCTTGCCTCACGGCCTTACCCGATTTAGAAAGAGCATTGGAGCCGCCAACAGCTTCTCACCGCGCCACCAGTACCAGCAACAAATTGACTGTCGAAAGCCGTTGCCATGTCTCACAGTAAGGATCACGACCGCACTTAGCCCTGCAGATTGACCAGCTTGCTGACTCTCCAGGCAAACGCAATACGTCTCTCGCCTTCTTCACCTCCTACGAGCGAGGGCTCTTAAAATCGACATGGGGATCACAGGCGACGCGCCTGACGCGGGACTCCTTCCTGCCCTTCTCGGCCTGTCGACTGTGCATGCTACCGTCTCGGCAGCCGGTGGCATGCGCCAGCAGTGGACACTTCTTCTGCCGCGAATGCGCTGTCAGCAATATGCTTGCGCAGCAGAAGGAGATCCGACGGGTTGAACTGGAAGAGGAGAAGAAGCGGGCCGAGGAGGCCGAAGAGGGCGAGAGGAAGGAGCAAGAGGCAGCCAACAGGGCCATTGAAGAATTCGAAAAGGTGCAGATGGGCCTGAACGTCAAGCTGGGCGGCATCGGCGCCGGCAAGGGAAGGAAGGTGGTTGGCCGAGAGCACGGGAAGATCACGATCGAGGAGACGGTCGACGAGGGAGATGCCGAAAGGAAAGGAGCTCAGGTGCCGCCGACGGGAAGCAGAAAGCGCAAGTTCGAGCTCGACGAGGACGAACTGCTGCGCATCGCCAACGACGAACGCTCGCGCGCAAAGGCGGCCATCGAGCACGAACGCGCCTTGGCGGCCAAGACGCAGCTGCCGTCGTTCTGGGTGTCGTCCTTGACGCCTTCGACGCCGCCGCCGCGGAAGAGATCGCGCCTGCTGCAGGATCTGCTCCTCCGGCGGCGGTCGCATCCCGTGTGTCCTGCATCGTCGAAGGAGGCTCGACACCCGTTCTCGCTGAAGACGCTGGTCGCAGTGCACTTTGCCGAGGAAAAGGATACGGCCACAGGAGAGAGGGCGCGGGTGTGTCCCAGCTGCAAGAAGGGTCTTGGTGGAGGCGTCAAGGTGATCCGTACGTCATCGTCGTGTCTAGCGCTCGCTCTGCCCGATGGCTAAGCAAGATAATCCACAGTGACGAAGCCCTGCGGACACGTCATCTGCAAGCCGTGCGTCGAGCAATTCATGCTCGAGCCGGGCAACACGTCCGACGGTGCGCCCGCGGGCCTGCCTACGAAGGAAGCTCAGAAGGTGCTATGCTACGTATGCGAGACAGACCTGTCGACACCGCCGGTCGAGCCCAAGAAGCCAGAAAAGAAGTTCTTGAAGCGCCGGGTCACACTACCTCCGGACGACGGCGACGTTGCCGTGAAAGAGCCAGTCAACGGAACAGAATCTATCCCGCCGTCGACGACGAAGTCGAAGACAGACGACAAGGACCGCACCAACCCCAAGGCCGAGGCAACGGACAAGCAAAACGACAGGACGACGACCTCGGAAGAAACACAGCAACGGGCGCAACATGCGAACAAGAAGGATGGCAGCGACGAACGCGACAAGCCCAAACACGACGCTGTCCCCGCAAAAGCAAGCGACGACGACAGCGACAGGCGACGTCACGAAGGCTGCTTCGCTGGCGTGTACGGCTTGGTCGACGTGGACATGCAGGCGTCGGGCACGGGGTTCGCGGGCGCAGGCAAGAACATGGTGGCCAGGGAGGGCGTGGCGTTTCAATGCTGAGCTTGAGCTTGTTGCTTGGCCGAGTCGTCTTTCGTACGGGTGCGCGCGACACAACAATAGGCTTACGGTACCATGTTCCCATAAGATCCAGGACTGACTCTGGGTAGACACCTGGCTTTACCTTAGTGACATCCATCATCAGTGGTTCTTCAACCTATATATGGAGATGTTCCATCACCAACCCACCTTGGATCCCCTCCCAGTCTGATCAAGAGGATGACCTCTGTTATGTATGGCACTACCTCTGCAGTCAACACACCGGGATCTGTCATTCTTTGAGGCCGTCGAGTAGCGGGGAAGGGGAAGAGGAGAGGCATGAGGGCAGGGACCGGGAGGACTAGGCAGGGGTTGTGGTCGTGGTCATGGTCATGGCCAGGCATAGGAATCACAGCTCTAGGCATCGTCATCACCAGGAACATTGTAGAGGAAGTGAGGGCAGAGTATATCACAGGTTCAGCTATTGTCAGGCCAGATAATTGATGCATCAAAGAGAGAGACAGACTATGTGTGTCCCACTCTCTTGGGATATGGGAAATACTCCACAGTACATGCAGTGTGCAGAACACACCGACATATTTTCAATTTCTATTGAGTATATGTCTGATCTGTCTGATCTATGTAGTCTGTGTCATCTGTCTGTATTGGTTTTATTTGATTTTCTGTAGTGTCTGAGGGGACAGAGAAGAATAGGGCAATGAATCAAGATGAAAAGGAGGATCGGAATGCCTAGGGTCAAACCTGATGCATGGCTGTTTAGTTTTCTATGATGAATGGACGAGTGGTTGGTGGGGTCTGTGGATGCTGGAGCTGGATGAATGCACACGGGTCCTGGTAGTGCTGTAGAAAGTACTGCGTGTAGAATGGTACAGGCCACCTTCCATGTCTACTTCGTGCCTCCCGTATCCCGCCCACCCTCTTCCACTTTCTCGCCCGACTGCTCGTCGTCTCTCCCGACGTGTATATCAGTAACCTGTTCCTCGTCGTCGCCATTCTGCACGTCTTCGTTGGTCACCGTAAACTGAAACGGTCCGGCTGACGGCGACGATGACTCCATCAGGAGCCCGCCCACGGGCGGACTGCTCCCCGGCGAGATTTGTATCGCCCGTCGCGGCGGACGAGGACCGCCGACGGCATCCGTCATTGCACCCGCCACGTCGACGTCGTCGTCTGCAAACTCCGCCATGCGATCGCCGCGGTCGCTGAGGTTGGTCGATGACCCATCCGCTGCCCGGTCGCTGGCGCCGTCCATCAAATCCTCCTCGTCCGAGCCCGGCGGGACGGGCATCGACGGGTTGATCGTCGCACTGCGCGTGTTCTCGAAGCTCCAGCTAGGATCCCGATCAAACGGTCCTGGTACGTTGGACGAGTAGCCCGTTCCGGCCTTCTCGTCGACGTCCATTCGATCCGATCCAGCGGGGCCGGCGAGCACGACTTGCTTGTCGTCGCTGGTGGTGTTGCTATCGGCCTTCTCGGGGTAGAGGCTCGAATATCGCGGCGGCTTCTCATCTTCGTCATGCACTGTCCTTGGCTCCGCGCCGGCCAGGTCGTCCGGCCCTTGGAGACCAGCTACGGCTCTTTGCGATGCGTTCGACGATCCAGCGCGGGATGAGTCGCCGAAGCGCTGGTCGTCCCCCGCCACTGACGATGTACGTGACGACTGCGACGACTCGTCTTTCTGCTGGCACTCTTCCATGACCTTCTCGAAGTACGGGCCGCCCAGAGGGCGGTCCGATCGTCGACGGTAGAAGAGCAAGTACGCTGCGTTGGTGACGGCGTGCTGTGGGCTGCGTTTGGACGTCATGGTATCTGGTTCGCAGAATTATATATTAGCCGATGGACTTCGTCGGGGGCCCAAAATCCGCCAAAACTCACCGTTGTAGTCGTACCACTCCCCGTCGACAAAGTTGCGAGTGATGGCCGTGTAGTGCCCGCCGCCCAAGCCGCCGTAGTGGTTGTCGACGGCGAAGAGATCGTAGACCAGGGACTTGCCTTCCTCTTTCAGCGCGACCCGGTCGGTGAGATCCAGGCCTTCGACCGGGAAATCGACCATGACGTCGACCTTGTCGCGGAGACCTCGGCTGGCGCTGAATCGCTTGAGGTGCATGACGAGGATGTCTGGAGCCTTCCACAGCTCGAACTTCTTGCTGGCCTGCCGGAATTCCTTGCACTTGGGACACCTCCAGGCGTTATTCTCCGACAGAATCTCCTCCTTGCCGAACTCGTCCAGACAGTCCGCCAGCGTGACCCCTTGCCGCCTCCGACTCGATCGCAGAGCAATCTTCCGCTGGAGTTCCTCATCCGGCATCAACTCGCAGTGCTCCCACGTCGGGGTGCCCAGCCTCGGGTCGGATGCGCCGTACGACAGGAACAGCTCTTCGTACGCGGTGAATGTCCAATCGAGGACGATGGCCTCGCCGGGCCTGACGAGCACCCCGTCCGGCGTGGCCTCGGAAGGACCACCGGCCGGTCGCCTCTGCTTGCGCGAGTAGCCATGCTTTAGTTTGGCGGCCCGGCGACGATTCCCTTTGGCGCCTCGTTGCCCGTTCCTCGGCGGATGGCGTTTTCCCGAGGGGAAGATGCGTTGGAGCGGAGGCAGCGGTTCCGACTCGCTCCCCGAGCCGGCATCCACGGCTCCGAATGAGTTCTTCACGTACCTCTTGCTCGCCTGTTCTGTCTCGCTCTCCGACGAAGCGCGCTGCCCGGGCATGAGCGCTCCGTCCGGCCCTTCGTCAAGAGGGCTCTCTGACGGTGTCCGTGCCATCCGAGATTCGGCAAAGGTGAAGTCTCGGTCCTCTTCCAAGTTCGAGCTCCACGAGGTCGGAACGATCTCGCCTGCTTGATGGAAGACCCTGACCCGGAACAGGTTGCGCAGCTCGGGTTTGATGAAGCTGCCCGGTCGAAGGGTCTTCTTCTTCTTGTTCTTGTTCAGTCCCTGCGCGTGGCCCACACCGGTCGACTGTGCAGTCTGCTTCGTGTCCGCCGCGTCCTTGATGGAGACGGCTACCATGTCATCCTCGCCCTCGACCGATTGCGTCTTCGTCCTGACTTCGGCCGAGGAGTCGGTGTCGTCCGACGTGGTCACGACCACGACATCGTCTTCCGGGCCGTTTGACGAGTCGGACGACTCGTCCTGGAACAGGTCCACCGTCGTCAGGGTATCCACCTTGAGGAGGATCTTGCGGAGGATGACGTCGAAGTCCATCGCCTCCTCCCGGCTGAGGACGATGTAAACCGGGACGCCGACCTGGGTCCAGGACGGGTACCGACTGCGCGAATCGCGCATGTACCGATGGAAGATCGGGACCAAGATCCTCTCGCCCACGGCCGGATCCCAGCGCCGTGCGTCTTCGTCGTCGTCCGAGTTGCTGTACGTCAGGATCGGCCGCGTCTTCCGCGATTTCTCGGGCGGAGGAGGCCAGTTCGTCGGGGCTTGGTCGAGTTCGAAGACGGCGACGTCGTCGTTCTGCTGGATGACGTCCGTGACGCAGTTGACGTCTTCGTATGCCTTGAACACCTTGTGCTTGTAAATCTCGGCCGCGTGCAGCCTCTCCGGCGGCACGTCGACTCTCGAGCTGACGAACTCCTTCATGCTCCTGATGCTTCCGTTCCTGTCGATGTTGACCAGCACCTGGAATGGCCGATCGTGCAGCGGGAAGAAGAAGATCTTCTTGGCCCAGACGCTCTCGATCGGCAGCTGCAGCGTGAGGTTGTTGAACGGATCGAACTTGATGCTCACCTTCTTGCAGACGGGACAGACGAGGGTAGACTTGTACGTGCCGGCAAAGAGGTCGACGACGACCGAGTCATTACGAGCCTTGTAGATCTCCCAGCACCGATCCCCAAACTGGCGTAGGGCTTCGGGGTCGTCGACCATCTCGTCCGTCGAGTCCGGCACTTCGATGTAGGGCTTCTTCTGGATACGGTTGAGGCCTTCGGACACACCATCCAGCAGGAAGCCGAGGAACTCCTGGGAGTCTTGCTGGCCGTAGCCCGAGAAGGACGGGCCGTAGCGGCCAATGGTATGCTTGAAGCCGCGCGGCGCGATCGAAGCCGGGCAGTTGGCTGAATAGACCTGGTCCAGGAGGTTGGCGTAGGCCTTCGCGACATCGCCGTAGTAGGCGAGCGAGTTGGACGAGTTGAGCTCGAGGTCGGGCTTGTACTTCTGCAGACGGAAGTACTGCGTGAGCTCTTCGACGCTGCGAACACACTGCAACGCCGAGTTCATGTAGCACGTGTTTCCAAGGTTGCTCAGCCCACAGGTGCCCAGGCTTCGGCCGTTCTTCCGTGCTCGACCTCGAGTCATGATCCCGCCGGCGGCAGGAGCCGGGCTCGACTGTCGACTCGTCGTCGAGGCGCCCCGCCCCTTCGCCTGGTTCTGCACGGTGGTCGTCCGGCCCTTGGTGATGCTGATGGGAATCACGCCGGCCTTGTCCGTCACGGCGCGCGGGGCCTGGCTAAGCCAACCACCACCATCGACGCCGTTGACGCGCTCCTCGAGGACAATCACCTCGTCCTGACTCAGGCCGGCCAGGGCGAGGCTCATCCGACCGTTGTAGTTCTCGTTGGCGGTCTGGTCCGGAACGTCCAAGAGCTCGCGCTGGCTGCCCTCCTCGAGGGACAAGAAGAGCTCGAGATCGAGGCTAAGCTTGGTGGTGACCTTGTCGAATACCGCATCGATGATCGAGACGGGCGAGGCGTTCCGAGAAGTGGCCGGGGTCAAGAGGCCGCCGTTCGGCTCCGCCGTCTTCTCGGTGCGGATGATCCTCCAGACCCGAACCTTGCTGGTGATCGGAAGGCCGGCCGCGGCTTTGGTGCGTCGCAAGAAGTTGTTGAACGCTTCGGAACGACTGGCCAGCGTCTTGACCGGGCCAGCGTTGGGTGGCTGAGCCGACGTCGATGACGACGCAGGCTGCAGCTTGACGACTGTAAAGACCGGAGGATAAATCTCGTACTGGAGGTTCTCGCTGATGGCGTCGGCACCGGCATTGGTGTTGTGCACAAATCTCCTGATGTCGGGCGATCCGGGAGTCATGCCGTACCAACCCATGACCAAATCCCAGGCGTCCTGCGGGAAGATGTCGAAGTCGTCGCCCATGACAAGGCCGGGCTTGAGCGGCACGAAGGACTTGCCCATCTCATCCTCGAAGCCTTTCCATTCGTCCATCTCTGCACGAGCGTCAGCGTCGGCATCGGCATCGGCATCGGCGACGGCATCGGCATCGGCAGCGGCAGCGGCAGCGGCACCAGCACATCTGACGGGCCGCTATATGCAGGTATCGTCTGCGCTCTTCTTACCTTCAGGAACGAGGTCCGAATTATCCAACGGACCAATCTCTTCGCCCACAAGCTCCTTGACGAAGGTCTGCCCCGTGCGCTTGTCAGACCCCTTGGCCTTGACGCGTTCGACCCACTTGCAAGACACGACGTGGCCTTCGTCGCCCCCTCGGAGTGGTCTCATCGCGAGCGACGTCACGTTGGCGACCTGCTCGTCGATGGACGGCACCTCAAGAACGTCGGAGATCGGAAGAGGGACTGTCGCCCGGGGCTTGACCGGCGAAAATCGAGCCGGTAGAGCCCGGTGGCCATTGGGGGGAAAGACTGGATGGGCGCCGTTGGCGAGCACGCCCGTGCCGGTGGCTACAAGAGAAACACCGTCACCTTGCCGCTCCGACACCGAAGGTCGTTCGGCCGCTGGCGCTGGTGACACTTTACCGTTGCGTTTCGGGCTCGACTCGTTCGATGCCTGGCGCGAGTGGTTCGGCGGGTCGAACGTCTCAGCCATATCCGTGTTGTCAGAGCCCGATGCCACTCTCAGGGGCGACCCCATCTCTTCGTCCTCCGGCCTGTGCTCGTCCAGCTCCGAAGCCGGGCGTTTGAGGGCAGGCGAAGACGAACGCTCGAGTGCGGTGTCGACGTCGTTCAACGCAGACATGGTGGGAAAGTAGGGAGAAGTGGTGGTGGTGCCGTTCGTGGTGGGTATGGCCGGGGACGTCAGAGTCAGGTCCCCATCAGCGTCGACGTCTCCACCAGACATGGCTTCGTCAGGATCCCCGCCAAGGCTCAGGCCGGAGTAGGCTCTGCTCGGGGAGCTCGCAGCGGTCGGAAAGCACGACTCCGGCGTGGTGAGAGCAACCCGGCCCGAGCCGTCGGATACCTGGGCCTGCAAGTGCGGAGGCAGGTAGCGTATGGGAGAGGCCGACTGGGATCGAAGCGCGGTGGAATCGGACGGCGAAGAAAGAAATGGAAGGAGGCGGGGAGCCAAGTCGTCGTCAGCCGACGGCCCACGTCGTCGCTGGTCCGTTTGGATGTGGTCGTCGGCGGCTGGAGCGGCTTGGTTTGGTCGAGCGACCTTGCGTTTCTTGGTAGAAGGCGTGATGAAGGTGGGCTGCCCAGAGCCGGTGGCAGCTCCCGGCAAAGAAAGGTGGTATGGTGTCCTTCCGACGGCAGCGATGGATGATGGAGCCGACGATGCAGCAGTCACCTTCCCAGCTCTAATCTGCGTTTCGTGTCCGATCTTTATGGTGTGTTTGTCAGTATCCAGGCAGCAATCAGGGAGGGAAGGAGGAAAGGAGGAAGCTGTGTTGAGGATGTTCAGGATGACGAAGGCCTTTTCCCGCCTAATTTGATGATAGAAGCCTCCGGAAGCATTCTTGCCACGAAGAAAGCTAGCTTGACGTCGACGACAATCGAAACTTAACTTACCCGCCATCCGAGATATTGTGGTCCACCTCTCACGATGAAGGCATCTACGCGTACCGCCACACAATGTAGCACGACAGATGTGATACTGTCGACAGACGTGACAAGAGCGAGCAGTCTGGTGCCAGCTCAGTCTCGACACGACGCGGTGTGCGGTGAGCGTCGTAGCAACTGTTTCTTCCTCAAGCTCTTATTCAGACTGGGTCGTACTCGTATGCCACTGTCGGCGTCCTGACTGGCACGACTGGATAAAACGGGTGTTGGGGCGCCTATCGCGCTTGCCTAGAAGAGCAATTCGGCACTTGGCCGGGTCTAAATTTAAACAAAGGGAATCAGCCCGTCGGTGGATGATGCTCTGCTCGTCAGTCTCCTTCAAGGGCTGATCTTGTCCCCAGAATGTCGCTATGAGCATGGAGCTGGCGTGGAGATCAGTCGGTGGCTAGGAAGGAAAGATGGGTGAGCGTGGTGAGCAAGTGAGAGAGAGGAACGACGAACAGAAAAAGAGCTGAGTTACATGAGACTGGCTGAGCTCGAGTGGAAGTCTTGGCACTTTCGACACGTGGAGTATCTAAAGTTCATTCCAGAAGCAGGAATACTTTTATTTTCTCTATGTCGGGGCGAATCTAAAAACGTTTCCAAGTAGAGATGATACGTTGATGATTTCGATATCGTAAGTCTATGTATGTACTCTGCATATACATACGTATGTACATGGTGGCGCAGATGATGAAGATGAGGCACTTGACTTCACCTCGTGGTGTCACCATCGACGGTCTTTGACGTGATGGTTTTGAGATGACTAATCAATCCGTCGGCGTAGGTGCCGTGGCGTGCTTGGCAGCGTGGCGTGGGTGGGTACGTACTGTAAAAGAGGGCAGGATTATGTAAGACGTCCCCGTATTACGGAGTAACTTACCCGTGGAAGTATTTGAAAGTATTTGAGCCCAGAAATACGTACGTACTCAGCCAAAGAATAGTCAGTAGGAAGCCCCTATTAGCCGGGCTGATAGACTATAGACAGCTTATGATAGGGGACGTCGGGGCAGAACTCAATATAAAAGATTATAGTCATTGAAACGATGTGGAGTTGGGATCCCGCATCGTACGTCTCATGGTCTCTCGGAGGTTTCCCACCGCAGGGTTCTTGTATGACTGCCCTGTCGATCTTTTCTTCTTGTCATGGCATGCTCGAACGTGAGCTAAGCTAAGGCAAGAGGACACGATCAAGCTTACGTTAGTAGGAACACGGTAGCAAGAAAAGCCAATATCATACCCATCAGTTCCCTTGCAGGAATGATTGCATCTTGATGTTGATATCTAGAACCGCTGCAACGGTTCGCTGCCGTATGGCCTTGTCGTGGCTCACGGTGTCCAGGTTTCCGGGTGACGCAAAATAAGAGATGCCCCTCCAAAACAGAGTCATGGTCCGTTGATGGCCATGACGGATATCCTGATCTCGCCTCCAAAAGTCCGCCCACTTCTTCGGGCGACGACAGGCAAAAGTAGGCTGTAGATCGTGTTGATCGCGTGACAGGGTCATCGCACATCGATCTTGTCCACCTCGACTCGAGCCTCCTCCCACGTCTCAAGGTTCTTCTTGGCCCACTCGATGTGACATCGGGCGTAGGCCATCTATCGTTCGTTCAAGGTAAGTCCTGGGAGATGATACGCCTGGCGGGGTGACGACCTCCCAAAAGGTGCAACTTACGATGTAGCGTTTCAGATCATCCTCCTTCTCACTCTGGAATCGCTTGAGGTCCTTGAGAACGCTTCGACTAGCGTCGCGAACATCCGCTTCGCTGACGGTCAGGGCTTGCTCCAGCTGTTGCCACCGTTAACCACAAGGTCGTGCTGCCACAGAAGAATCACCGGCTTACCTGCCCGAGGGTCTCTCTCGTCTTCCCGATCTGATCGCGCCGTGTCCGCTCCGGGTCGACGTCGACGATTCCGTGCATGGCGTGGCTGATGCGCCCAAATATCTTGTTCGTTACAAAATTGCCGCTGGCGCTCCTCTTGCGTGCCTCGGCGCTGGCGTCGCTGTCCTGCCCTCGTTGCGGCGTTCCCTGCGCGGCCGAAGGCGATGTCGTCGCGTCTCCGTGCGTCGGGGGGAAATCGGAGTCGATGGATGCCGTGTCCTCAGCGCTGGCGCCGCTCGGCGGTGAACCGGCCACGGCGCGAGCCGCGGGAGCCCTCTTAGTCGGGCTGGTGGGAGGCTGGTTGTTCAAGTACTGATCGATCCGCTTGGCTTCCAGCTCGCTCCGCTCCAAAGACTCGAGCAGCGCCCTCTTCTTGACGAGCTCTTCCCTGGTCATCTCTCCTTGCACCCGCTTCAGGATGCGGTAGCGGAGCACGCTCCGCACGACGCCGGCGAATTGGGCGCTCTCGCGCATCGGCTCCGCGAAGGTGATGCCCAGGTTCGAAGACAGCTCCTCCGTGGCGATGTACGACGAGTCGACCGCCTGGCCAATCCTCTCGATCGCGGCCGCGAGAGTGGGAGATTGCTCCGAGAGGGAGAAGGCGTTGTATCGGGCCCCGAGCTCGGCCAGATCGACGGCCAAGGAGGAGAGGTGATTCACGGTCCTTCGATTGACCCTCTCCATGCTCCCTTGGAGTAGATTTTCGAGCTCTTTGGTGGAAGTTTCAAAGTTGGCGAAGTACGGATCCAGCTCTTGCTCAGTAAGGTTTGCCGCCGTCGGCGGGAAGCGTCCAAAAACCCTTGGTCCAGGGATGGTGTGGGCGGCGGACGACGGCGTCGCCGCATAGCTTGGAGGGACCGAAGGCGTGCCTGACGCCGTCGAGACACTTGCCGATCTCAACTTTGCGGAGGAAGACGGTACAGGGAGGTAGCTGTGGCCGGCGGTCGGATGGGCGGGGTCTAGTGGTGGAGCCCTCATGTTCGACTTTGGTATCGATACCACCGGCTCCGAATGCAGCACCTCGCTCTGCATTTGTTAGAGACGATGTTAGTCGCCACCCTGACCAAACACGTTCCATCTGCATCGCGCAAGGCCCAGTGAAAGCGATGAAAGGGGACATACCCAGCTCGCATTCGGGTCCAAGAATCTCCACCATACGCCGTCGTCGAGCACTTCCGGCATGCGCCGACATCGGTTGAGAAAGACGGTCAGCATCCGTTTTCGGAGATCGATGATCCCTGCATCTTCCTTCGCCTTGGTGGGTTTCGCGGCGTAGTCGGCCATGCTATGCTTTTCTGGGATCGGGGGAATGACGAGAGTCGGGTGAAGTTGGACCAACGTCGCTCTCAGCGAGCTGAACTCCGAGTACCGTCGACGGACCTCGACATCCTTGTCCAGTACGTCAACAGCTGGTATATCATGATGAATTCCATATGAACATACTCCGGTTCTTATGGTATAGACAATATAGCTTCCACCACTCTCGTGGCTCTTGCCAGCATCGACAATCAAGATCGGTAGGTCAAGATCCTCAAACAGCATCTGCTCGATGCGGCTGTCATAGCGAGACTTCTTTCGCGGGGCATGTCCGACTTGGTTCCGTTCGGTAGAGTCGTCCGCATCTTCGTCGTCTGTCGAGCTTCGCGGCCGCGACACGGAGGCCGTCCGGTCATTATTTATGGACGAGCCGGTCGAGCTCGGAGTAGAGGGTCGGTTGAACTCTGCAAGTGTGAATCAGTATACCGGAACTTCTCTAGGGACGGCAGAAGCTCACGGGGAGAGGTGGGGCTGGATCCTGCTGGGGGAGAAGTGGCGTCGCGATCGAAGGAGCCGTAGGGATTGTTATCTTCGTCACTCCACATTGTAACTCATCGGCCTCTATAGATATCGCCACTGAGATGGATCGGTCAGTGCAGCTGCCCACATTGAGGGTGTCCGCAGGCGTGGCAGGTTATGACGGCCTCACCGTCTGATATGCCATCCATAAACCGGGCCACGTGACGTCACCAAAGGCTGCTTAGTCATCTACGTACGTACGGTACCGGTACGTAAGTACCGTACTGTACGTATGTACGGAGTACGTTACGTACTCCGTACGGTACGGTAACGGTAGCTTTGATCATGCAACATCTCCCTCCACGAACCCCTCGCGCCCCTTTGTCCAAACTCGTGTTCCCCTCTGTCTAGAGACGACATTGAGCTGTCCATGTTTGGCAAGAAGACGGGCTGTGTCGATTGGCTTAGGGCGGCGTATTGAAGTCTTCTGGGCTAATTGCCATACCATAGTTTTAGGCAACAAGATCTATGGCTCTAGTATACACGCTTGACTTTTGGAGTTCCATCGATGACTATCATCGGGAGGAGCTCAGGCTCGAAAGTGCCGACATCAGCCCATCAGGCCATTGCTGAAATGGATCGGCCGTAATGGCAGTGAGATCGGAAGCAGCTGCCGATGTGACCAAGGACTCTTCATGATCAGAGCTAGACGCGAGGACTTCCAGGCTGGCATCCGTTAAAGAAGCTTCTGAGAAAGAAGGATTTCCTGTGCCACCCGGAAAGGCCTCACATCGTTCGGATGAGTCCGAGGTGTATGCCCATGTTGATCCGCTCACGTGCAAATCTGGCTCGATCTCTGACAATACGAGAGAACTTCGACTGTCGGCGGTACAGGGATGTTCTGGCCGATCTTCACTTTTCGCTGCCGATGAAGGCACAGCCGACGTGTTCTTGCTGTTCTTGTTTTGGTCGCCTTCTATGAGATGGAGGACAGGTGAATCTGATACACATGGGGATACGAGCGGCGAGGATGGCTCAGAATCCGGAGAGAGTATGCGGATCCCAAGTTCTGCTGTACCAAAGCTGTCAGCCATGCACGGTCGGATGGCAGACAACGCCAGAAGCTGAAATGACACCATGCACAGGCGGATGAGGGAGAAGTACTCCGAGCCGGTAGAGGAGTATCGACGTTCCTACGTCCTCTCTGGCGGGTCGCATTCGGAGCGGTTTCTTTTCGGCCAACGGAAGCTGGGAAGCCTGGCGCAGCCGGCCTCTGAAGACCTCCTCGAGGCGCATCATGGCTCTGCCGAGGAGAGATCGCATCGATCGTGGTGTTTTCCGGAGAGTTGGCCACATTCAGGGGCTTCACAGGGCGGCTCACAGCTACCCGGGATTTATGGCGACCTTTGAGTGGAGGTGGGGGTCTGTACCTTGTGGAGGAGTATCGTCTACCATCCCGTCCGAATGTGCTCGGCCATTCGTTCTGCCGGACGTCACTAAGCGAAGACGAGCTCGGGCTTGGCGGACGAGGAGGACGTGGAGGAGGAGAAGCAGCAGCAGGAGGAGGGCTGTACCAGACGTGAAGGGGCGGATGTGCTCGTCTCGGCAGCCTCACTCCTGGCCTCAGACGATTCTCCCCGGGCACGAACATGTCGTGCGGCATGTGAGGGCCGTGGGGCCAGCGATGTGTTCTTTCTTGAGGAGAGTCAGTCGCAGAATCGGGCTTCGGAAGTTCCTCCGTCCAGGAGACTCCCAGGAGCAGCTCGGACAGCATTGCCTATACGTACTTCTTCCCCCCGAGCCACGGCGGCCGCCGATCGGTCCTCGATTCTTGGACATGGCCCAGAAGAGCAGCGCCATGATAGTCAACAGCGCGACGACGCCGAACGTCACCGACAGGGCGATGGTGACTGTCTGCGAGTTGCCCGCTCCACCGTCGTTCGCTCTCGAGAGGGGAAGCGTGGCCACCTGACGAAGGTGCAACGTCGTTCGTGCTCGACGCTGCGCCGGCTGTACCCTCGTTGACGCCGCCTCCACAGTCGTCATCAATCTTCTCAGTCGATGTTCCAGACGGCGAGAGACCATCATCCCGTGTTATGGACGCAGTCCAATTGAAGAAAAATTCTCCTGGTGCTTCTATCTCTCTTGTGCCGAAGACAAGTGATATCCACGACGAGCTTCTCGCCGTCTCGACGAAGAAGCCTCTACTTTTTTCTCCTTCCTACTGCAAGATCTTGGCTCTGAGCGCAACGATGGAACGGAGACGGGATGTAGGTATCATCCTAGATCTTCTACAGCAAGTAAGACGATGGCTCTATCTGCATCTATGTACCATCTAGCTCGAGCACAGCATACAGTACAGTAGCGCCGTCCAGCGCACCATGATGCAGCAGTCCCACTCGTCCGTGCGCAGTCCAGGTCAGTTCGGTGACAATCGAGTGCGATGCAGGCACAGTAGGGACATGTCACCACTCACCAAGCCCAAGTCCGTCACCGCAAACAAACGCAACTGCTAGCAAATAAGCACACAAAGCAATGCCAGGCCTGCCAGTCAGATCTTGTGTTTCCTGCCAGGTTCGTTCTGTACTTTCTACGAGCTGGACCCTGTACTTCCTACCGGCGAGATCCTCTACATCCTATGAGCGAGGCGCTGTACCGTACTCCCTATGAGTCAACCAGATGCTGAAGCCAGCCAGATCGTGCACCGGTATCCACTCGTCGCCCACCAAAACAGCTGCTGATACCATGCCTGTACAAACAGACTCAAGGTATTGCTGGTTCACTGCCCATACATCAAGTGGCGAGGGAGCAAGTGGGCGAGTGGGTGAGTGAGTCAGTGAGTGAGCGTCGATAGAACAGCAGCTCGGCAAGCCACGGTGGTCTGACAGAGACAGCAGCGCATGATGCATTGAAGGACAGAAGGACAATACAAGGACAGTAGAAGGGCAATAGAAGGACAATAGAAGGATGATAGAAGCAAGCCTCATCGTGCAGCCCCCCCAACGCAACAGCGAATCTTGAACACCCTCCACCCGCCACCGGTCGAGGTTCGACCGCGGGGCGCAGCGCAGCTCCACTCCACTTCCTCTCCTCGCCTCCAGCACACATCTACATACCTATCTACTGACCTACCTACCTACCGAGCCACCCACCCCACATACCCACCGATCAAACGAAGGCCAGAACTCAAAGGTCCTGTAGAGCCATCCCTTTGCTTTTTTTCGTCGGAGATGCGAGCTTGGAGAAAGCTGCTTGGTGGAGCAGTAGGTGGTGTAGACGGATGGGATTAGTTTGTTTGTATTGGGGTCGAGGTTGGAGTTTTTCTATCGGGGAGGGGGGGGTGGGTGCTAGTCACGAGATGGATTGGGAGGCCAGGGGAGTCAAACCAGGCCCTGAGAGTGGATTTGGTAGGATTCTGTTGGACCTGCTTGTGTTTTTACTCCGGTGGGATGTGACTGTGAGGTCACACTGGAGCCTCCGCTGGTGTCCTCGTGGCTCAATTTCTATTTGTCCGCCCGGAGTGTGTTGAACTGGCAATGGCAGGTCTGTCTCGGGACAAACATGCTGTCGTGAACAAGTCACTCCTACGTGGTGTGCTTGCCAGCTTCACTTGCTACAGCTGGCTGTGGCTTCAAATAAATCTCTCTGTAGCTATCCGTTACTTTGTGGCGCAAAGGGTCTTGTTTTGTGTTCCATGGAGGGTACTGTTCTACAAATCAAGTCTATAGGCCTACTTGAGTTGGTGAAAAGCAGCTTGTAAACTGGGGTGGGACAGATAGTAATCGACTGGATTTATTTTTAATTCTGTTGCAACACTTGCAGATAGATAGCTGTTGATGCCCGATCAACTGAAATACAAGCCCATAAATATAAGCATCCGATCCTCCCAATTGCAGGCCCATGCCGCGTAAGTGGAGACACTCCATTCTCCGAAAGATACAATGATCAAAAATTTGATCATTGTGTTATGTCCGCCGTGTATAAAGCGAAGTTACTAGGTCGGCCTAGTAAAGAAAACCCCCAGACTGTGTAGCTTCGTTAGCGTCGATAACACGATGATACATTTCACACAGCCCGGAGCCTTACTGAAAGACCAGTTGGAAGAGAGATCAAGACAATTGGGTAGAAGAAACCGTCTCCCGATCTCAGAACAGGCTTGTTTTCCAATCATGTTGGATCGCTGTGTTGGAAGACAAGGTGGTGAAACCGCCGATGGGTAGAACTTATAGCCACAGGCCACAAAGATAAGACCGGCTCGATGAGTCTGGGTCTCCTCAGAGACCCGGCCCGCAGCAGTGAGCCTGGGCCATGAGCCCGGACTGCAAAGATAAGACCGGCTCGATGAGTCTGGGTCTCCTCAGAGACCCGGCCCGCAGCAGTGAGCCTGGGCCTTGTGCCCGGACTGCAAAGATAAGACCGGCTCGATGAGTCTGGGTCTCCTCAGAGACCCGGCCCGCAGCAGTGAGCCTGGGCCTTGCGCCCGGACTGCAAAAATAAGACCGGCTCGATGAGCCCGGGTCTCCCCAGTGGCTCCTAAAGTCTGCAGTCAGCTTCCCATAGATTTCGCGTGACAAGCCTGCTATATCGACAACAACTGCATGATTCTTACATGGCCACACTGTTGGGTACAGCACAATATTCGTGCTACTATCGGCGACGACGAACGGCGCTGATAAACGTCGACAAGACATGTTTTCTCACGGAATTTCCGTTCGAAACCGATGGAGACGACCGTAGGTCGACATGGTGCCGGCGCGACAGGCGCAACAAGAAGGCTGTTCTCAAGTCCGCTTGGTGGAGAACAAGTCGAGTAGCCTTCTCACTGTCGGCATCGTCGACGTCGCCATCGTGGTGCGACGTCGACGGTCAAGCTTGATATCAAGCTTGAAATTGAATTGGAAGGAGATGTGGGCTGGCTTACGCTACAGGAACGGAGACACACATTTTATAGCAGATAAGCGAGCCTCACACGTGACTAGCATCTCGGTTAGCGTTGCTCGGGAAAGAGCCGTTCGGAACGAGTTGTCTCCTGGAGATAGACTTGGGCAATTCCGGTATGTTTAGGCGAGACCGGTGGCTGTTCAACGAAGGAAAAAGTTGACGTTTTGGCTGCTAGATATCTCCATCTCGTTTCATAACCTCCGGCCACCTTCACATACACACGATGTCGATCTGGGACCAGTTGACAGGCCGACGATCAGGCCAAACGACCTCTTCGTCGTCACAGCTGCCCGATAGCTCGTCACAGGCACCTTATGACGAGCCCTTCGATACCTCGAACATTAGCGATGTCTCCTCGTTTCTCGGCCAGCCTTCGTTGCCGGACCCCACCCAGTTGCATCCTCTGGCTGGCTTGAACCAAGAAACGCTGGACTACCTGACCCTCGAGGAATCCACTCTCTCGGATCTACCTGGCTCGAGATCTGTCCTACCGTCTCGAGGTTGGTCGGACGACCTGTGCTACGGCACGGGCGTGACGTATCTCGCGGCGCTATCGATGGGTGGCGCGTGGGGCTTGGCCGAAGGGCTGAATCGAGTGGCACCGACGACCTCACCAAAGCTACGCCTAAACTCGATCCTCAACGGCGTCACCCGAAGAGGACCATTTCTGGGGAACTCGGCCGGTGTCCTCGCGCTTTCGTACAACCTCGCCAACTCTTTTATCGGCTGGATGCGAGGGAGACACGACGGATCGAACAGCATCGTCGCGGGAGCGCTCAGCGGGGCGCTGTTCAAGTGCACAAGGGGCATCAGACCCATGATGGTTTCGGGCGGCCTGGTGGCATCGACGGCAGCGACGTGGGCGGTAAGACTCGCTTCAACCGACACGCTTAGAGCACTGGCTAAATTGTATTCATCAGGTTGCCAGGAAAGTCCTCCTTTAGCTGCTCGTGATCAACTTGATATCTGCCATACCGTCGTCTGTACCTTGAATTCATCAAGCCTTTCAACGACCACTTCTGCCTCCATCCATTGCATAGGCGCTTCTTCTTTTGTTGGCGAAGGGAGCCTCGCAACGGTTTGGTTCCAAGCGCATCTCCCAACTCTACACTCACATTAGATTCTTTGCGACGGAACCGCCGTGATGTACACTACTAGGGTCTTTGCATTCACGTTTAGCGGGTGCGTGGTCTAGAAACTACGGTCTCCGTTTCATCCCTGGCTTCTCAACCCCCGTTTTACAGACGCAGGGCGACTTGAATAGTCATCCATATCACATGTGAATACCGTCGCCCTTCTACCTGACCAGTCAGCTTTCTTTGCCTTGCCAACCTTTCAATCCGATTGGGCCCTATCGTCTAGAATCTATTGATCGGATTACATTCGTATCCCGCCCCTTCCATCAGATACGATCCACCTGCAGTGTTGGGGACTGTCAGCCATCGCCCCGAGAACTACCACGTCCTGACCGTCAATGCGATCTTCATCCTGATTATTTTAGGCCGTCTTGCTGGTGCAGTCCAACCTTCTGCTGGCTCTGCAGCTATCCAGGAAGGCATAGCTATGGTTGATCTACTCTGTGAAATACGACACGAGCATCATGTTTCGTGGCTTTTCTATGCCTGGGAGCTCTTGCCGTCCCCACAGCCCGGGGCAGGGACTACCGGCTCCGCAAACTATCATACGAGGAAGGAGGCCCCATACGAACGCTGGCCTGCAAGAGGAGCAGCGCTGGACATGGGACATTGCTTTGGGCGAGTGCGCAGATCTCGGTGACCGCGTCAGAGGTGGGCAGGAGAGCAATGGCAGAATGCTTCGGTGTCGTACCGCCTCGACAAGATGCTATGGTATTCAGCAAGCAGGATGAAGCAACGGTTGCTAAAGGAGGCGCCATGGCTGGGTGGACACGGAGGGGCTGGCCGGGGTTGAGAGTTCTGGCTGGTCGTCATCACCATGGTAGGTCCATCGTCTCTACGGCGCATCTACTGTCGTTCGAGAGACCCTGCCTGGACTGGAATGACATGTCATCGTCATGGTTTTTAAACACCTTGCCCGGCGTCACACTGTTGAAAAAGCATTGGACAGGCTTTGGTGCACGAATAGTGTGTTGCGACAAGCTAGGTCAAAGCCCTGGCCAAAGCCAACTAACACTCCCCCTGATCACCTACCACATACACGCCACGGTGAAACGAGTCAGCAGTTTATCTGTTAGACGACTCATCAGCTTACGTGCCCGACGACTCAGCGAATTGCTCGACAAACCGGATCACGGTCACAGAAGCAGCTCAAGGCTGCACGGCAAGCACACAGTTGCAGAGAACGTGACCTCGATCCTCGTCGGTTTTCGGGCAAGATAAAACGTGTGTTTGGCGTGCCAGAGGACACAAGCGATCCAGAAGATTCAGAGACTGAAAAAAATGTGCAGAGCTTTTATCGTGGAACGGCAAGCATGGAGAACGTGCAAGGACCAAAGGATGGAAGCCAGAACCTGGAGAAAACGCTGGGGGTCGCTAGCCCGAGCACGAAAACCGAGAAGAGGCTCAGCGATAGACCGGCGACCGCGGACGATCTCCTCGGCTGGCTGCTGGAGCTCTCGGCGCTCCAGGGTTCGATCGGCATGAACGGCGAGTGGGACCAGGAAAGCTTCACGGACGCGTTCGCGATGGAGTTCGACGAGGACGGCCACCTGTCGGGAGGACTCCCGGGCGACGCCAGTCTCTCGGCGGCGCTCGGACGAGCGACCTGCGACTGGGCGCGCGAGAAGTACCTCGTGGAAGTCACGGGCCAGCACCATGCGCTGTACCCGGAGATGCTCGCGCGAGTGGACGCCAAGCTGCGCGCGGGCGGCGTGCCCGAGACGAAGATCGCGAAGATGACGCCCAAGGCGCGGCTGATCAAGTACGCGTCGCTCGACCGCGGTCCGGCCGCGGTCGGTCGCAGCCCCAAGCCGCCTCGCTTCTTCGTCTACGTCATCTCGACCAAGGATCCGACGGGCAACATCAAAGACCACCGCCGGCTGTCGTTCCCCAGGGACGTCTGCTTCGGACAATTCCTCGGCGTGCTGCGCGACATGACCGCCTACGCGGCCGAGCGCACCGGTCACCGCGGCGGCGGCTACATGCTCTGCGACGGCCCCTGGTACTACAACCTCATTGACCTTGACAACAACGTAGTCCTCGACGCCCCGCGCATGGAGATCGTCGACGAGGAATCGTTCGAGCTCATGCTGCTGCAAGTGAGAAATAAGGATACGCCCGGTATCTCAATCTTCCACGTACGTGTCTCTCTTTCCCCCTGTCGCATCCCCCTCTTCTTCCTCCACCTCTTTCTCTCGCTCTCTCTTCCCCCCCCCCCCCCCCCCCCCCCCCCGAGCCCCTTTTCTCAAATCAAGTATTCCCAAACCGTCCCCCCAGCAGATCCCGAACAGGCCAACTAACATCTCCAACTCAAAACATCAGAGCCTGTCTTTCCAACTCTTTTCAGAGTCCATCAACCGCTCGAGCAGGCCCATCAATCGCTCGAGAGGGCACATCCGTATCAATTTCGGGGGCTACAGCCGCGATGACGATCACGTCGACGAGAACGGCGAGCCGTACTTCAAGGATAAGATCGACTGGAAGCAAATCATCCGTAGCAGCCATCACTTGTTCGATGACTTTCTTGACAGGCCTGCTGAGCCTGGGGCTGGTGCTGGGAATCGGGTTGGGAATGAGGTTGGGAATGGGGCTGGGAATGGGGTTTGTGCACGTGGTGGAGGTGGTGCCGGCTGCGGTGGTATTGGTGGTGCTTGATAGGAAAGGGGTTGGGATGCAGATCTTGGACAAGGGTCTGGTAGGAAAGCTGATACCATGCTTATGCTTGGCATCGTGAGTACTAGTCGTTAGGCATAATGTGCTCATCCTGGGTTGAGTGGCTTGTTGATCTGGTGGCCGTCTGGCTTTCTGGCTTTCTGGCTTTCTGGATTTCTGGCTGTTTAGCTGGGTTGCTTCTGGGCTGTCTGGCTGTCTGGCTGTCTGGCTTGCACATCTAGACATCATACGTACCCCTTCTTAATCCTGGGAACCCAAGATTAAGTTACTGTAGAGTACAGAGGAGGATGTCGATGGGGACAAGAGATTCCGCCACGACTGCTTCTGGTGTCTCCCACGAAGAGCAGTCAACTACGTATACCAGGTACGTAAGGTACAAAAACAGAATAGTGCTGTAGGCTGCTACAGCGTCGCTTTAGAAAATATCTGCAAAGGCGTGCAGGGATGGATGGATGGATGGATGGATGGATGTATGGACATGCCGAGGTCTTGTTCACATGCTTGGAGCCGTTACCGTACCGCACCATGCTAGCGCTGCAGTGAGCCGCGGCAGAATTCTAGCTCTGAAGCGCGGTAGAACAGTGACGTCGGCATCTGTTTAGGCCCCGCCGTAAACATGCCATCTAGCTCTGCCATTCCAACGTGCCTGCCCATGAAGACGATCTGAAAGGACTTGGAGCTACGGCGTCCCTCAGGTTACCATGTCCGACGTATACAACAGCCAGCTAGTACGACATCCCCTACTGTCCACAGAAAGGAAAGAATTGTCGTCGACGGCGTGCGCCACGCTGATCGCATAACGTAGGATGCATTCACCGAGTACGACAAGCAGCTCGAGACGCATAGCCCACGCAGCAGCATCCTGCAAGGACCCGCGTTCCCCGCTCTCGGCCACGCTGTGTCCGGCGCCATCGGCAGCGCGATATCAAACGTCGCCGTCTACCCACTCGACCTCATCATCACGCGCCTCCAGGTGCAACGGCAGCTGCGCAAGGAGAATGTCGATGCGTCCGATCAGGATCGCGACTATCGCGGGATCGTCGATGCCGTTGCCAAGATATACCGTCGAGAAGGCGGCTTCGCAGCGTTGTACACCGGCGTTGCGCAGGATACCGGGAAGACCGTCGTCGATTCGTTCTTGTTCTTCTGGTTGCACAACTTCTTCCGGCAACGCAGATTGAGCAAGCGGGGACCTCGAGCCAGGAGCCTGCCGGCCTTGGACGAGCTCGTTGTTGGCGCCTTGGCGGGGGCCTTGACGAGGTTGATCACAGCGCCGATCGCGAATGTCGTCACCCGGAAACAGACTGCTGCCATGACGGCGTTGACCTCGTCGTCGTCCCAGAGAGATGAGACGAATGTGCCGAGCACGAAGGCCATGATCAGAAGTATCATCGACGAGAAGGGTCCACAGGGCTTGTGGTCGGGCTATTCAGCCACGCTGGTCCTGACGCTGAACCCCAGCATCACATTCTTTCTGTATGAGTTCCTCAAACGAGCGCTGCTGCCACCAAGTCGCCGGAGCAAGCCCGGACCTAGAGCAACTTTCCTTCTCGCTGCCATCAGCAAGGCCGTCGCCTCGACTGTCACGTACCCTTTCTCGCTGGCGAAGACTCGCGCGCAAGTCTCGAGTCGGGCCTCGAGTTCCGTGAATACAGAAAGAAGAGTAAATCCAGGGGCTACCGCCGGTGTCTTGGAAGACGCGTCTGACAGCATGAAGCGCCAAGCTCGTGCGAGTCGGAAATCAGCACTTTTCATGATCTTCGAGATCGTGCGCACCGAAGGCGTCCAGGGGCTATACGACGGCCTGGCAGTAGAGGTCCTCAAAGGATTCTTGTCCCACGGTATGACCATGTTAGTCAAAGAGAGCGTGCATCGATTCATCGTCCGAACATACTATCTTGTCCTGAGGGCTCTCCGAAGATATCCCAGCCCGTTCGAAATGACCCAGAGCGTCCGCGAAAAGGCCAGCCATGCGTCCGAAGATGTCACACAAAAGACTCGACACGCGGTGACGGGTCTGAGAGAGAAAATAACCCCGGCAGTATCGCAGACCCAGGAAGAACTCAGAGCAAAAGCTCACGCGGGGTACGAAACAAGCAGACAATCAATCGCGTTGGCCAAAGACACTGCTGTCCCAGTGCTCGAGAAGAGCTCGAAGCAGCTCCAGATGACCGCGCGGAGAGCGACTGATACAGCAAATTTGAAGGCCAACGAAGCATACAACACGAGCGCAAAGAGTGTGAAACGCGCCAGTTCCGCCCTCGAAGTAAGCAAAGACAAAGCAACAGTTGCTCTCAGCCAAAGGTCCATCGGACTCCAAAGCACCACTCGACAATCTCCGCAGCACACCAATGAAGCGCATACCGCAAAGAAGGCGAGCCTCAAGCGTGGAACATCCTCTCTGCAGGAAGCTGGTGAGCAGGCTGCAGCGTTCCTGAAGACGCAAGCCGACCGATCGCAAAGCAGAGGGCGCGAAGCTCACCTGAAGACCCGGCCTTCGGCCAACAACACGTACGAGACAGGCCAAGGTGCGGTCAACGCTATTCCGGCGGTATCGCATGAAAAAGCCCGGGTCACCGCCGCGGCCGCCATAGCCGGGACAGCTCGAGTTGAGGATCGTGTCAACCGCAGCGTGAATGACGCCGTGGGGACAATGCAGAAGAACGTGCAACCCGCCGTTTTGCAGGCGAGGGAACTTGTCGCGAGAAGCGCCGAGACTTTTGGGAGGAGCATTCGTCGTGATCAGAAGCGGTAGCATTGCGCGGTGCTAGCGAGCGTCACCCGATATCTTGGCCCTTTCCACACGATCGATCCTTCGGCCTCTCGTGTCCTCGTAGTGCAGGTCCAGCGGGTTTTCCTTGCTGTTGAGAACAGGTCGACTACCATGTGACGAGCTCTGTCGTTTTCGTGGGAACTTTCGTCCAAGTTCTCTCCTGGGAGGTTCGTTGATGTGCGGCTGTTTCAGGATGATGTGAGACCGGGGTAAAAGATAGGATGCTGTAGCTGTCTCCAGGCTCTCGTGCAGGACTGTTCGCCCGTCGTATTTTTGCCCTCTGCGATGCTCGAGGCTTGGAATTTCTCCCCTGGCCATATCCACGAAGGGGTACTTTGATCGTCGTGAGGCTGGTCAGTCTCCATCAACGCATCCGGACACGGGGGAGCGACTTTGCCGGGGTTCTCGTCCACCTCGTCCATCTCAGACACTTGGCCTGTGCGTGCTGATGACCAAGGATCTGAGTAGTTCGGGGATGGTGTTCCACATGTTGGACAAGTCATTGCTCAGTGTGCTGGTTGACGATAGATGCTCAAGCCCAAGCTCTTCGTGGGAGGTGTCCCAGATGTCGGACTGCAAGGAAATCCTCGAAGTCAAGTTGAATTCCAACGGGGGAAGCACTGACTCGAGGCACTTCCACGTGAAATACGAGTGTGGTTCTACCCATCGACGGCTATCATCCTCGTCCCATGAATCGCCCCTGAGAAGCGCTGCATAGTAGAGAGCAGTATATGACCAAGAAATTCGCGATTTATCAGGAATGCTGACACGGAGATCTGCGGAATCGTAGCCACAATGCGAGAGTGTTGTGTTCCACAGGTCCGTGGCGTAGCCCCTCGAAAGATGACCACAACCCACTGTCTCTGCAACGGTCCAGCCCAAGTTGTTTTTCGCGGAAATATCTGCGCCAGATCTGATCAACGACAGCAAACAATCTCGATTGTAAGACGGCATGTCCTGCTCCAATCTCTTGAAGTAAAGGTGCAGACAAGTATTTCCATCACGGTCTCTAGCATGAACATCCGCTCCTTTCTCTAGCAGCATGGCAATGACTTGAGGATTCTTCCGATGGTGGTTGAAAACGTAGTCCAGCAGCACAGTCCGTCCGTTCTCAAGTCTCACATCCGTATCAAGATCGCACGAGTCAGAGTCGAGTAACTTTCTCACAAGTCCCTAGGCTTTCATGAGTACCAGCTCTGCATACGAGGTAGACAAGCGTACTTACCAAAGAGCCATACTGCAAATGTACGCTGAGCGGACAGGTCAATTCGTCAGGTCCGACGCGAAATGGAAGCATCACGTCTGCTCCAGCATCTAAGAGAACACGTCGACACCGGTCCGCCGCAGGGGAATTGTGAACAATGAGCAGCTGTTTTGGTGGACTGCGATCATAATCGGGCTTAGTAGACTTCTACTGTCTTGTAATGACGATATGCAGTTTGACTGTGCTGAAAAACTCACAGTGCCTCTTGATAGAAACTAAACCCATGTTCTAGAGAGTTTACTTCACTCCCATTCTCGACGAGAAATTGAGCGATATCAAACGATCCATGCCAAACCGCATACTACTAACGAGTCAGTGTTGAGCTATCATGCATGAGTGCGAAAGGGTCACCAACTCCCAACAGAGACCTCCCCAACGGATCACAATCACGAATGCTAGCTTTGCCATTGCGAAAGAGACGGATCAAGCCGTTAATATCATCGCTGAAGACGCGGTCAAATACCTCCGCGTCTCGAGGGACGATTGGGTGGATCCACAGGGTCGGAGGTATGCTGAAGAAACCTTCTTGCATTCTTCTTTGGCAGAAATAAGCAGACATTTTGGCTTTCAAGCGTGGATCCTTGGGCATGAGAACAGCCGTGGCGGAAAACTCAACGACTTCCGCTTGCTTGTCCTCGTCATCTGGCATCTTGTGGCCAGTTGCGCTCTGAAGCCATTTCTTTTTTGTCGTCACCGTCATGGTGACACTAGGCATTTCATAGTCGCTTGTTGATGATTGGGCGCAGAATCGGAGATGAGCCAGTGGCATTTTAGGGCGCGCTGCTGCACCTTTTAGTGAATATAGCTCCTGAACACGACGGAAACTCACCTCGCTGATTTACAATCACTTCATCAGAGCTGGTCAACAAGCCACGCATTCTTTTGAGATCTCGCTGCTGTTCTGACTGATCGCTAGAAATGTTCCCGCACGTATTGAAGGTTTCACTGCGCCGCCGCTTTTTCTCTCGAATGCGGCCGCTTCCTGAGCTCACCAGTTGGTTGCTAATGATTTGCAGGAGCTTCTCAAGATCCTCGATAATCGACTGAGCTTTATCAGACACGATGCGACTTGATTCAGCTTGCGCGAGGCGAGACAGGCGAGATACACAGTGAAAGAGATCACCGTCTTCACGATCCAGGTCATCTGGACATGCTGACTTCTCTCCCGCGTCCATTCCTCGCGAATGAGATTCGGCCTTGCTTGAGTATCCGGTGGAACTCGATCCGTCTTGCAAGTCTGGTGCGGCCGCGAGGGGCTCCCCCTCTCTGCTGGGTAGCCGATGGAGTATCTCCGCCAACTTTCCAAGCATCTCCTGCATCTCTTGCATCACCTGGGATTGCTGACTGGAGATATCCGGCAGCTTGTCGACCCGAGACCGGATTGACGTCAGCTTTTGGGTCACTTGCTCTGAGGCAACTTGGCGTTCCGAGGCATGAGTGACTTGGGCATCCTTGACGGACTCGATGCCCTTCTGGACGAGAGTCAAGGCGCTCGTGTGGTGTGCCAGCACATCAGCGTTCCCGGATTGATGATCGGTCTGGTTCTGCAGCACATGCCTGATTCCAAGCAGCATATTCGCGTCATTGCGAACGCTGATGTCGCTATAGAGGATTCTAATTAGCATTGCAATGATAAACATGCAAAAGTGTCCGCGATGGCTGTCACTGCAGCAGTCTCATTGCTAATTCACATGATAACGTGGAATTGAAATAAAATTCGATATATCGAAGGCCCGTACACCAAAAGAACGCAACAAAAGAAGAGCAGAGCACGAAGAGAGCATCAGACCCAGAGTTAGTTCTCTCTCTAATCCATTTTTGTCGGACACTAGGTCCACTCGCAGGCCGACGACTTCAGAAGCTCAGGGGGTCAGGAAGGTAGCCACATGTCAATACGAAGTCAAGTGGATTGTACCAGCAGGGTATGGCCAACGCGGCGGACCTGTTTCTGCTTGAAAAAGTATGGCTTACCTGACCAGCATGCTCAGGTGCATTTGCAGAGTATCTTTATGCTCAATGATACACCACTGCATTCTGTGCAGGGCTTCGTTGCATAGCAATTTCTTGATTCGTTTCCAGCACTTGACGACCTGACGTTCGCCTGAGGTCACCTCAATTTTCTCCAAGTCCCCACTGAACCGAGTGACGTCCTCCCAGCATTTTTTCGTTGCGTCCTCGAACGTCCTCAAGTCACGATGGGTACCGCCTTCCTTCAAGGCTTTGGTCTCTTTGAGTTGTTCGAGCACCGCAGACAGACTTGCAACCGACGATGAGAGATCTTGAACATGTTGCGGCGCCTCACGGATTCCGGAAACTGTCTGGTAGATGACTTTCGTCCCTTTGAGCGCAAGCACGACAAAGGCAAGCACGCTGGCTCCACCAGATAGAGGATCCATAACGAGTTGAGATGATGGATTCCGAACGACCCCTTATTGAGGATGCCAGAAGAGTCAAAGGGTGGTGAGGCGGAGGAGGGAAAATCACACTCTCAGCCGCGGCTGAAGCAAGGCTGTGCTTGCTGCGGTCAGGCAGCTTCGAGTTCAAGCACCGAAGAGGAAAGCACGTGATGGCAGACTGCAGAAGAAGTGAGGCTCCTGCGTCGCACGACCATCCAATGGGATGCTGCGGACATGCGTCTATCCAGCCATCCAACAGATTACGGTTGGGCTGAGCCATGATCCACGGAAAGATACATACGTAGCGCGAGGCAGTTGGAGAGGCTAGTGTCACCGCCGGCTCCTCATCAACATTTTTCGTACCTTCCTCGTCACTTTGATGAGTTCTTTTACTCGACTGACTGGACCTCCAGGCTTGGCCTTTCCAGTGTACCCGTGCCACGGGGGGCTACACCCCCTCCTCCCGCACCTCCGGTACGTCCGGAACACCTCTCTATCCAGAGAGGTGTCTTACACCGGAATGAAAGTATCAGCGGTATGAAAGGTTTTCTTGATAGAATCAACTGCAACGCCTATAATTCCACAACACAATGACTACATGAAAATGTAACTGGCTCGCTTGATTCCTCTACTTCTACACTATCGTTTCTGAGGTTGCAGGCCTTTTTACAAGCCATGAAAGTAATATATCTACAAAACAAGGAAGAGTGACCAAAAGATCGCATGTCTGAGAGAAGCGAAGCGGGCGACTCAAGTTTCTATGGTAGCTAACGTGGCTATGGTAGCTACAGTAGTTACTCAACAATACCAGCAGAATCTGGGAGAGCCTATAGCATCAGGGATGATAGTAGAAGAGTAGGGGAATCAGATAGGCACATAAAAATTATCATTTGTCTATCTAGTTGTGGAGTTGCAGGTGTTTCGAATTGATGTTGTCGAGAATCTGTTCTGTGAGTGACAACTACCATAGCTTCTCAACAACACCACAAAAATCTAGAGAAGTCTATATCTTCAGGGATTATAGTAGAGAACTAGGAGAATCAATTGAGCTGCTTAAATTTCAATTTAGTCGCTTTGTTGTGAAGTTATAGATGTTGCAGTCAAGTAGCGATCAAAAACCTTTCATACCGCTGATACTTTCATTCCGGTGTAAGACACCTCTGGATAGAGAGGTGTTCCGGACGTACCGGAGGTGCGGGAGGAGGGGGTGTAGCCCCCCGTGGCACGGGTAAGGCTGTTTCAAGCAGTTGGCACGTTCAAGGTCTCAAAGGCAAGCCGACCTATAGCGCCATCCACGTTCTCACGGACATTGTAATTCTGCTTTTGGCTGTCCGAATCGTGGCCCAGTTCCGTCCCTTCAATCAGGGACGCTGTTACGTACATACGAGTACGTACGAGGTGGTTGACGGATATAATGTTACGGTACAGTACTCGTACGGACGAGGTACTTACTCCTACGTACGGAAGTACGAGTACGTCCACGTCAGCCAAATGAAACGAGGCCAGGCTGGTCACCAGATATCCAAAACCTGAACTACGAGGGCACAGTAAGTACGGGTAGGCGTGGTAGGTAACACTTACAGCATGCTTAGCCTCGGTGCAGCCGGACTACTAGCAGTTTTCCTCGTCGGTGTCGTTGAAAGCATGGGCACCAGCTCAATTGTAGTCGGTAATTCTGTTGACGAACTTGAACCCCGATTCCCAGCATCCCAGGACAGAGCAGATTGAAAGTATCAGTTCATGCTCTGCGATCGAGGCTCATCTGGCAGCAATGTGCGCAAAGGCCCTCGCGATGACTGCTATGGAAAGTCGGGGGCAATCATACAAGCAACTGACAATCCTGTTCGCCATCGAGCTCAAGTCCGAAGGTCCATGGCTGAAAAACTGTGATTGCGGAGTGTCAAAGTCAGAGAAAGCCAAGCTAGCCTCAGTATTTTGGGGTTGCCATAGAAGAGCCAGTCGACAAATGTTAGACATTGGGCTTAGCTTCAACACCTGAGATCTGATCGCGAATGATGGTCGATCGGCGCTGCAGAACGTCTTGATGTTCTCGTTTGTGGAAACAACATAGCTAGAGGACCAAGGGAATGAGCTTAGTTACGGAGGGTCGAGCAAGAACCCACTCAGCTCAGTCGCCTTGATGTGAAGCGGGAATCGTTCCAGTAGAGGTGAGGTTGAGTTGCCATGTGGCCAAAGCCATAACGTTCAAGCAATCGAAGCGTCAGGGGTCATGGGTACATTGCAATGATGCGAGCTGGGGCTGGATGATCCAACCGGAATCGGAGTGGGGTATCACACACGCATGGACAGCCCAAAGTCGACCTCTTCGAATGTGGCAACTAGAGAAAGAAGTCCCAGATGGCCACGCTGCGACATATCTCCGTGATGACCTTCACAGCCACGGCAACGAATGAAATACCAGCACAACTCCCCAATAGCCCGTGTCATGGTTACCAAAGCGCCGAAAAGATCATCCAAGAATGAAAAAAGAGGTGAAAGCCGGAACTTCTAGATGGAATTCGCCATGATCGAACTGCCTCTGGTACGTCGCGACGACGTGTTTAACCGCCGAAGCCGTACAGGGTACGGCCTTGACGCTTCAGCGCGTAGACCACGTCCAGAGATGTCACCGTCTTGCGCTTGGCGTGTTCGGTGTAGGTGACGGCGTCTCGGATGACGCCCTCCAGGAAGGTCTTGAGGACACCACGAGTCTCCTCGTAGATCACTACAAGGCTTATTAGCATCGAGATTGGAGATTAGACAACTGAGTGCTGGCTTACTGGCCGAGATACGCTTGACACCACCACGACGGGCGAGACGACGGATGGCAGGCTTGGTGATACCCTGAATGTTGTCCCGAAGGATCTTGCGATGGCGTTTGGCCCCGCCTTTACCAAGACCTTTGCCGCCCTTGCCGCCTAGAAGGATGAGAAGACGTGAGCGACAGTGACCTCCGGGAACGGATCAAATGCAACAAAGTCGACAATAATCGGAATGATAAAAGACGCCTTGAAGTTTTTCGTGTGAAGATCGTTTGATTTTGGGACATTGAGAAAGGGGGTACGGGGTCGACGACTTCAAAGTCGACCGACACGGTAGACCTTCTTGATGGGCGCAGAAGCGACCTTGGGGCTACTCGACGAAAAGCGAGCGGTAGACTTACGACCAGTCATCTTGATAGCTGTATGTACAAAGACCGGGTTGATATTTTGTAGGGTTATTTGTAGATGTCGAATCTGGAGCTTTCAGGTTGTGAGACGCAAGGCGGAGAAAACCCAGGACAAAATCTGAAGAGGGAGAAGAGAAAGGCGAGCAGAGGGGAAGAGCGCGGGGGAAGAGGGAAAGGCCATTTTATAGGCCGACAGTGGGTGCTGTTGATCCCGTGTATGACAGCGTGTCGAGAGCTAAACTGTTCTAGGCCAGACTCTCGTCGCGTGAGTAAATAAGACAATTGCGAAGAAAAGCAAGCGAACGAGGCGGTGGAAAATCGGTGTTATCGAGGCCCGGATTCCAGCTCATCATAAGGGCCGGTTTACCTGGTCGATTTTGGTGGGGTTTTACTTGGCCGGGCGAGTCGGCGTGTACGGTTGCCCTAGGAGGCAGAGAATGCAGGATTATGACTAATATTACGGAGTACGGAATCCTGTGGACGACAATATCCCGTCATGATCCCTCGTCAATCCAGATGCGTCTAAGCTCTTAATCAACTTGGTTGACCAACCCGCTTGAGCCACAATGCAAATAGCAGACTTGGAGCACGGAGTATCAGATATACCGCCATCAACTTGCCTGCCAAGCGACGGAGCACGACATGCTGAGCTATGAAGACCATGTGCACCACCGCCGTGATGAGATGGGTTCTGTTCGGTGTGCTTGTACGTATGTATTGCGGTGAGCTATTTGCGTGGCTGCTTTCTGTTGATGTCGTTGGCTATCGCAGAGATGTACCACAGAGGAGAGAGCTGGCTGATGTCTGCCTGGGCCTTTTCGACGAGACGAGACGATGACAGATATCTCGATGGGGTGAGGTGGCAGAGAAACTGCAGATTCCGCCCATGCTTGATCGTGTGAGGTGTCGGTAAGATTACCGAAATAGAATTGTAAACACTTCGGGAGATGATTTCTTGATGCCAGTCACAGAGCTAGAGACTTGTCATGACCAGTCGAGATCTCCATTGCATGCATCTGATAGTATCGCTATGTGGCAGCGAATCCGGATCGTTCCTCAAGGCTTTTCCTGACATGGCAAAATATGTGGTTGGCGGGTTCCATCTGCAAGCAGCACCGTCCCTGGTGGGGTGAGGTTGTGCGTTCTGTTTCCGGCCAATTACAGAGACTGAACACTATTTGGGGAGGCGCCGTGGGCACGTACAGTATGTACTTGCGTACCGGTAAACATTGGATGGCTACGGTAAGGCACAAGCTCCCTTGACGCACACCGCCAAACCTTCAATACAGTGCGCCGGCCATCGCAGCCACGAGAAGCTTCCTCGACCCTTCCATTGTATTGCTAACAACAATCGCAACCCTGCACGGCTTTTGGGATCCTGATACTTCACTGCGCAAGAGTACACACAAGCGCCGGAGCCAAGTGGCAAGACCTTCCGGCATGAACGCCGCTCTATGCTCCTGTCGTCACGGAAGCACGGTACCGTAACATAACAGATGCTGCGCCTGTCGACCCGCTCCGGGTCTGTACAAGGAACACGATAGGTTCTGCCACGAGTGAGGACCTCACCCCCTTTTGGACGGTCCATCACCGAGATCGATTTTGGCTCTTACATCGCTTGCGCCTCACTGCTACGACAGAGACAAAGGTAAGGGACGCCCCGTTGCAACCGCGCAAGATAGTAGACTCACATGCACTTGCTTGTATGTCTCAGCGTTGGCCTCCGCCTTCACGTCCACCTATCTGAAACCGGCGGGCGCATGAGCTGTTCAGCCGGCAACGACTGATCCAGGCGGTCGTCATCGGCCATGTCCCCACCGAACCCCTACGTCGTCGCGCAGCTGCGAAATCTCATCTACTATCACCTCGACAACAATCACCTCCGCAATGCCCTGTTCGTGGCGGGCCGCCTGCAGGCCTACGATTCCCGCTCGGCCGACGCGGCCCATCTTTTGGCCCTATGTCACCTACGGCTAGGACAGCATAAGCTGGCTTACGAGCGCAGCAAGTCGCTTGCCCTTCGAGGCGGCCATCTCGGATGCGCCTACATCTTCGGCGAGGCCTGCGTCGTTCTTCGCGATGGCAAGGAGAAGGAAGGAATCACGGCGCTGGACAAGACCCGGGGTCTCTGGGGTGGTCGAAGCAATTGGAGTACGTCTCGACGGCTCCCTGCCATCTGAGGCACGATCGGATCGGGCGGGCCTAACGTGCCGTGACCGAGCCAGATATGCACAGCGAGACCACTCGTCGCCATCTCCCGGACGCAGCGTCGGTATACTGCCTGATGGGGAAGCTGTGGGTTGGCTACGGATACGTCGACCAGGCCATCGACTGCTACGTCGAAGCGGTCAAGCTGAACCCGTTCATGTGGGATGCCTTTCTTGGGTTGTGTCACTCTGGTATGGGATCGTCGTCGTTTCATCGATCGGCCGTCGTTGACGCGGCATGTTCTGGGCAGGAGCGAACATAAGGATTGCCAACATCTTCAAGATGACCCCCGAGTTGCTGGCGATACTCTCGACAACGGGTCCTATACCGCCGGACGTCGCAGACGATCCCTCCTCCCAAGGGCCGACGGCGCCTGTGACGGGGCCACTCAAATCTCAACACAACAACCATCATCCGGCGCCTCCTCCTTACGATCCCTTCAGCGGCCCCGCCGGCCGCGGCCACGGCGACGGCGACGTCAGCGTCGGCAACCGACTGTTCCAGAAGACGGCAGAGGGCAAACAGGCCGCTGCAGCCTTTTTCAGGAGACCGACGATCGATGAGGATGTCGTGTTCGAGGGCGTCGACACCCCTACGGGCCCCGGTGGCGTCTTCGACCCGAACGGCACCATGGGCGTGGACATGAGCGATCCGGTGGTCGTCTCGGCGTCGGCAGCCTCGCTGCGAGGATCGAGCAGAGACCATCAACAACTGTCGACTCTTTCGCTCGAGGTCAACGAAGCTCCCGCAAATGCTCGGGGGACATCGACGAGGGCACGGAGCCGAGTGGGCAGCGAGGTGGAAGAGATGTCCGAAGGTCCGGTCATCTCCCGTGCGGCGGCGGCGGCGTCGTCGTCGACATCCCTGGCGGGCGACCGCAAGCGCACCATCTCGGGCCATGCGGCCCAGTCGTCTTCTCAAGCGTCGGACGTCACAGCCGCACCGCAGCGACGGAGCGTGCGCCTCTTCAACCAGAGTCGCCCGACCACCAGCAAACTAGCATCGTTGGGTACCGGCCTTGGGTTCCGGGAAGGCCGAGACCTGAAGAAGGCCAGGGCGACGGGCACCAAAGGCCGCACCGCGGGTCACGCGCCCACCGTCGGGCGGGTCGTGAGCGGCAACCGCAAGCCGAGCGAGGCCATGGACGTCGACTCGAAGGAGTCCGTGTCGACCGTGGCCGGGCCCGGCACGTCCGCGGCGATCTCGAGATCGCAGGCGACCGAGGCGCTGAAGCAGCAAGAAGCGTTGCAGTGGCTGCTGACCCTGTTCCGATACCTCGGCACGGGCTACTACGCCCTGAGTCACTTCCGGTGCGCGGACGCGCTGCAGATGTTCGGCGCGATCCCGGCGTCCCAACGCGAGACGCCGTGGGTGCTCTCGCAGATGGGTCGGGCTTACTACGAGCAATCCTCCTACGTCGACGCCGAGAGGTTCTTCAAGAAGGTCAGGGCCATGTCGCGCTCGCGGCTCGAGGACATGGAGATCTACTCGACCGTGCTGTGGCACCTCAAGAACGAAGTCGAGCTCGCGTTCCTGGCGCACGAGCTCGTGGACGTCGACCGACTGTCGCCGCAGGCCTGGTGCTCCATCGGAAACACCTTCTCGCTCCAGCGAGATCACGATCAGGCGCTGAAGTGCTTCAGGCGCGCCACCCAGGTCGACCCGCTGTTCTCCTACGCCTTCACGCTCCAGGGGCACGAGCACGTCGCCAACGAGGAGTACGACAAGGCGCTGACGGCCTACCGAAGCGCCATCAACGTGGACAAGCGACACTACAACGCATGGTACGGCCTGGGCAACGTCTTCGAGAAGATGGGCCAGTTCGAGGTCGCGCAGAACCACTTTTGCATGGCCATCCGCATCAACCCGACCAACGCCGTGCTCATCTGCTGTCTTGGAGTGGTAAGCCGAGCCCGGGCGGATCGATCCGGTCATTCGGCCGTGACAAGGTTCTGATGGTCTTCGTCAGGTACTGGAGAAGAACATGAAGCCTCGAGCAGCGTTGGTGCAGTACGCCGAAGCATGCAATCTCGCACCGCGAAATGCTCTACCACGGTACAAGAAGGCTCGTGTGCTGGTCGAGCTCGGCGAGCTGCCTCTGGCGCTTGCGGAGTTGAAGGTCTGCAAGGACATTGCTCCGGACGAGGCCAACGTGCACTTCTGGCTTGGAAAGGTGTACAAGGCACTGCGACAACGGGCCGACGCCATCAAGCACTTTACGATCGCGCTCAACTTGGATCCGAAGGTATGGTATCCCCACGACGGACTGCGTCGGGTGGTCTTCTGACGGTCGCCTCTCCATCTAGGCCGGTCAGTGCATCAAGACGGCAATCGAGTCGATCGACGACGAGGACGAGGACGAAGAAGCCGAATGACGGAGCTTTCGAGGACACCCGGGGCGTTGGGCGGATCATCTGACGAGGACTCACGAACGTAATCCGCAGTCGATACCCGTTTGGGCCCAAAAGTTTTCCTTTCCTCTTTTTCTTGCAGCCTGGCGTCGGAGGTCTGCGCGGATGCATCCCCACCACCTCCTCTACTTCCTTCTTATCACCGCTACCCCTCACTGTCACTTAGGCCGTTGATTGCATTGGAGCGGAGCTTTGGGTAGCGCATCTTGCGGGCTTAGCAGGTAGCATGGGAAGATCAGGTCTGACGACGGCAGCTGCGACGACCACCTTTTGATGCCGTTGCGCGGGAGCTTTGTATATCACCACGTCCTTTTTCCACGAGCGGGGATGGCGCAGCAAGACAGTATTCTACAGGACGGCTGGGTTGGCTTGATGGCATCGAATAATGGAGCAAGGGCTTGTAGATCTTGGCCTATTGCTATCGTCACTACTTTCTCGTCGGAAGCACGACTGATCCACGATATAGGCGGCGACGATTAGGGCGGGGAAGTGGGGGCCAGGTGATTGATCTGCAGCTAGATCACGAGGCGACTGCATCCTCGGGAAATGTGGGCAAGACACAAGATGGCCGCAATGCATCGATCTAGTATTTGAAACAAGACAATGAAGCTCGAAGCTCATCCGCTGTCGACAAACATGCCCTTTCTCTGCCCTGACTTACTGAAGCTCCATCCTTTCACCGCGTCGCCTCCAAAACTGACGAGAGCAAGCTCAAACTCATTACCTCCGCTAGATTTCTAGTGCTGCCACTACGTGAAGGCTACGGCATCTTGCCGGCACCGGGACATCCAGATTCGCACCACATCCAAGATCCGTCCAGAGCCGTCTCGGTAGAGAGAGGGAGGGCTCCCGTCCCGGCCAGCCGCAGCAGCGCACACAGACCCCGCCCAGCCGCGGGGACCGCAAATGGCCATCACACCATCTACCGTGCTCGGCTGCGTCGTGGGCATCTATCTCGGCTCGATCGCGGTGCTGTTCGCGGCCTCGCTCGCGCTGCCCAAGCTGGCTTTCTACGCGCGCCTCCTGTCGTCGTACCTCTCGCTGCTGCTAGCCTCCGCCTACGGGGTCGTAGCGTCGATCGTGCTCCGGCTCTGCGGGTACGGCCAGGTCAGCCAGTGGGCCGCCGGCAGGTGCTTCAAATGGGCCATGTGGATCACCACCGGCGTCGGCTTCGTCGTCGTCGAGGGCCACGAGCATCTGCGCGTCCGGCCGGCGGTCTTCATCACGAACCATCAGACGTGGGCTTGCCCTGTTTTAAGGCCTCCTGGCCACGGTTGCTCTTTTGTGGAGCGGCAAGCGTGCTGATGTGTGGTGGTGGATACAGGGAGCTCGACGTCTTGCTCCTGGGAACGGTCTTTCCGCCGTATTGTAGCGTCACGGCGAAGAATAGCTTGAAGAGGGTGCCGGTGTTGGGATGGTTCAGTGAGATGTTCTTCTATAAAGCAATGTATAGTCATCCGTCGACCTGCCACTGATTCGGTCTAGTGGCCCTGAGCAAGACCGTCTTCATTGACCGGACAAACCGGCAGACGGCAGTTGCAGCCTTTGACGGGGCCGCGACGGTGATGCGTCGAGACAGGGTAAATCCCTTCCCGCACGAGCTGCCTTTGGTCCGGCCAGTCCGGTATCAGCCACCGCTGACTAGGACTCCAGCAAAGCGTCTTCATCTTTCCCGAAGGTACGCGATCATATTTCGACGAGGCCGGGTTGTTACCCTTCAAGAAGGGCGCCTTCCACCTGGCCATCAAAGCAAAGGTGCCGATCGTGCCGGTCATCGTCGCCAACTACTCGCACGTCTTGAGCGCCCGAAGACGAGTCTTCCAAGCCGGGACTATCCCCGTCAAGGTCCTCGCACCGATCCCCACCGCAAATCTCCTGCCGTCCGATGCCGACGAGCTGACGACGACGACCTACGATCTCATGCTGCGAGAACTGACCGAGCTCACGGGAAGCGCAAAGGAGACTCGCCACTTGCATGCTTCGTGAAGGGGAGCGCCGTCGGCGTGACCCGATGCCTCTTTGGAGCGACGTGTGCCATATCCAGGTCTGAATACAACTCCACTTGTTTGACGAGAAGCGCGCTAGAGATCTCGAGGCAAGATCTATCGAAAAGTGTCTTCTCCTTTTCTACTCTGTGCATGACGTTCCCCACAGGGGTGGGCTTATCAGCTTGCTGTTACGTCTAGTTTGTGCATTTTCTTGCTAGGAGTTTGTCCATCCCGTCATCTCCTCATCTACAAAGAGCTGTTAGCAGCGCTGCACATGGCACGTACCCCTACGAGCACATACTCCGCCCCTACTACACCCTTCTTCTTCTCCTTTCTTTCTCTCTCTCCCTCTCTCTTCCTCTCTCTTCCTCTCTTGCTCTTTCTCTTTCCCTCTCTTCTCCCTCTCTCTCTCTCGCTCTCTCTTCATCCGCTCCTTCTCTGTCTATTTCCCTCTTCCTCCTTTCTCTCCTCCTCTCTTTCCTTTGCTATCATTTTCTCCCACCACAGGCATAGCATTTCTATAGAGAGCAATGATAGACCGAATGGACAACGACGAACCTTTACCGGTATAATCTTTCTTTTACATACTGTACGTGGCGCGGCTGGCGTGGCTCGATACATGTCGTCCTCGATACTTTTACTTGGCCGTTACCTTGGTGTGCCCACGGAGTCGGGTCGAAAGACAGGGTACATAGAAGTGATGGACAACAAGGGTCCACCATGCCACGGCAGTCGACAGTGAAGACTGGACCAATCTTAGATCGTGACTTTGGCCGATTAAGAAAGACACAATCCTTCCACGTCACCCTACTGCGGCCATAAAACTGCGTTGAACCGTAACGGATGTGGAAGCGGGTGGGTAGAAGTGATGGGCATGACGGCGTGGATGGGCTATCATACTATAACTATGGCAGTCGACAATCGAGACTTGATCGACCATAGATTATGGCTTTGGCTGGTTAAGGAAAGCATGGGACAGCTTGTCAAGGTCTAATCATCAAGTGTTCACTGATTTCCTGCTTACCGTACGTACGGTATGTACCCCTCGGGTCACGCTGGGTGTCCTGAGCTACAGTAGGAGTGGGCTGTCGTGGCTGTGGGGTTTGTTTCCACCTTTGAATGGTAGGCTCTTATGGCTCTTGTGGCTCCTGTGGCTCTGTGGAAGCTGCGGCTCTGTGGAAGCTGATGCGCTGTGGAAGCTGGGGCTCTATGGAAGCTGGGGTGCCGTGGGTGCTACGGCGCGTGGGCGCAGCAGTGATGTCCAGTTTCTGCATCTCGTATGACTTTTGAGAATGATGCTGTTGTCAGTAAACTGTGATACTCGAGCCACAACTGATGGTTACCGGTACCGGTACCGGTACCGTACGAGTACGTATTCGATTACGTAACACAAATAGGAAGAAGGTCCACGACCATCTGATGACATCAAACTTCTCTGAGCGTTGGGCTCCACCTTGAGGTGCGATGACCTTCGCTTTTTCCTACCATACTGTTGCTTGCCCGCTACAGTACTGTTGCTGCAATACATGAAGTAGACTGGCAAGCCGGCTCCTTTTGTTCTGCATGTTGTTCTTGAATCAACATGCGCACATTTCATTCTTCTTCCGCACATGTCCAGCTTGTGCTTGTTGACACCTCCACCTGTTGTCCTGTATTATTTGCCATGGGCCATTGTCCCTTCGGATCAACAGCCAGACTATCAGCTGAATCGGGCAGTAAAGCTGTGGATGCGATTAGTCGTGCGCCGTTGCACAGCCCTATGTACGCACGTCACTTCTTCCAAGAACCAACCGGAAGAGTCTTTCTGCATCCCCACGGCACCGGAATCCATTCACGAAATATAAATTGCAGCGCGAGCACCACAGACGCCAGAGAAGTTTCATCTCCCACACCACCACACCATCGAGCATCCACAGCCGATTTGCAGAGCTATATCTTGCCGCCACTCAGCCATGTCCAAAGAGAGCCAAAGGAAAGTCTACCCCTGGTGGTGGGTCCTCGACAGCACCGCCAGCTGCCACATGGCGCGCGATAAACTGGCCTTCACCGAATACAACCTCCTTCCCGAGCCAATTGAGTTCTGGACGGCAAGTGATTACCCGGTGGAGGCCATCGCGAAGGGGACCATCCGCGTCTCGTTCTCCAACGCCGATTGGATCTTGCGAAAGGTGTACCACGTCCCCGAGCTTCGCTGGAACACAATGTCGGTCCAAGTCCTGGCCAGAATTGGCCTTTTCGTCTGGTTCTCGAACGTTGGCGCGTCGGTGATGGACGAGGAAGATTCCGTGATCGTCGAGGAAGCCAGCCTTGTCAAGAAAGAGGGGGTCTACGTCATGGACATGTACAACTCCAGGCCAATCTATGAGAGCTAGTGCGGGAAATCTTCGAGGGGACATTGGTCGGTATTGCAAGGTAGGCCGTCTCGACCTTTGATCTCAGTTCGTCGACGCATCCAGCGCCGCGTCAGAAGCAGGAGAAAAGAGCACGAGGAATGCTGGCTGACACTATCTACTGCTTACAGCGCGAACATGGATCTTCATCTCCTTTCGAAGAACCTGACAAGAGCGACAAGCCGCAAGCCTTACCGGACAGAGTCACCACGAAAGTTTTCGGCGCGTGCGACAAAAACGGCAATGGAGGGTTGGATCGTGACTAGCTAGGCTCGGCGCGGACCCGGCGAACGACTCTGCGATGCAGACAATACACACGTCGTGATATCTCCGTCCCTTGAACTTCTTTTGTCCCGTCTCCCGTGAGGGAAGTAATCATCCTCTCGAGACGTGTGATTCTGTCGTAACGTCCATCTTCAACCTTGACAGGTTCTTGGCCTCGGAAGCTCCAACCCTCGCAGGCTTCATCATCCACACCACTCCTCACACGACCAACCCCCCTCAATGAATAATTCACAGCCGCAGCCACAGCCACAGCGACAGATTTCACCACATATCTCACCGCCCGTCTCGCTACAAAACTACATCATCCACAAGCCAATGGAGAAGGTATAGGCCGGGTGGAGTCAAAACCTGCATGTGCGTGTGCACAAAGAAGAGTGTTGGCCGGTAGGTAGGTACACTGCATTCGAGACACTATTCCTGTGGAAGGTCATGAAGGGTTATAGAGGGTTGTGCAGCGGTGGACCCGTGATGAGTCCTGCTCTATAAGCTCGCAGTGCTTCGAGCAGCATGTTCAAGCTATGCGATACAGCATGCATTGCACCATGCAATCCACCATGCAATCCACCATGCGATACATCATGCGATGCATCATGCAATCCACCATGCAACACATCATGCGATACACAAGGTGACGAGCTATTCCACGACACTATGAACTCCGCCCGGCAAGCTCTCTTCGATTGGCAAGGCCCCCCCCCCCCCCCCCCCCCCCCCCCCCCCCCAGTACAAAGCTCTCTTTGCTCAAGAAGCTCCCCTTTACCCCGGCAAATAACTCCTTTTGGCTGAGAAAGCTCCCCCTTTTACTCTTTTTCCCCTCTTCGGTCTTTTCCTCTTCGGTCTACCGGCGTAGGACATCCTAAAAGGCAGTCCACTATCAATAGAAGTGGTCTTTCCAATTTTCCCTCCCTCCCTCCCTCCCTCCTCCTCCCCCTCCCTGTTAACCCCCCTACCCTGAGCTCTGTCACCTCTCGAACCTCGAGTTTCCCAAGGTTCTTTTTCTGTCTGGGCACCCGCCAACGTAGCATGGCTGATATGAGTAGTGAGTAGGAAGTAGTCTCTGTTGCCAACTGGAGGTTGTGCTACGTACGTAAAGACGGGGTCGATGGCTGCGGACTGATGACTATAGGGTGATGACCGGGACTGATAACTGCGGGGGGATGACTGTAGGTTGATGACTGCGGGATCAATGACTACGGGACGATGACCGCGGGGCGGTGACTGTAGGTTGATGACTGCAGGATCAATGACTGCGGGACGATGACTGCGGGACGGTGACTGTAGGTTGATGACTGCGGGATAACGACTGTGGGACGATGACTGGCGATCAATGACTGCGGGTCGAGACTGCGGACCGACCGCTGCAGAGCCACCAGGTGGCCACAGATACTTCTGAAATCGCTTAATGTTCTAGCCATCTCCAGTCAGACCAGAAACCAGAAGCCCCAGGGAACAGAGAATGAAATCCTGCGGTCTCGGAAATCTCGTTGGACAACCCTTCTTAATACTGTATAGGAGGCTTGCGAGGCACATGCAGTACACAGAATACTCCCCCCCCCCCCCCCCCCCCCCCCCCCAAATACCCTGTAAGTACGCAGCTCGGTCTGCACTCGGGTCGAGCTTGAGCCAGGGGTCGGCTTGTCACCTTCATCCGAGTCTGTCTGATACGAGTTTGTCTGATCTGAGCTCTCCCCCTCTCACGGGTACAGATGCTAAGACTTGGTCATCTTGCCATCGCAAATTCAAGCGTAGGGAATGAGAGGTTGGAAGTTTGGTGCTGGTGGTGGAGATGTGGAAACTTCTGAGACCGTCGAGGATGGTCGGGTCCAAGGCTGTTTGTCTGGCTCAGTGGAAATAGAGCTCGCAGTATCGGGATGGTAGCAGTGCCACATGAGCAGCAGCAGTACCAGCAGTAGAAGTCGTATGCCTCGGGATATCCGCAACAGGCTCAGTCATCATGTCAGCTACGTATGTGGCTAGATCCTCGACAAAGGTGTATCGTCAAGGAATGTACCAAGAAATAAAGTATCTTGTGTGAATCACTGAGGGTGGGTGAGCCATCCGGTTCTTCTGTTTGGTGTGGTTCCTCCTGGGTACAGATTATACTCCAGACTGGTCCGTGACACAGCAGTAGCAGGTATTAACAGTAACGTTTGTCATCCTAGTTCACCAAGACCAGAAAATCAAGGACTCTTGCTCAGGGAGTGAGGATCTGGAGGATGACCATCATTAGCCCCGGGCGTTCTTCCACAAGGATCCCTGTTGCTCGTATCTTTGGATCGCTTGCCACCAGATCGATTGGCTTGCCCCTGCCCGACTGTAGAGAAAGACCATCGTGGCCTGATGGAAAAAAGCTCGTTGTGTATCAGCCCAGATCTTTGTCCTGATGGGTGAAAAGACCGTAGTTCGCAGGCAGGTCCCAGGGCGGACCCGCAGATGTTGGTCCCACGGCACGAGTAGACCAGGGTAGGTCGAGGGTCACGTCGCGACTGGACGTCGGACGGTTTTCCGCGCTGCACCGTCTGATCTTAGAGATGGCCTTCCCGGTCACGCCTTGTTCCCAGACCGGCCGGAATCGCCGGGACGTACTACGCGTACGTAATATGTTGACGGTCCTCGGCCAATGACCGCCCAGAGCAACGTCACCGCCGAGCCCAGCACCAGGAGATGGGGCCGGCTGGAATCGAGGGCCGCCCCTTCGTCCAGTCCGGGAGGGCCGACCGTCGTCCGCCGGGAAAAAGCCAAATTGGGATCCGATCGCGATCCAGAAATATCCGCTGTCAAATGATGCACTAGCCAAGGGAGCGGCGTTCCCATGCGCCTCTCGCGGGAGATACCGGTAACGAACTCGTCCTGGTCTGCATGAGAGGAAGATGCGACGGGCCAGCTGGAAGACATGTAGGTGGCCGTGGGCTGGCATATTAGCCATCCTGATGAGTACGAGGCCGTAGCGGAGTAACCGGGCTGGAAGCACGATGAGCCCAGAACGGACTCGAACGGCTCCACGACCCTGCCAAAGCCAGCGAAGAGCGCGATTGCGCTCTCGCGGGGTTGCGCTTCGACCAATTCGAGCATCGATGGTCGGGTCCGTGTCGCCCAATGACCGGGCACGCATCCCTCGCCTTCTTTCTTCTTCCACTCCTCTGGTCCGCCCTGCATATGCGCGGTGCACGATGCGCTCGTGCATGAAGCTTGGGTGACGTACCGACGTATGGGTCTGAGTACCTTTGTGTCGTACGAGGGCATTTCGTACTACTCCGTACGAGGGGCACTGTGGCACCGTGCGCTACGACCACGATCCTTCCACCGCTGAGCTCGGCCGGGCAGGGCAAAAGTCTCGACTGATCTTCGTCTCGTGAAACACCAGTCGTGAGGCGGTCCAGAATAGATCGCGACAGCTTCCCGCCGTTCCCGGACGGCATCTCGAGGCTGCGGTGTCGTCATCGACATCAGGACCTTGGTCCGGGGGCCCGGGGGCCCGGGGGCCCTTGGGGGGGGGGGGGGGCCCGTCGCCGGCCGTCGCCGGCTTCGCCGAGGACCGTCGTCGGTCCCCCTCCAAGGTCTCGGTCCCTGGCGAGACGTCGCGAATCGAGGGCCTACCGGTCCGGCCGTTGGTCGACGCACACCATCTCCGAGGCCCCGTTGCCGCTCTTGCGCAGTCAGCGCATAGGGCGACACCACGAGCAAAAGATCGGATGAATCAGCCCGTCGCACGACGTCGACCGGTCGACGGGACCTTCCTCACGTCGTCCTTCGAAGCAGGGGGGGGGGGCCTTCGGTTCATGCCCTCGACGTGTCAATGCATGACGTGAGTCGGTCCTCACGCAGACGGAGACGTTACACCGTAACGTCTATCTTTGGTATCAGATGCCGGACGAGGCCGGCTGGACCCGAGCACCGGACCCACGATCGTGGAGATGTGTCGCTCCGTCTCGTAAAGCACACAGTCCAACCTCCCTTGGGCCTTACGTACCCCGGACCAAGTTAGAGTTCGCTGCAGAAGCCGATCAGGCTGGGAAGAGGACGACGTTCGGGGAGATGGGTACAGACGTACTTCCGTACGTACGTACGGACACGGTACGAAGTACCCGAGATCCACCCCCCTTCGCACATGCTCGGCCTGGTCGGTCACGACTCGCTTGCCGCAGGGCGCATGTCATCGTCGCACAGATCGCATCGAGTCGCATCGGCTTGAGCCGTACGTACAGTATGTACGTACGAAACTTTGCTCGTACAGTAACACAACGTGGCCCTCCTGGCAACGGCCAATCGACTCGCCTCTCAATCGGGCCTCTTCGGATGCGTCGGCGCCGTGAGCGCACTTGAGGTCGACGGCCAACGCCTCAGGTTCGTCCAAGCTGCGGCGCATCGGGTCGTACTGTACCAGCTGTCAGCTGTCGAGTGGATCTCGCCAGCTGCAGCGGTGACCGGATCCAACCCGGACGTGCCGACGACCCACGGTAGCGATCCGCGGAGCCGCTCTCCGTCTCGTCCGCTTCCGCGCACAGACCGTACGAGCATCCTTCAAGGTGCCATCTCGACCGGACCAGGCTCCCACGCCTCCGTACCCGCTTCGATCCTGCAACGCGCGAGCGGCGAGCCTTATCGTCGAGCTTCCCAAGCCTTCTGCCCCTCGACGCTCCAATCGACAGGTTCGCGCGGATCGAAGCTAGACCTGGGCGCTCCACGTCCTGCCGTAGGCTCGCCATGTCGTCGGTGAGGTGGTTTTCCCCGAGCGGGCTCACGGCGGGCCGCGCAGCAGCGCACGAGACGAGCTGTCAAGCGGGACTCAGATCTGGCATGTTTGATGGCGCTAATGTACGGACGGAAGGGAGACATGTCAGGTTGTCATTCCTGTCACGCTTGGCCCGTTCCCCGTTCGTCATCCGTCACGATCTGTAAGCGGTGGCGGAGTGGGAAGAAATGTCCAGGTGGGCCAGGTCAAGCGGGGAGGAGCGGCACGGCTTCGCGACCAGGCGGCTCACGTGACCAGGTGTGACTCCGGCCTCGGGTCTGTTTGGACGAGGCGTGCATGCCATCTGGCATGAGCCGGCGACGGAGGGAGGCGAAGGGAGGAAAGTTGGTCGCTTCAGCGCCGGCCTCAGCTCGGAAGACAAGGCTCGACGAGTCTCGGACGAGGACGGAATGGGCAGGCCGGAAGGCGTGCGCTCTCGACCGTCTTTGGACTCCTCTAGGCCCATGCCGACGCAGCGCTAAGCGGCCCCCCTGGCAGGGAAAGCCGCTGTTGATTTTGCCATCGGCCAGCCGCGCCTCTGCTCTTTCGTCCGGTCTTGCCTCGTGCGACGATCGTCTTGATATGCACGTACGGTATCCCGTACGTACATGGTCCGGTGGTCCAAGGTAAGCTGTCAGCACGATTGGTGGAAGGGCGCGATTCCAGTCCCTCCTGCACCGTCTTTTTCCTTCCAACTAGGCTCGTTAGGCTTCAACAGCCGTCTCGTCGACCGTCCTGACGGCAGTAGGTTCGGACCAGTCCGATGTCAAGGACGACATGGCCATCGTACCGCAATCCCTAGGCTGAGGCTTGCTGGATTCAGGCTCAAGTGTCATTATTGACGCTGCGCGCTGCAGCGTAGTGAGAACCCTGTCAGAGGGCGCTGATTCGTCAGCTCTTACTAAGCCGGGGCCTTGTCGGGCCGGTGGTACATGCGTACCCTCGTACAGAGTGCTCGTAGGTGCTGCTGGTAGTCAGCCTTGCTCTGTCGATGGCTGGACCAGAGTCGAACTTACTGTACGTTACGTACGTACAGTAATCACTTCGCTTTCGCGTACGCATGATCGCGATGAGGAAGGCCGGGAGCATCAGGAGTCAAACGTAAGACGATACCTTAAGATATACGTACGTCGACTGTTGCGGGTCGTTCTTACGAGATGATTTGAGACCAGGTCATGGATGGTTCGAAAAGCTGAAGAGGTGGCGGCGACATGCATCTTCCATCGAGACGCTTGCCAGGAGGGTGCGGGCCGATCACGAGACGTACGGTGAGGAGGTAGTAGCGGGGTACCTTTCCATCCGGGTTCGTATGGAAAGAACTCCTCCCAGATACTTACAGTCCATGCGCGACCAGGATCCGATGTCCTCTCCAGCTGACGCGCGAGCTGGAAATCAGCTTCGGGGTACCTGAGAAGAAAGTATCTGTCGTGCCCGTACGAGTACGTATCACAGCCCCCCGCCCCGCCGAATCTGGTGCCACCGGTCAGATGTTCGACGAATCTGTGGCCACCACCGCCACCACCGACCGGGGGCCCTGGCCTGTCTGGGGGGCCGCTTACCTCATCCACGTCCGGATCGAGACGGCCTCACGGTCGAACGATCCCCAATGGCCGCCGGCTCTTCCGCAGACAGCCGGTCCTGCTCACTCGGCATTGGGAAGATGGTCACATGGCTCGTCCAAGCCGATAAATTTACACAAGGTATCCTATTTCAGCTGTCGATGCGCCTTGGCGCACGAGTCGCTACCGCTCCGGTCGCTGTGATTAGCGGCATCTGCCGAGGATGAGCACACGACCAGAGCTGTTGGCTCTCCATCACCGCTACTGGCAGTCCTGGCAGACGACGGTCGAGGCAACGCTAAGGTGCTTTGTACAGGACCTTAGGACACGACGCTCGAATCGGACCGACGATGGCCGAGGGCGAGCCGGTCCGGGTGTTCGCCATGGTCACGGCGCACGCGCCCCAGACGGGGCCCAGGCGAGGACGCCCAATCGGGTCGGCTGCGTCCACCATGCCGCCCCGTTTGGCAGTCGACTAGCCCGGCCATCGGTGCTCGATTGCCGCCACGACACGGCTTTTGGGGTCCGATGCTACGCTACCGGGACGAGAGCTCGCGATGGCCAGAGTCACATTCGGCCGCTAGCCCCTAGCCCGAGTACGCCCCCGTACGACCGGGCCGGGACAAGGGGGACGGCCAGGTGAGGGAGTACCGCTCGTACCCCCCTACCAAGACCCGTCGGTAGGGCGATCGTCGTGAGCCCACGGCGCTTATTGGATACCGTCCGGCTTTGGAAGCAGCCTGGTGGCCGAGGGCGCACCGGCAACATCGAGGAGGGAGGGAGGGGGGGGTGGACATGCGACTGCCCTGGGGCCCCCTGTCAGATACCGAGATGCTGGATAAGGATCCTGCGCGGGGCAGATACGCCCGTCCGGGCCTGCCCTAGCACGGTCGTCCCGGGCTCCGGGCGGTCGATCCTGGGAGGAGCGCCCCATCAGGCTGGGTATCGCACACCGTCATCGACGATGGGTCGAGCCGGTCGTCGCCAGATCCGATGGCGCCGACGGGCCGGATGGACATCTCATCGTGCGCGCGCCTGGTGCATCTCCGGGCTGCCACGTTGGAAGGTCGTCCCTCCTCGGCTTCGTATCGCGTTGCGCCGCCGACTTCCTTTTTCTTCGTCCAGGTCCGTTCGCTCGCATCGGCTCGGACGCTCCTGATGGGTTTAGGCTTGCGATCCGTCGCCTCTCCCCTTCCTTCTTCTTGTTCTTCCCTGCGTCTCTCATGCTTCTGTCCTTCGATGACCTCCACGAGAGACGTCGTAGTGCTCTTTGCCGTTCCTCACCCCCCACTTGCTCGGCGCTTCGGCTCTTTCCCCTCACGTTGTCGGCAGTGTCGTACGGGTACGCCGCCACGTTCGATCAGGGCTTGCCCGAGTTGAGTGGCCAATGTCAGCGCGCCCGCCCGCGCGCGCGCGCGCGCGAGAGAGAGAGAAAGAACGCGAGAGAGAGAGAGAAACGGAGAGAGAGAGAGAGAGAGAGAGAGAGAGAGAGAGAGAGACGCAGAGACTGATAGATCGGAGAGGCGGCAGCGGAGCACGAGTCGGGAGTCGCGCCGCCACGCTGGTCTCCCCATCACGTCAGAAATTTCTTGCTTCTGCCGTCGCTGCATGATGAGGTCCCTGCGTACCCGGCCCGCACCCTGGTGTTGCCACGATCACCCCGGCCGGATCTGAGGTGAGGGTGTCGGCCTCGGGCCTCGTGCACGACCTGGACGACCTTGGCTTACGCCTTCTGCTTTGTGTTTCGTCAGGGTATCGCCGGCGAGCTACGAGCTGACGGCGCTGCTGGTCGGTGCTCGGACTGCTGCTGCCGCCGCTGCCGTTCTTGGAGGCGAATCGTCCGGCTCCCAGACCCCCGGTTATCGCGCCGCGTGCCTGGGCGAGGGGCCTTTTCCGGCTAGCTCCTGCTTCGTCGGTGGATGCGACGCCTGCCGACCTTTCGCATCCAGGGTTGCCAAGGGAGAGTCGTCCTCTACACATGTCACAGTCCACGTCAGGCTAGTCGGATGCTATATATTGCGCGTCGACCCCAGGCTCGGCCGGCTTGACACTCTTCACTTCTCTCGTTTCTTCCTCGCGCTCCCGTCCCAACAGGCTCGAGCTCCCTCCTACGTGCTTTTTGCAGTCGTCCGTGCGTCTCATCGATCGGTCGATCCCATCCACGTCTGTACATATCGTCCGCCTCTCCATCCGTTGATCGTCGAGGTCGGTTCGGGCTTGGTTTCGACGTCGCATCGTGGGTCCGAGCCGGAACCCCGTTAGACAGGTATGCGCCTCTCAAAGGTCCTCCCTACAGCTCGAGGCATGAAAAGGGCCCGGCTGCGAGATTCCCGGCTGGGAACGCCGTTCCCATCGCTGGGACTCGGTTGCCGAGGGCGGCTGGCCGGCCCATCAGACGAAGAAGAGGCTTTTGACGGCTCCGAAGCTAACTCGTAGCGTCGAAACGCAGATCGGCCTGCCGGAACAGAAACCACGAGCCGCGAGAAGCTTTTCCATATATATGAACCTCATCTGACGTAAACGCACACGCACACGCACACACGCACAACCACACACACGCACAACCACACACACGCACATACACACGCACTTACGCATCCGCACACAAACCTCGAACCCGAACCCGAACCGCAACCGGGCGGAAGAAAGGTCTGCCCGACCCAGATCAAAGTCCGAATGGTGCTTCGACCGATGTCAGAACATCAGCCTCCTTCGACGGCGTACGCGGCGCCGAGGCCACTTCACCAGAAGGACCAGCTGCCTCCGCTGCGAGAGGTCCGTGCCCCGCCACGACGGACCGCCGACGGTCGAGATGCGACCTTCGCCCTTCCCCGGCTGACGAGTTTGCGCCAGGTCGTGTCCCCGGTGCTGCTCGACGACGGCCACGGCCACGCACAGGTCGACCGGGGCCTCCCGCCGCCGAGCGTGGCGGCCTACCCGGCCGCCACGTACGGCCACCTCGACGCACGGTCGACGTACTCTTCCGCTTCGACGTCGTCGAGGCAGGCTGGCTCGCCTCGACGGCCGTCCAGCTCGGGCCGGGCCCTGTCCGAGCTGTCTCCGCGCTTCACCGACTCTGGGCGAGATTCTTCTTCGGCGGGATCGGTGCATCTTCCAAGGTTTGCCGTTCCGGGCCCCAGGACTGGCGGACCGCCTGCAGCTCGTGCGTCCTCGACGACTGCCTGTCCCCCTCGCACGCTCGATTGTCGGGGCGTGGTCGGGCTAACGTGCCGAGCGATGGAAAGCCCGTTCCCACCCGGCTCCTCGACGACGACGACGACGACGACGGCGACGCACCCGCCGCCACCACCGCCCTTGAACCCGCCACGTGACCGCGAGCTGGCCGCGAGGCAGAGCCTGCCGCCCATCTACACGCCGGACCACTCGGCCGTCCCGCCGCCGCACCTCTCGTCCCGTGGGCACGTCCAGCCCCGCGAGCCCTCGTCCTACGAGCCCGTCGACCCGGCTTCGCAGTTCTACGGCTCGATGGCGGACCGACACGCCCACGCGTCGCGTGAAGGCCCCCCTTCGCCGTACCAGGCCTACTCGCCCGGCCAGTACAGAAACGACGGCTACCCCTACGGGAGCCACGCCGGACTCGAGATGGCCTCCCCGCTCGGGTACGGACCGTCCAACGGCGCCCACGCCGAGGGCCGGACGCGGAAGCGGCGGGGGAACCTGCCCAAGCCCGTGACGGACCTGCTGAAGGCCTGGTTCCGCACGCACCAGAGCCACCCGTATCCCAGCGAGGAGGAGAAGCAGCTTCTCATGTGTCAGACGGGGTTGACCATCACCCAGGTGCGGCCCGGCCCCGCTCCTCTCGCGCGAGGCCTTGCTGACGGAAGGAACGTTCGGCCTCCCCAGCTGAGCAACTGGTTCATCAACGCGCGGCGGCGTGAGTTGCCCGAGATGGATCGGCAGGCCCGAGCCAACGCGATGACGCAGCAGACGGCCGGAACCGAGTCGGACGAGAGCTGACGATCGTGACCGTCGTCCTTCGATCCGGCCACACTCTGGCTTTCCACCGTCACGGAGACGGTTCGCGTCGACACGGGCGATGTTCCTCGACACCTGTTTCATCATCGCTTAACGAGGCGCAGCGAGGATCTAGACGGGCTGGGTCTCGTCCGCCTCGGGATTCTGGTCGTGGGAGGTCATCTGAAGATTTGCTTCGTTCCAACGCTTAGCGGGGAAGCTTGCTTCTTCCTGTTCTGTTCCGTGCTACGCTGTTCTAGTCCGGCTCGGTCTTTCTTCGACGCAAGGCGACATGGCCCTGCGCAGAGCGCAGGTGGGACATGCAAGGAGGAGTCACGGCAGCACAGACACCAAGGAGAATCCTTCGACATCGCGACGGGGGGAGGGCCATACAGCCAAGGAGTCTTTTCTTTTCGGCTTTTTCTGCGCAAGACATGCTCGGCTCTAGATATTTCACGCCTCCCTGGATTCATTTCAGGCCTCCTTCGCAGGAGCTGGGGCAGGCTTCATCGTTTCCGTTCGTCGTTGTTTTGTTTCTTTCTGGGCTTCTTCTCTCTTTGGGTTCTCTCTTTTTTTTTCTTCTCTTCTTTTCTTTTCGGGCTCTTCTTTCTCGGTGGGCTAGTGTTTACAGAGGGTCAATCCTATTAATGCCGACTTGTTGCCATGGACTGATTGAGACAACTTGTGACTACTCCCGTGTCCTTCTAAAATGTAGTACAAGGGTACTTTTTGCCGCCAGGTCTCTAGACCAACGGGTATGGCGACCTCCGTCTGTATCCGTACTCTCTCTCGTCCACTCCAGCCCTCTCCAGTACTATGGCACACAGTACTTGCACCCCTCGTGGATATGTATTCAGGTACAGTATGTTTCTGTCTGAGCATGTGAGAAGACTGTTCAAGTCCCTGTTTCCTCGCGGGAGATGCCGTACGTAGCGGCTACCGCTGGACCGTCCGCTACTGCTTGCTCAGCGGACTCAAGTAGTAATTAGGGGATAGGTACGACCAGACAACTACGTCTCCGTGTGAACTTATCACTCCACGACCAGTCACACAGAGATACAGAGACACAGAGACACGGATCGTGTGATCAGAGTAGTGGCTCAAGATGATTATCGTGAGGGGGCTTGATTGATCACTTGCTCACTATCACTCGCTTGCCTTCCCACTCGACCACAAGAGCCACACGACAAAAATCACCTTTTGTCCGGAAGAATCCGTGTCTATTTTGCATCCTGATGATTCTTTGATCGATAGGTGAGGTCGATGGGTGAGGTCAATAGAAGGCCTGTGCAGGTGTTGCGCGTTATGATGTCGAAAATATTGGTCCATGGAAGTAAGTCACGCACGATGGATGGATAGGAGTCCAAGACATGCATGCACGTAGATGGTCTTATGATAGTCTTACGAAGAAGAGGGATCGGCTAAAGGAAGGTGGGAAATGGCCTGCTTGGTGGGGGAAGTGATTCGTTCATCTATGAAAGATGGAGATGATGCGAGACACCCGTCATCGTTTGATGAGCAAAGGGAACAATTCTCGGACAATGAGACAGCACGGAAACGGCCGGGCTACGGATTGTGATGTCGGCTTCGACGATGGATATGTACACGTGTAGGTCATTGAAGGCAGGATGCGAGATGTCTGGTCGACGACAAAGAAGAGACAAGGAATAGACATATGATGCTTGTTTCTTTCTCCGCTAGATGGATCGACTGCCTAGTCCTTGCCAAACCACGTCTTGTGACCCTGTTGAGGTGAGCATCGGAATGGATGGGTTGAAGGGAACAACCAATGGAGGGGTAACAGCTGATGAAGGATGCTTACCATCAGCATCCGAACCATCTGATATTGTGTGGCTGCGTGTCAAATGCTGTTAGTAAGTGGTTCTCGTTGCATGAGTAGAGGGCGTATGCAGGGGAAAGCTGCTTTGGTGGCAGATACATAGGAGTGATGGCAGCAGAGTAGGAGAAAGCAGAATCCGGAATCCAGACACGAAAGACGATAGCAGTAGTGTCGTGGATAGCGTATCTTTCATTGAATGTGTAGACCTCCCCAGAACAATATCGCAGTGGGACTCACCGACAAAGGACCCCCAGAACATGACGTAAAAGGGATAGAGATAGTACCTGGCCCCAGGAGTCTATGGACAGCCGCGCACGAGTCAGCGCAGCACGTGATCACTCAGGGCTTCAATCCAAGGTCGCCTACGATGGCCGATCCTCGTCTTGGCGCTCGTCTTGCTCGTGGCTTTTTAACCTGTCAGATTGAACGTACCCTTGACCACAGTCGCTGGTTCTTGTTCTGAAGGTACATTCGCTGGTAATGCGGAACGCGATCCTCGCGGTAGAACCAGCTAGATGACTCGGGTCAGCACGATCGGAAGGCTTCCAGCTGTGCTGTCGCGATGGGGCCCAGGGCCTCCCATCGACCCGACCACATCCATTGGTGAGATGCCTGCAACTTACCGATTGAAAGGGTTGTAGGATTTGGCCATCTTGAGCACTACTCGGTGATGTCGCTGCGACCAGCCGGTCCCGTCCTTGATGCTGCGATGTTCAGAAAGACGTCGTCATGTTGCGTCGTCGTGAGCGAAAAGCCGGGTACCGGTAAGCTAAGACGATGACTAAGCAGGCCATTGAGCTCCCACCGCAAAGTTCGGGGCCAGCAAAGTCGTCTTGGTCACACAGGAAAAACCCCACCGAATTCAGACACCATGTACACCGAGCTCATGGTCGAATGAGAATGCCCTTCTATGCGTCTAGGGTTCCAAGTGCCAGTCCGTAGCCTCTCAGCATCGGTTCTGTGTCAATGCAGACGACCGACCAGATGGAAGTCTCGGATATGGCCTGTGGTGCTGGCGCGCAGGTTCGCCCGCGAGACGCAGTCCGCCGCCCCGGCAGCTACCTCCAGTGCCGTCGACCCGCCAGCATCGAGAGACTCGACAAGATCATTTGGCAACGATCGATTGGACTTTCTCGAGCTGCTCGCAGTCGATGGCGGCAACGGCTCTCCGGCAACGTCTATCGACGATCCGACGTACGAAGACTCTCAGATCCAGGCACTCGACCACGATTGGCTACACTTTCAAGCAGCGGTGGAAAATCTAGTAGGCGCTGGAACGCGCCTGGTTGATCGGCCTACCCATCGACATGACTTCAAACTCTGGGAGTCGCTACTGCAATACAGGAGTCGAATCGAGGACGTCGACGGTGTCCGCGCAATATGGGAGGCTCTCATGCAGCGCCAACTCGTCCTGCCAATCTCCGGTTCCGAGGCGGACAACATCTGGCGTCTGGTGCTCAGCGCCGCGGCTCGAGACGACGACCTCCTGGGTAAAGTCATCCGATATTGCAGGGCAGAAGCGGACAAGGAGCTCGGCCGAGTCTGGCCCTATTTCTTCGAGACTCTCATGATCGAACTCCTTCGGCGGACCCCCCGAAAGTCCTTCCAGGTTCTTCTCGACATAGAGAAGTGGTGTCCCAGGCCCGAGGGCTACCTTCACAGAATCGTACTGGAATCGCCGAGCAGCCCGTCGGTGCTGCGCTCTCTGCGCCCCATATACAAAAGATCGTCCGTACGAGACCTGTATGCGACCATCATGCCCCTGCTGTTCCGTCGCGGCCGAGTCAACGCTGCATATAGGTGGCATCAATTCCTCTCGTTCAGGAATGACGTCTCGCTGGAAGCGATCCGAGGCAGCGAGCACCTCCTTCCTCGTCTTACCGTCAAGCGTGGTGGGAGGGTGGTTCCAAAGGCCTTGCGGCGGAAGCCCCCCACAGCGGCCGATCACGCCGTGATCAAGGCAGAATCGCCTCAGGGGAGCAGACTCACAGAGTTTCTGATCCAGATGCTGTCGCGGTCAAACAATCCCATCAGTGATCGATTCTGCGCCAGGTACTTTGCCACCACCGCTGCCTCCGTCGACGTCGTCCTGAGCGGAATGCAGCTGCTTGGGGTCGAGAAGCTCGGACCACTGGCGCTCCGTGAACTGGCCGTCCGAGAAGGGAGTGCAGAGGCTCTTCATCGCAGGATCGAGTCTATGGCGGCAAAGGGCATTCATCTCGATGGGTCTAGATTTGCCTTGCTGGTCCGGAAATTTGCAGCCGATGGAGAGAGCGAGCTGCTGGAGGACCTTGTGACGAGCGACCAGCATCCCGACGAACTAGCGAACATGCGTCTGCAGCGGTCTCTCCTTGCAGTGCATCTCGAGAACAACCACGTCCGTCAGATACGGAAAACGTTGGCGGCGTTGACCTTGTTGAAGGATGACGTCAGAACACTGGAGTGCAACTACATCCTGCAAGGATACATCCTGCGGCACAACTCCACCAGGGCCATCCAGGTACTCAACGGCATGCACGAGGCCAACATACCCGTCACGTTCGGGTCGTCGCGAGACGTTGCTGAGAGTCTATCGGAGAAGGACAGGTGGCGCAGGTTGCCGACGAGGCTTCGAGGGCGCCATTCTGCTCGACCGGCCGCTGTTTCTGTGATGTTGCGGCTGCTGCAATCTGGAAGCCGTCTCGACCCCCGTCGCTGGCGTCTCGTCATTCGGCAACTCGGACGGTCAACAGAACTTCTTGAATTGGAAAAGCTCGTCCTTTGGCTTGGGACCTTTTACGGTACAGGAGCGCAGAAGGAAACCCGATTTAATCTTACACCGGCACGAATTGCATTGACATCCTCGACACGAATGCCGACGTCTGTGCACCTTCCCGTCCAAAAGATTACCGGATACCCCGCACATCCGCTGCGAGACATCTTCACCCTGAAACTCCAGCGCGAGATGGTCGCGCTGGGCCTGAGGCGCACTCGGCAGCTACTCTGCCACGCCTACCAAGGGACCAGAAAGCCGGCGTCTGTGTTCGAGCAGTTGCTACGGACGAAGCCGTGGCTGCTCGGTCTACGGCTGATCAAGATACTGGTCGAGAAGGGCCTGCCTGTCCGTCGCGGCTTCCTGGTCGAGGTATACACGCAACAATTGGCGCGTCTACAAAGGATTCTGGCGTCACCCACCTCGCCCGGCACGCCGCCTGTTCAGCTGAGCAGAGCCCAGATCGAGACGATGACGAGAGATGGTTGGGAACTCTGTGAGAGCATCGATATTAACGGGTTGGGAAGGAGTACTGGCCTAGGCTCAAGTCCTCGACGTCGGCGTTGGAGGGTGATCTCCAGCAGTAATCGAGTCCAAAGATGAAGTATGCATGTTTTGTTGGCCATCGTGTCCATCCGTACGCACGTTAAATCTGTACACTTACGTACCCTGTGTTCAGGCTGACGATGCTCTCGGGCGCTTGGTGTGTCCGGGCTTGCTGTCGCAGCTAGTCACGTGCAGCTAAAAATCACATGATAGTACATACGTACGTATGTACCTGGGCTGTTGCCATGGTGAGCGCAGAACTAACCACATTCGGCAAAACCATAATAGCCATAGCTATTGTCGAGGATCACGCTCCCGGCTATCCACCAGCACACCACAACCCCCTCACCGAACCATTGATTCTCACTCGCCAGCTGCAACTCGAGGATTGCAGTCGTGTCATTACGGGCGCTTCTCCCACGATGGATAGTCGAAAGTACGGTGGACGTAAAATGAAGACGTATGGAAAGAAGACCACTACCAATTCATACTTCCATCCCATCTTTCTCGGGGCTTCTTCACAGCAGATCGAACATGGAGTGGTCAAAGCCAATGTACTCGGGAAGACGGAAGAGGCGAATTGCGGCAAGCTTCGGTCAACGCCATCAGATGCTGCAACATTCGTTCCAGAGAGCCCACAATCGTCTGCCACGCTCCCCACCAGACACGAAGAACGATTGTCTCCGAGAGAAGATGACACGCCAGACACAAGGTTGGACACTGCGTTCAGAGAGTTGAGCCTAGATCACGGCGGCGACACCGCAGGACCCAAACCCCGAAGCAGTCCTGTCTTGCGACCTCGATCGCACAACGTCCAGCCTATCGCGCCGTCATCGTCAGCCGAGAAGACCGAGACAAACCCTCGTCCTACGCCTGCCCGGCCCAATATCACCTCGAGTGTCGCTGGAAAGAGCCTCCGAACGACCAATTCGCAAGGGCCGCCGGCCAAGCCCAAGCATGGGTCCGTCATCGATAGGGTGGACCAACATCAGCCTGGCCCACAGACGCTATCTTACGACCCCACCGTGGAATCGCCCGTGCGGGTCAAGCGCACCACTCGCAGTCAACTGAACCGTCCGGATCAGCATTCGCATGTCAGACCGCTTCTTGAGTTTGCCACGGACGTTTCAGATCGCCGGAGTCCTGGCGACTTTCAAAAGTGGGCCGACGAGCTGGACGAGCACTTGGAGGTGGAAAAGATTGCCGAAGCCTCCTACGGCGAGGTCTACAAGCTGCGGGCCAAGAACCATGCGGCTGCATCAAGATCAGACGTCGCTCACGAGTCGGTGCTGAAGGTGCTGCCGCTGAAGCCTCGGGTGATACCACGAACAGCGAGGACCGACCACATGAGCGCTGTCGACGACGTGCTTGTCGAGGCGAGGACACTCATGCGGATGTCCGTCATCCCGGGATTCACCAACCTCAGGGACATTCGTGTCATGCAGGGTCGGTTTCCCAAGCAGTTCGTTCGAGCGTGGAAGGCGTATCTGCAAGACGGAGCAGAATCGTACTTCCCAGACCCCAGCAAACCAAGGGCGTACCCAAAGTCGCAGTTGTGGGTGGTCATCGAGATGGAAAACGCTGGGAAAGACCTGGAACGTTTTCCGCTGCGGAGCGCGGTTCAGACGTGGGACATCTTCTGGAGCGTAGCCTTGGCAATAGCAAAGGGAGAAGATCTTGCCAGGTTTGAGGTCTGTCTCTGCAGTCACCCGACCCTTCATGTCACGATACTGACGGGTTCTCTCAGCACCGCGATCTGCACCTAGGCAATATCTGCGTCCGCGAGACAGGCCAGAAGGACGCCGGCGCGGACGATGACCGAAATATAGGTCGTACAGGTCTGAAGGCGACCATCATCGACTACACACTTTCGCGAGCCGACATGGAGGCGGGCTCGGGAGGCGTTGATCGCAACCCAGTCGCCTACCTCGACCTGGACAAGGACCCGGGGTTGTTCGAAGCCGACGGCGATTACCAGTACGATGTCTACCGATAGTAAGTCTTCGAAGGGCTGGACAATCTCGAGGGCACCTGCTGACGTTCAGCAGCATGAAGTCGGCCATCTACCACAACGACCCTACAGCGCCGATGAAAAGCACAGCCAAGCCTCCGGGCAAGGGAGGCTGGCACCGCTACCAACCACTCACGAACGCGTTGTGGTTGCACTTTGTCCTCACGGCGCTCAGAAAACAGTTGGCCTGTGCCACAGACAACACAGCCCTGCCGGAGCCCAGCGACGGCTCCCCAGAAGACGATCTGGTCGCTACGTGCGAGCGACGTCTCGCTGCTCTAGAGGCCGATCTCGATCCACGCAACGGACCCGTGGCGTCTTGGTGGACGGCAAGGGGCGTCGTACACTACGCGCTACAACACGGTTGGCTTGACGAGAGGGACGTTGTCGAATGTGATTGATCCTGTCTCTATACTGATTACCATGATCTTTATGAACGGATGATATTGGCCAGTACTTCTCTTCCCTTTCGTTCATGCCCGTGAGCAAAGTTATACTTTGATGACGTGGGTAAAACCAAGGCCACGCAACTCTCCCCTTGTCCTTTGATGCAAGTTGTTCTTCTCACTTGAATCTTGCTCATATCATAAGTACTCTGATTGGGGGTTCCAGTATCATATTGTGCCTACTACTTCTTACCTCCATCAGAGATTCTAGTGAGTCCTGTCACACATAGTGTACTGGTTGGTCTTATAACTAGAGTGTAAGTATCAAAGCAGCTGTAGGCACTCAGTCTGCTCACTCACCCCTGCTAACTTAGCTCCCCGCCACTAACCGACTGGTTCCTGAAGCCACTGGTTGCTTAAGTGAGACTTTATTTGTGTGCTAGCTGGGAGATATACAGTCTAGATAGTCGAAGATTGGTCGCTGTACTTAGACTGTGGCGTGCCCTACAGTAGCCTACAGGAGCCCACCCCGCCTCCCCCTCAGGTGCCCCTCTCTTCCCTTGTCCGGGGCTCATGCCAGGGCTGACGACAGGGGGCCTTTGTGACGAAGGGGAAAACTCTTTTTCCGGGTCCGGTCGGGCACCACCGTACGGAAGTCCGTAAATCACAGTTCAAATCCGAATGACTGAATCACGTCGATCCTCCCTATATGAGCATAGGGGTGCTCACCAACGATGGCTGCTCACAGGATCCTCCACGTCCAGGTTGTCATCCTGGTAAAGATCGCCATCCCAGATGGGCGTTCCAACTCGCCCATCCAGGTCTGATCGGCCTCGACACTGGAATCTCTACTGGTCCTCCGGCGGCAGAGATCCCCCTGCCTGCACCGTCCACATGGAACGCCTGCGTCGCTTGGCCGAGCGCGAGCGCGAGGACCAGAGTCAACGCGACACCGAGCCCGAGCGCAGTCCTCTGCTTGAACCGTTCACCCCCGATACCGCTTCCCCCGGCGAACCTGACAGTAGCCATGATGACACGAGACCGCCCTTCTCGTGGCCGGTCTACGCCGTCTTCTCCTTGCTCGGAGTGGCCATGCTGTGGGCCTGGTAGGTTGACATGCGCTCCGTCGTCTTGTCTAGATTTTTCTCGGGCTTCAACTCCGTCGTTCGGCATCGCTCTCGTGACAGTCCCAATGCTGACGTCTGTCTGCGATGGGCCAGGAGCATGTTTCTCACCGCAGCTCCGTACTTCCAGAAACGCTTCGCCGGCTCCGACTGGATCCAGGTGCATTTCCTGTCGGCCATCATGCTCACGTCGACCATCACCAATCTCGCGACCCTCATGATCTTGACCAAGGTCCAGGCGAACGCATCGTACCAGAAGCGGATCGCTTGGTCCCTTCTCGTCACGATCATCTCGTTTGTCCTGTTGACCATATCCACGGTCGCCTTCGAGGATGTTGGAACCACCGCCTACTTCGTCTTTGTGCTCGGCACCGTCTTTGCGTCGAGCTTGGCGACCGGCTTGTGTCAGAATGGCCTCTATGCATATGTCACTGGATTTGGTCGCGCCGAGTATATGCAGGCTATCATGATGGGCCAGGCCATTGCTGGAGTCTTGCCTTGTATAATTCGTTCGTCTTCACCGGAGCGCCAAGGGTACGATATGCTGGCTGATGTGTGCTGTAGAGGTCGTGTCCGTTCTCTCGGTCCCGGCGCCATCGAGCCTCCAAGGGCCCTCGACAGTGGACGGTGAGGCTTCCAAGTCTGCCATGTACTACTTCTTGACCTCGACATTCGTGTCGACCGTGTCTCTCGGCGCCTTCGTCTATCTCCTCGTAATCGTGAGCCAGGGCAAGGTTGCCCGAGAAAGCGTCGCCTGCCTGCATGACGAACATGCCAGCAAAGGACAGCCTGTTGCCGTGCGCACTTTGTTCAGAAAACTTTGCTGGCTTTGGTTGGCTGTAGCTACTTGTTTTGTCGTCAGCATGATGTTCCCAGTCTTCACCAAGGTGATTTTGATCCTCTCTTCGTCGCCTTCCCCCACCGCGAGGTAACGCAAGCTCAAACGTGCAAAGGTCATTCTCAGCGTCCGTCCGGCGGAGACGGCGCCACGGATATTCCAACCGGCGAGCTTCATCCCTCTCGGCTTCCTCTTCTGGAACATTGGAGACCTGCTGGGGCGTCTCCTGACGCTCGTTCCTCAGCTGCGCCTCACGCACCGTCCGAAGCTCCTGTTCCTCTTCGCCCTGACCCGCGCCGTCTTCGTTCCTCTATACGTCATGTGCAACCGACACGGCCGCGGCGCCATCATCAACAGCGACTGGGTCTACCTTGGCGTCGTGCAGCTCGGATTCGGCGCGTCGAACGGCTGGCTCGCCAGTTCTTGCATGATGGGCGCCGCGTCCTGGGTCGCTCCCGACGAACGAGAGGCCGCTGGCGGATTCATGGGTCTCATGCTCGTCGCTGGCTTGACCATAGGGAGCCTCTTGAGCTTCCTCGCCGCTACGTGGATCTAGACGGCTAAGCCGCACGGTACGGGGCGCTGGGATTGCTCATCGGGATATCCTAGAACTTGCATCGAGGTCCTGACATGACCTCCTCACCGGCGTTCGACGCGACGGTCATAAAGACGTTGGGTGGGAACTCTAGAGAATCATCGCGATGAAGGAATCATACATCCACAATCCAGCCGTCTCATCACTATTAGATGTATCTTTAACCCCTTAGATATATAAGAAACGGCCAAGGGCTCCCACTGTGGCCCTCCCACAACCTGCGGCAAAGAAGGGCCGGCCCCGGAGGCGGCTCCAGGGGCAGACTACTTTGGATGCCACAGTCCGTGGGAGGGGCTCAGGGGGTAGGGGGGAGACAGGAGCAGAGTAGTCGCACCAGCGACCACGAGATCTATAACACACGTACGACGCAAGCACGACACCCACGGTAAGAGACCCCATGATGGATGAAGGAGAAGAAAGGGGTTCTGCCCCGGAGACGGTTTTATGCTTTCAAATTACTATTGCTACTCCCAGCATAATCTAGTTAGCTAGCTTTAGAACGGTGGAAGACTTCAATCAATCAATCAACCCTAGATACATACCTTAGCGTTATACTAGACCAACACCATTGATCATGTGAACAGAGTAGTCAAGCACAGAAGTAGAACTACGACGCACTTGTATGCTTCTGTTCGTATCCTACTACTGTATTATGATGACGATGATGACGATGATGACGATGATGATAGATGGAATACAATACTAACAAGAGTTGATATAACTAGTAATAATAATGTAGCGACTATGACCGAACCAAAAAAAAAAAAGAACCAAGTACTCAAAGAGCAAGCAAAGAGAAGGTGTAGATGCGCCCGAAAAAAAGAGCTGTCCTCGAGATCACTTTCCCCCCATCATCTCCCCCTCTGTCATCATGGCATATCTTGACCTCGACTGTTTGGTGCACGTCTCCACCTCCGTCCTTGACAAACGATCCGAGAGCTCGCAACTCAAGCTCTCTCCTTCCCCCTAGCGCTGCAAAATATCGGATGATATAAGGAAATCAAGAGTAGCGGAACACGAGAGAAGTACAGGAGTAGATAGAGTACCGTAAGAAAGGAAAGATAAGGATGGGGCAGAAAAGCGGTCCTCAGAACCACTTCTCTCACCCCCCCTTTTTCCCTGTCCCCCCCCCCCCCCCCCCCCGGCCCGCGGCCGCCTATCTCGACTTCCGTCTTTCGAGCAAACGATCCGAGAAGCTTCTGTAAGTTTTATGCCTGGCTTGAAATTTCCCCTTCCCCCTCGGCGTTGGGAACATATCAGATAAGACAAGGAAAGAGACGAAAAGGAAGATGCGAGGAGAGGAGAGACGAAAGATAGGATAAGTACACGGATAGAGAACATTCTGTTTCGGCCCAAGGAGACGTGATGATAGATCATGCGCATAGGAAAGAAGCCGACCGGTTGTTGGGTTTTAATCTCGGCCATGCTGGCGATGGTGGGGATGAGTCCTTGGTGGGGATGAGTCCTTGTTGGACCCGCGACGGCGAAGATGCGTGTTCTCTGCCGTCGTCGCGATGAGGAGGACGAACGATTGACCAGGCTCGCGGTGGCGGCGACTTGGTCCTTGCGCTCTGCGATGCAGTGAAATATTTACGAGTAGCTCGGCGGACCGGGATGCTTTGTCTCGTCCAAGCTCTCTGATTGTGCGTTTGACCTTCGCTGCTGGTGTAATGCCGACCTCCTAGAGGAGGACTGCCGGTGGTAGAGAGCTTCCTTATCATCTAAATCTTCTCCCTGTTTTGACGCTGGGTCTCCCATAGGTATCGTCGATATCTTGCCATGCGCCGTATTTAAATAGAACTTGTATCACCTCCCTTCTGTCGAACTTTGTTGGGAGCTGTAGTGCACTTTGTCCATCGCGGTTCCGAGTGTTGCCATCTACTCCACAATTCAGGAGTGCTCGAATCACGCTCTCGTGTCTGTGTTCTGACGCGAAGTGTAGCGCGTTTTGTCCACCGCCATCTCTGGAGTTGAAATCTGCCTCAAACTGCAGGAGTGTATGGACAATGCCTTCGCGGCCATATTCTGAGGTGAGGTGTAGCGCACTGCTCTGCCATATATCTGTGGAGGTGATATCTGCTCCACATTCCAGGAGGGCTTGGATGACGCCGTCATGTCCACGTTCTGAAGCATGATGTAGCGCTCCATCAACAGGTCCCGAGTGGACATCCACTCCACGTCCCAGCAACTCTGTCATCCGCGCGAGACTAAGCCCATCTCTTACTGCTGGATAAAAGTCGGACGGGAAAGAGCTGGACGGAATTCCCGGGCCTGAAGGGATGCCAGGGTTGGCTGGCCCCTCTGCGTTGACCGCCAGGCAAGCTGCATGACCGAACACACGAAACCCTGGCTGGATGGCTAGCACGGCTTGTGGCGCTTTCTGGAGGACGGACTCGGGACTTTCTGAGGCGACGTCCTGCTTAGGCGACCTCGACGGAGCCACGCTCTTGTTCGTGTTGAAGTCGAGGTTGTCAAGGCTGATCGACGGAGTAGTGGAACCATCGACGTAGTCTCCAGAAGGAGATTTGGCGATGTTGTGAACCCCACAAACATGTACTAGGGTCTTCCGGAAGCAGAACTTAAACAGTAGTTGGAATCGCCACTGCAGCCAAGAACGAATGACTCCGAGCGAAGAGTGACGATCTTTGCTACAAGAGGCATGTGTAGGATCCAGTCGCGTAGTTCTGTAATGCTCAAGCGCTCACTCCAGTCGAAATGAACACATATCAACACTTCGGTGCGAGTGTCCATCTCTTGAGAACGAGTCAAGCTGTCTAAGGTCTGGCGGATCTTGACAGCCTTATCTGGAGGACATGGGGAAATCCCCGAGCTAGCTCTATCAGTGGGCGCGGGTAGGGGTGCAATCTGAATAGTTCGCCGAGGCATAATGTTCAGCCCAGCATATATGGGAGTCCGCCTTTTCCCTCGTTCGTAGGGGTTGGTTCTGACTCTCGTGGTCTCGTTCGCGTCTAAGAGTGGAATGCAGCGTTTCAAGCTTCCCAGGATTTGTTGGTGAAGGTAAGAAACCGTGAGGGGTAGAGCCAACAGCAATTGCTCGAGCGTTTTTGTCAGGTGCTTTGTAAAGGAGTGCTTATTGACATTGGGTGTCCAGGGCTCGAAGCCACAGGCTGCAATAAGCTCTTTGGCTCCGTTCTTTCTAGTGCCGTCACTGCGTCCAGTACTATTGTTGCCTCCAGCGGTACAGCAGTCCAAGAGAATGAGAACATGACAGTTCAACTCCTCTAGTGACACCTGATGAGCATACCACTTGACTGTCGACGCATTTGGGCCGCCGTTGCTGTTTCCAAGAGTTAGCAATAGTAGAACGAATATGAGCTTAGCCTTGAGCCGTCGTCCTAGCGATCGGCTCACCAAGCCCACATGTGTTCCCGATTCTTGTTGAGGAAAGCATGACCTCCGTAATAGATCACCAAAAGTGTCTCGTGACAATTTTCCTCCCCGTACGACCTTGTAAACTCTCGAAGTCGACCCAAGAGTGTGTTGTGGGACTTGACTGATGGGATCGACCAAAGTTCTACGTTAAAGCGGTAGCGCCGCTCTAACACTTCTTGCAGTCTGTTTATCTCGAAATTAACACCTAGGTTGTCATCCTCCCAGCTGAGAAGAGTATGAACCGCCTTGCAGCGGCCGGTGACATATGGCTCCTGTGTTGAAGGATCTATCAACCATCCGCTGAAAGGAGGAAAGGCTTTCATGGTAACAGCCTCGACCTTTTCCAGGAGTTTATGGAAGCCTCCATTGTGATGAACAATGGAGCCGGTAGCTTAAAGCCTGCCGGACATGATCAATACAGCTTGGAATACACCTCAAGGGATGGTTTGGGACTTGGCATGGGATTGACGGCCCGCGGGCGTGCTAGAAACCTCGCATTCCTCTCTCCAAATAAGTGAGGCTTTTCTCAAGACAAGGCTGAAAAATGCAGTCGAAAGCACGGAAGTTGTACCTGGGTACGTACGTAGATTGACTCTCTCTTACCAGTCCTTCTTTGGTCCTCCGACCTGTGTAGCCTGACCCTCGTACGTACGTATGTACCGTACAGCGTACAGACGTAAGATATTCGTAAGAATGTTGGCATGTATTCCATACATGCCTATATCCTTTTGTTTAGGTCAGGGCTGTGTACCGACATGACAGAATCAAGTGGAGCTGCTTCAATCACTGGGGGCTCTATCGTAAGTATTCTCCTAGAAAGAACATCTCTGAAGCTATCACTTGATAGCGAAGGATATTCAGGTAGACAGTCAAGATTTGATCTCACCAGATACGGTAAAGCTCGTCCGTCAGTGCATATTCGCGGAAGAATTCAGAAATGGTGTGATCGTCATTGCAAACATCTTCATTGTCGTGTATTCGACGAAGACTTTTCACAATGCATCAAAGCAGGCCGACAAAGAACGAGCTCAGGAAGAGATGAAGCGGCTCGGGCTGACAAAGCCGACTGTCTTATCGAGGTGCCTGACGGATTCTAGTTGCAGAGCCACATTATCATAATTTCTGAGACTTCTAGGCACAGTTCAATACGGTATTCAGTTTGACCACTGTTGGCATCAATGACTGCCTGGCAACATGCTTGCATCAAGTCCACCAGCTTCTCCAGCCAGTCCTCTGCTGTCGCTTTAGAGTTGCTGGCCCGTCGAGGAACTCGGGGACTTGATCCGTACTTGGAGCGGTGATAGAGCTTGACGGGTGTGTGTCGGACGCTCAGATTTTTGACACAGTCGCTGGTTTTTCAGCTGACTAAGTGTATTTTACTAACGTTAAATCCGTCAGACACCTCGTACTGATGGCTTAGCTTAGTCAACCCCAGTACGTAGTCAGCAGGTCCATCCAGCCTCGAGTCTATTGACCCCGTCAATGAACCATCTTCTAGACTCCGCGATGATCATGCGTATAGCACGTTCTCTCCAATCCAATCATTGGTATCTAGCATGCATTCCCACAATTCTGCTCTGATCTAAAGTCCAATGCACTCCTTTCTCCTTCTGAACAGAGTTCTTGATGCCCCTTAATTATCTAGGGGACTCGAGTCGATTCAGTCCTACGGTACCGCTTTCGCCCGGTTGATCGAGAGCATACAGCAAAATGACAGTGACAGGGTAAGATGGTCTTCTTTCATTTTGTTCAGAAAGAGGATCTTTTTTGGGAAATGAAGAGACTGTCAAGCTTGGCTTCGCCACTTGTTCTCACCATCACATTTTCTTTGCAAATCTCTATCTGTTGCTTCGGTGTGAAAGCAATGAAAGATTTCTGTTTCCTACTCTTGATCATGGAATAATTGAATCCAAGCATTACTGCTTGAGACAGATGATCTCCGTATCCCACTCCCCCCAACAGTACCTATCATACACAGCTAAAGGTTGGCCTGCCGAGCTTGTGGTCACTTTCCACTTTTCATCACATCCGCAATTGTTGTATTTCTATAGGTGAAGTGCACGACGTACGCTCTATCGTTACATGTCAAATTAAGAAGTTGATGCATGAGTTTATAGCATCTATTTCCTTCCCGAGCCGCCGTCGGTGTCGTCACCCTCACCAGCATATGAGACGTTACGAGACCGCCTTGTGAAGCGATTTGAGGTACTCAGATCTCCAGGAAGATGGACGCTTGAGTACGGCGTTTTCAGGGAGACTCCTCATTCTCTTGATGCTGGCGGCTCTGGAACTAGAGGGGAACTGGCGAACAATGACGCGAGAGGCACTGCCGGTGCCCCTTCCACCGTGGGACACCTTCAGGTTCTAAATCTCTCGCATGTCCCTAGCAAGACTTTTGTGATCATCACTCAACCTCGAGATCGCCAGTCTCACACAGCTGCGACTGATTCATCGGCATCAGCTTCAGCAGGGAACGGAGGACAACATACACAGCCCAGTGATGCTGTTTCCAAGGGATCCTCCTCCGCAACAGGCGGAGATGTGGCCTACCAAAGACGCAATGCGAGCAGCGATGAGCAGACCAGCACCATAACAATTCACCCCACTCAAGCAGACGACTTGATTCAGCTGCTACGGACAAGAATGGGTCCGCTATGGACGAGTCGGCAGTCAATGTTCGTGAACAACGGCCTTGTGTATGAAGTGGAGGATCTGAGGGTCCGCATCGGCGATCTCATGGCCCAGGGAGCTGGCCCTGGCGCCGAGGGGGGCTCTGGCAGATCTTTGGGGGCGGCGCAGCAAACAGCAAGAGGCGTCATCGTCGAAGTCACCTGGGCTGGCGACCCTGCTAGAGATGCCGCGGGCGGTGGTGGTGACACCGACGACAAGATTCCTGGCGGCATTACGAAGGGCAACAGCAACGATATCGGGGCAGCGACGAAGGAGAGTGTGAATGGCGATGCTCAGGAGGACATCGATCCCGCACTGAAGAATGGCGCAAGCCCAACGAACCCGTCGGCGGAAGCCACGCAGAAGGACCAAGCGGACGAAGCCGCGAAACCAAGAACCACAACTGACGCGGAAGAAGAAGTCCAAAGCGCGAAAAACCTCTTCTCCGCCTTTTGGCGCAACCTAGAGATGCAGCCTACGAGGGCGTATCTCGACATTTCCCCTCCCTCCGGCGGCACTAACTCCACACGAGCAGCATCAGGAGCAGCCGCTGCGGGGTATGGAATCGCGAGGTGCTATTGTGAGCTGCTACTGCTGGCTTGATTGGGGGTTCAGATCGGGGGTCTTGAGACTGGAACAAGATGAGGACGCTTATCGTCTATCGTATTTAAGGGGGGATTCCTACTATACGAGACTGTTACTCGATCGCTCTTATATCAACTCTTTCGCTCTTACGCGTATGGACAGGGTGTATAATGATGGGTTAAGATGATGGGACCTGCCATGACCATTTCTCAATCTAAATTTTCCTCATGATGACATGTCTACTTTTGTAATATCTCCGTATGTCCCTGTCAAGTTCACCTGCTCCACTGGACGGCCACCCTCTTGGGCTGTTCAATCTCCTTTGCTTGCCACTGCTGTTCCTCGCCCTCATTCTCCACGTCATCCGCACCCCGGGCAACACCAGGTAACAAGTCCAACACATCCCTCTCGGCGGACCAATGCGCGAAAACGTAGTGGGGCACACAGATCTTCAAGCACGACAGATTTGTATGGTTCTTCTTGAACGACCTCCAGAAAGACCGGAAGTGCATGGCGTCTTCGGCGAGGAGAGACATGTGTGGGTCCGGCAGTTGTCCGTGCCAGATAGTCTTCGTGCCGCTGCCGGGTCGACCGGGTCGGATCAGAAGCGGCGAGGCCGAGGAGTATGTTATCGTGAGCGAGTCGATCAGCGATCCTAGCGGTTGAGGAGGAAGGACCGGCGAAGTTGGGACGGAGGAGGGCGAGGACGGGGGCGTGCTTGAAGAAGAGTGGTGTTCCACCGAAGGGAAATACCAGTCTTCGGTGGTAGCCACGGCGGAGTCGAAAAACACGCACTCGCGGCTGTGCGCAGCTGAGAGCTCGACCGCGACGGGGATGCCCGACGCGCGCAGCGTGCTCATGAGTTTAGCGACGGTCCGGAGCTCCACCGCTCGGCAGGTAGGATCCATGGCCGCCAGAGACCGGGCCGAGCCCGTCGAGGGACTCGACCTCGACAGGAAATCCCACGCCAAGACGGGACTTCGCCAGTCAAAGTGCGACGTCATGAATCTCAGCAGCTCCAAGCCCTCGTGGTCGTTGATGAGCGGATAGAGACTGCGTGGGTTGTGACGGCACTGCGTGCCGGTGGGATCCAGGGAGCGGATATCCCACCTGCCTTCGCGCACGATGCTTCTGAGCTCGGCGAGGTATTGCCGGAGATCTTTCGTCGTGGTTGGTGTGCACACGGCGTCGGCGTCCGCCGGCGCGCCCTTGTCGACGTTGTCGTGCCGCTGCCAGTCGGTGTAGTCCGCTACCTCTCTGGTGTCGCCGCTGGTGAAGAACTCTAGCGTCGAGTGAAAGTCAAGGCAGATCGTGCGCAGTCGAGGGAGCGCGGTCAGGGGCTCGAGAAAATGCTGGAAGCTGCGAATGCTTGTCGCCATGTCCCACAGCTGGATCGTGCGCAGGTGTGGACCGGCGCCCCTGACGACCGCGTCGGAGAGCTGGGTCTGGCAATCAATGTGGGCCCAGCTGAAGCCTGCTGTGCCGACAACAACCAAAGTCTCCAGGGCAGGGCTCGCCCGGAGCAAGCAAGTCAATGCGTCGTCATGGCCGTTCATTGTGCGATTCTTGAGACCTTTCTTGCTCACGGGTTTGTTCGTCCGTCGGCGTTGGTAGATGGCGCCACTGACCTTGAGGAACTGGAGCCGCTTGAAGAGCACAGGGTAGGCTGTGACGAGATCGTGCCACGACCAGCCAGGGCCGTAGTACTCCTCGGCGATGTTGCTCAGGTCGAGCGATCGCAGATTTGGACAGTGCCGTTCCAGGGCCGCGAACTCTTCGAGCGTCGAGAAGTGCGATATTGCGATCTTTCGCACGTAGCGGCCGCGGTCCGGGTTCGCGGCGAGGGCACGCAGGAAACGGCGGAACCTGATCTTGCCGCCGTTAGCATTGCGGTGAAAAGCATCCGCCTCGGCGCCGATGAAGTAATGCTCGACAAAGTCATCGGCTTGGAAGGGTTCGCGGTAGAGAGCATAGAGGACATGTGGGTTATGAGAGAAGCCTTTGGACAGGGACGGGAGATTACGCAGATCTGCGAGCGGGAGCCGACGAGCGATCTCCGCGAAGATATCGGCGGGTAGGGATACTAAAGTCGAAACCTCGGCCGGCGACGATTTCGAGTGCGTTGTGGAGAGAGCCATCGATGTAGGCAAGGGCGAGTCAACGAACGACGCTGTTTGAAGGTTCGCAAACGTGTACATAGACCAGCTATGTGTGAATCGAAGAAGAGAATGACGGAGGACGGACAGACGGCGAGGGAGCACGAGGTAGGGTGAATAAGAAAGGGACGTAGAGAACGGCAGCACAAGAGAATCGAAGAGCGGAGTAAAGGCCGAGAGAATGGGCTGAGATCATCTTTTCATCCGCTAGACGATAGTTTCTTTGACGGTCTAGTATTGTCTTTATCAAAGAACAAAAATGCCGTAGGGGAACAAGACTTTGAGGCGCTATCTTCGTGATGTGAATGCCTTCGATGGGTGAAACAGACAAAGAGAAAGGGAGACCATGTCAGTTGCTGATGTGTCGAGCTCATCCAACGTGGCACCCATCGAGACGGTGCCTTGCGTCCATACCAAGTAAAGACGAGGAGCTCGAGGATATCGCAGTTCATCAGGCTGCACCTGTTCCCCGCCATCTGCACAGACTGAGGATCTCCAGGCTAGGGATGTAGATGACCAGCATGCAAGAAAGATTAGGCCAATAGTGCTGCTGGTGACACTTCGCCTTATGTACAGGACATCTTGGGTCTCGGCCAAAGAAAGGGATCGGGGGATACTTGATGTCCGACCAGTAGTTCAACGGCCCTCCGCAGTAAAGCCTTGCGCAGTCTTAGCAGATTGCGTAGCAGGAACGCAGTAGCGTTCGTTGAAGACTGAAGTGCTACCGCGGCCTCTGATCAGAAGTCTACCGTGGCCCTGTCGATATTCATTGTCCCTCAGTCATAAGAATGGATGTAGCAAGAAAACTTCGGCATGTCAAGAAATTCCAGCCGAAAGAGAGCCAATAACCGAACAAGAAGACATCCTAAGGCGGCCTATTTCTGGAGCATGAGCTGCACAAACTCGTTGTCTACAGGAAACGTTGTCAGCAAACGGAGAAGGACCCTGTAAAAGTGGACTCGTTCTAGGCGTACAGTCAATTCGTCCATCACCGTCCTGATCTGCCTCTCGAATCATCTCGTCCACCTCATCATCCGTGAGCTTCTCGCCGATCGATGTCATCACGTGACGCAGCTCGGCCGCCGAGATGAAGCCGTTGTTGTCACGGTCAAAGACCTTGAATGCTTCTCGGATCTCCTCCTCCGAGTCGGTATCTTTCATCTTTCGTGCCATCATCGTGAGGAACTCTGGAACATGTTAGACCATCGAGTCGTGCAAGATACGTTCCCACATGGCGCACCAGGAAAATCGATAGTTCCGTTGTTGTCGGCGTCGACTTCGTTGATCATGTCTTGCAACTCTGACTCGCTCGGATTTTGGCCTAAGGATCGCATCACGGTGCCGAGCTCCTTGGTTGTGATTTGGCCTGCCATGACAGCATGAGTGAGCACAGACGAGGAACTTTGGCTGTAGAGGGACCCACCATCACCGTCCTTGTCCTAGATTTGAAACACAGATCAGCATTATTGCAATTTCCTCGTCGACAACAACATAAAGCCAGGGGGACATACAAAGAGAGAGAAGGCCTCCTTGAAGTCGGACACTTGTTCCTCCGTCAGCGAATCGGCCTAGTGACCGTCAGTATGTTCACCAGCCTGCACTCCGCCAAGCGATGCCCCACCATCTTAGGCAGCCCCAATTGGTGGATCCTGGAGGGGTTCTGGATGATAGTGACGTTCTCTTCGCCGTCTAGCGTCGGTATCGTCGTGGTGGTGAAAGATCAAAGCAGAGGAGGTCGTCTTGATGCAGTGAATGACGTGAGAGGTCTACCAGTAGGTTACTCGGCCTCCATCGAGGGGAAAAGAGGCACGAGAGGGCACGGGTCCGTGGGGTAGTTGCTCTGTTGTGGGGCTCGCTCCCACTAGCTGCAGGCTTCTGATTGGTCCCGCAGAGCCGCACCTTTCCCGTTCCGTCATCACTGACCTTACGAGTACGTACGTATTTTTCGGCAACTGATTACCGTTAAAACATTTGTCAGTTGCCTACTTCAGCCCATGGTGCTTTCAAAAGTATCAAGGCATCGAAACTCCGTCAGCGGTCGGATGAAGCTCATGTTGCAGACAAGCCCGAGATGTGGCGCGATCGGACCAACCTGTGAGTTTGAGCTCCATGACTGCCATATCAGGCACATGCTGACTATGCTCACCCAGCTACATCTCGTACCGGCAATCCTATTCGCATCACCAGTCGCGGAAACCTCGGTTCGGAGGACCGTCTGCCAATGGATTCAAGAGCGCAGCGCCGACGTCGGAAGAGCGTCGCGGGCTCATGGCCGGTGCCGGCACCGGCTTCGACGACGACGATGGAGATGCTGTCATCGAGATGGACCTGCTACCGCCCCGCTGGGTCGATGTCGGCGACGAGGTGACGGAGCTGTTGGCAGACATCGCCCAAAAATCGGCCCGGCTCGACAAGATGCATTCGAAGCATGTGCTGCCAGGCTTTGATGACGATCACATCAGGAGAGAAGAAGAAGGCGAGATTGAGCGCTTGACCCAAGAGATGACCCGGGGCTTTCATGCTTGTCAGCGCAGCATACAGAAGATTGAGGCCATGGTGCGACAGTCTCGGCAGCAGGGACCAGGAGTCAGCCAAGCCGAGGAGACCATGGCGCGAAACATTCAGGTATCACTAGCTTCTCGAGTGCAAGAAGCGAGTGCCGAATTTCGAAAGAAACAGAGCGCCTACCTGAAAAGTGGGCATTCAACCTTTCCTGGCTCAAGCTGTCCATTGACATCCTCAACTGACCACCATCCACAATCTAGAGCTCCGAGGTATCAGTGGCATGGCATCCCCTTTCGAACGGTCTGGGACTCCGCAGATCACGTTCTCAGATCCATCCCTCGTGGAAAGCGACGCAGACAAGTCCTTCTCTCAATCAACCTTGCGTCAGACATCGCAGAAGCAATTGACCAGCAACGACACGGCCATCATGCAGCGCGAACGTGAGATAGAAGACATTGCCAAGGGTATCATCGAGCTGGCGGATATCTTCAGAGACCTGCAGACGATGGTCATCGACCAAGGGACCATGCTGGACCGTATCGACTACAACGTCGAACGGATGGCTGTGGACGTCAAGGCTGCAGACAAGGAGCTCACAGTGGTATGTTCTTGACCGCAATATCTCACCTCATTCAACGTCGAGTCCGCGTTCCCTCCTGGTCACTGGGCACCTTACATCTTCACTAAAAACAACTGACCCCGAAACACAATAACGAAAGGCATCCGGTTACCAACGCCGCTCCGCCAAGCGCAAAATCATTCTCCTCTTGGTCCTGCTCGTAGTAGGGATGTTCATCCTTCTGCTCATCAAGCCCAAACGACATTCATCGCCAACACCACCGCCACCAGCACCAGCCGCTCCCGAACAACCACCCAACCCACCACCTGCCGCGGCTCCTCCACCGCCAGCGAGGCGAGAACGGAGAAGCGCTAGCAACGGAGGATCACATCTCCCAAGACAAGGTGAGCCTTTGCCACCAGATTCCGTCGTCAACGATCTCCTCGGAGACGATACGAGCCTAGGAGTACAAGCGGAAAGTGGATCTTGGCAAGACGTACCGAGTCGCCTTCAGAAGCGGGAGTGGAAGCGACGGAGAAGACGAAGAATGGGCACGTAGGGCAGGAGCGCCGATCATTGATACCGCAGGGATGCGAGCTATCCATTCGTCGTTGTATTCTAAATTTTGTAGCGGTCTCCACAATTGAATTCTGTATTGTACCTCATGCCAAGCAAGTAAACCATACCATTCGCCCATGCTCCCTCACCATTATCTTCTGATCGCAACATCTCCATCGTATCAACCTCTCTTTCTCTACACAGCCGCATTACCACTCTCGTCCATCCATCCGGACATGGTCACTGGGGTACGTAGTGTGCAACCGTCTACTCAGCAGTGTACTCAGCTGTCTCCGCTCGAACTATCCCTATGACGCCGTAAAAACCGACCTCAAGTGAAACGTAGTAGCAAAAGCGCGTGCGTCGTACGGCGTGTGACCCCGCACGATGATCAACCTTGGCAGTTGCGTTGGTACACACTGACCGGGAAGGAGGCTGAAGGGCGGAGTAACCGAGTTGTCTAGTAAGCTGGACAGTCGCAATTGGCTGGTGAGTTGGGAGTTGTATTGAAGGTAGCTGTGCTAGGACCCTGAATCTTCTACGGCCTACGTACACGGAGATGGAAGTTGAAGGCCAAGAGCGTGACTAGCACTGGGACTAAGTCTGTGATCAAGACTAGCTCCAGGATGGTATCAGGCACCTTGCCTTCAGATCAGCTCTAATCAAACTGCTCGACCTACACGGCTCGACTCACAGATATCAAGGACCAGCTTGTCCGTTCCACGGTGCCCAAACGATCGCTATATACAAATGCTCGTGCTATACATACGTTCCGATTCTGAGCACGTAGACTCGAGCCCAACGCACAGAGGGTGGAACGAATGTTCTCTCTTCGACGACATACAGGCGTGCACTGTGTACTCGACGGAGCTGAGTGGGTTTGGAAAGCGGGGAGCGTTTCGGTGGATGAGGATGGAAACGGGGCTTCAAGAGAGCGATCAGAGATGAGGAATGATGTTGGAAACATCGAGCTGGGATGTTGAGGAGGAAGAGAGAGAGGGAAAGATAATGAGGGATGGAGAGGTGCCGTTGGCGTAAAAGAACATGGCGGTTGAGGAGGCGGAGCTGTTTCGTATCAGAGAGGAGACAGAGTCTGGGATAGGAAAATAAACCAAGAACTTGTAAAGATATAGAATCAGAGTCCTGCAGCGCGAATGGAATATGGGGATCAAGTGCTTTGCGTTGTAGGGCAATTCGCGGGAATGCTTTGCAAGCAGGGACATGAGTAGAACCAAGAAATTAAACACCGAAAGATGAGTAGTTCGCCATTCTCTCCTAGATCACGAGAGAATTTATCCGCTTGTCAACACTTCCGTCGTACCATCGTCCAGTCCCACCGTGGCCTGCTCCTCGGGCTCGGAACTCAGACGGGCCCATTTGGAGCGGCCATTGACGTCATAGGCGTCGTCATCAATCTGGTGGTGGTCATTCATTTTGCGCTTGGTGGCGCCGGAGCCGGGTATCGGCACGTTTTCCGGGGTTGACTCATTGAGATTCGTGGAGCTCGTTGCTGGAAGGCTAGAAGCGGAGAAGTCTTGCTCGGAGACATTGAGAATTGAGAGTTGAGAAGTGGCAACGGTGTTTGGGTCTTGATCGGCGCTTGGTGGTGCGGGAATCAATGGCTCTAGGGGCTTGCCTACGTTGGCCGCTTCGTCGTGGAATACCGCCGGTGGCTCGTAGTCCCCGTCGTCCACTTCGGCGACGCCATCGTAGCCGCCATGAGCGAATGGTGCGGGACGGCCAGGCGGAGTCGACGACTCAACCGGTGGAGGAGTGAGAGCTTCAACGTCCGGAGCTTCTGGTTCTGCAGAAGCCGCTAAGCCGCCGGTATGCTCTGTATCATGTTCACCACCCATGGCACTCCCGTTGGTATCGGCGAAATTGTTGGGGGATTCTTCCGCGAGACCACGCATGATGCTATCTTCGACGTCCCGCTTCTTTTCCTCTGTAGCTGCCTTTCGTTGAGCGATCTCTTTCTCTTCGTTCTCCTCCAGTTGAAGCATGTTCCGATTCTTCTCAAGCATCTTCTCGAGGCCCTGGATGAGCTCTCGGCGCGCCTTGATACTCTCGGCAACGGCACCCTCGGCGCTTGCCAACGACTTGAGGAGACCGCTGAGACGTGCAGCGTGGACGGGTGGTGCGGGATCTTGGACGGTCGGATCGACAAGCTTGTCGTACTCCTGGTTGGCATCCGCGAGAGTGCTAGCCTTGCCGGCGGCCAGCTTTGACACTGCAGATTGCAGCGGCACCAACGACTGAATCTCGGCTGGAATTGTGCCTCCAGCGCCGGGCATCAGGGAGCCTCCGAGAAGGGATTTTTTGCCGTTCGTGCGTGACTTGTCGAGGTCTCAACAGGGTCAGCTAGATGTCATCTATGGCACAGGGCACTCTCTCACCTGAGACGCGCGCCTCGATCGCATCCTGGATAGGCAACTCGAAGATCTGTCGTTGCCGCCACACCTCAAGCACTCGACGCAGTTTCTGCTGTACTTCGTACGAGGCTCCACGGTAGGCAAAGGTAGTGGCCTCGGTGATGATCTGTCATGCGTAAGTGAGAGCTGTCCGATTCGGCAGCAAAGGGGACATACTGGAGAGAAGGCGACGAGGAAGTCATGCTTCTTGCGCACTTTTGACTGTTGCACGACCTCTGGCAGACAAATTTAGCTGCGTGACTGCTTCTAACACATCATTTCCAATGACATGCACGCACCATTTGCGAGATATATCAAGTTGAGTCGCTTGTTGGCCCCAGAGTCTTTGAGCCGCTGAAGCCATAGCTGGACGGTCGTCTCTGCGTGCCTCCTGTAGTTGGGTCAGAACGTGGTACCGCCCGCTGAAGAGCGCGCATCACTGGATATTATCCATGCTACAAACCTATGGAACATGACCCATTGCGCCACAGTCACGATGCTCTCTTGCGTTTCATTCAAGGCCGAGAGCTTGGCCAGCACAGCATCCGGCGTGTAGGCCATCTTGCGCCTGTCGACTCGACTAGAATGGCTGGATATAAGACTGCTCGTGACTTAGGGGTGCCAGTCCAGCTCCAGGCACGACTACAGATCTTAATCACTCCACAATGCCGCCGTTGTTATGAAGGCAGGGGTGGCCGGCGGGGTTTTTGGTCTGGACTGGATGATGATGGTTGGAGTGAGTCGGCTGGCCTTTAAATCTGATGCGACGATACCAAGCCAATAACACGTTTCCTTTACAGTACCGTTATTGTCTCGTTTCTTTTGATGGTGTCTCGGAATTAACCGGCATCAAACTTAATTGTGCCACCCTGCGATCAGCAGCTCTAGCCTAACTCACTTCCGTAAACTTGGACCTCTTCATCAACTTGTTCTTGGTCTTGGAGAAGACTGTAACCTAAATCCTTCACACTTGACATCGAGCTCAGCCTCGGGGTGATTGATCATGGCAGACCGCTTCCCATCGATAGAGGAGTTTTCGGAAGGTACGATACCCTGTAACATGGGCATACCATGCGCAGGCTAGACCCGGAGACCTTGATCGCAATCGACTGACTGTTGTCCTGATAGGCGACACCGAAGCCCGTGGTAATTCAGGAATGGGTCTGGATCCGACAACTTCGACCGACACGGACTTTCTTGCCCGCGAAAAGGCTGCTCTTGGGGATGACGCCGATCTGTTTGCCTCCGCCGGAGATCAACCAAACACGGTGGCTACGGTGCAAGATGCGGATGAAGACGATCTGCTAGGTGGCGGTGGGGCCCATGATACGGACGGTGTATCGGACTTCCAAAGCTCCTTTCCGGCAATCGATGCCGGTAACTCGGTACGTTGATCAAGCTCGCCGTACATCGCATGTGTCTCGTCTGCTCGACTGGTCTGAAAGGGTTCTGACACAGCCATAGCAAATAGGACCCGGTGGCACGATCACCGGCTCCAACGAGCCGTTCCTCTCTCAGCCTCCGATCTCGTCGTTTGGCGAACAACAACACGAAGAAGAAGCACAAGTGATCAGGTACGTTTCTCTGCCTATCATATTTACAAACATCTATCTCACGCTTTCTCCTACAGAGAATGGCGAGAACGACGTGATCTGGCCATCCAGCACCGTGACGAAGCGTCTCAGCGACGTAAGGAAGAAACGGTCAAAGGAGCCCAGCAATCGATCGACGAATTCTACGAGAATTACAACACGAAGAAAGAGAAGCAGCTTGCGCAGACGCGCAAGGAAGCGGAGGATTTCCTCGCGAGCCGTCAGGACACGTCGGCCGGCGGCACCAGCTGGGAGCGAATAGCCAAACTGGTCGACCTGAGCGGCAAGGGGGCTCGAGGCGGCGCCAGTGGGACGGGCAAGGAACGATTCAGGGAACTGCTGCTCAGCCTGAAGAAGGATGAGCGAGCTCCCGGAGCGACGGGTTATTAGACGGTAGACGGCAGTGTCTTTGAACCACTCCCTCCCCCCTCTCGCTCCCCTCTTGCCCCTCTCTTCACTCTGCCATCCTCCTCTACGCTCCTAAGCTCCTCCCACCGAAGGCTTATAGTCATCCTACAAGTCAAGACGAATAAACAGCCCACCCCGAAAAGGGCCTTCGACCTCGGACTGCACACACGTCCCTTTCCATCGACGCAAGTTACTTCCATTGCAGTCCATAATCCGTAGCACCCAGCTATACAGCACCGCCCCTTTATACCCTAGCTACCCCAGACAACCATAGCGTTCGTCCATAGCAGCGATCGTCGTGGTAGTCGTGAAACGGTAGATGTGCCATCCCGAGCACTCGCCACTCCAATACCTACTCTCCTTGACGTCATATCGTACCTTCTGCTCGTCGACCCGAGACGCTTTGCCGCCGCTTTTGGTAGCGCCGGGCTCGCGCGTGAACCGCTAGAGGCAGAAGAACGCGTGTGCAGCGGGAGGAGAGGTACAAGGAGCAGAGCAGACACGCCAGTGAAGTGGGTTGCGGATAAGATTGCGGGATGATATGCTATGGAACGTTCTTTGGGTTGGATCATCGGGGTTGTCGGTGGTGATGCTGGGCCGATGTGGTGCTGTGGTACGGGTAATTACTCTATGAAGAAGTACCCTACTGATGCGATGAGGTATGTAGTGGACTGCCTTGACGGCGTAGAGAGGTAGGTCATACGTGGGATCGATGATCCGTATTATACCCTACGTCCTGGCTGACATGTTCTCATGGCGCCCGATCCCGGATGCAGTGTCCGCCGTACGGCTAGTCTGGATCTCCGATATCTTGCGCTGCAGCACCTGTGGCATGTTGGTCGTGTCTCGCCTGTTCTTCGATCTTCTGCAAATGTTTCTGGCCCTCCTCGGTCGTGGCGTCGATGACTTGTTCTTGCAGGCTGAGCATACCGCTCTGTACCCATCCACATCGTCAGCAGGTGGACAAGATATGGATCGTTGCAGAGCTCCCTCATCTAGAGGTAGAGAAATGGAGGGGAGGGTCTTTACCTCGCCGAGTTTAGCAACGACCCCCTCAGCCTCCTCGACGCTCATCTCCCCGAGGACCTTGTTGACTTGGTCGAGACTGCCGCTTCCAAGAGCCTTCTGCAGGCTTGGCGAAAAACTCTCGAATACGGCTCGTGCTTGCCGCTCGACTTCCTCCTCACTGTTGGACGCCGGGACAATGATATTGATCGACGTCCCCGGCTCGACTGGGTGGAGCTGGATCTGCTCAACTTCCTTGCCCTCGCTAGACTCTTGCTGTGCTTTGATGTCCCGACATCGGTTGCGGATCCTGGCGTATGTCGAGTTGACGTCATCGTAGAAGACTTGCTGTCCTTGGTGGCCTTTGGTCATTACCCTGTTCCAGTGCGAGTGAGCACCGTTCCGCCGTATGTACGTGGGAGCCGCAAACCTTTTGAAGAAGAGACCAACCCCGTCTTTGCCAAGGGATCGGCAATACTGCAGCAATAATGCCTGATGGACGCATTGCCGTGCATAATCCTCCTTGCCTGCCAGCTGTCCATCGAACGCTTCTGCCAAGAGCCCATCTGTCTCTCGCGGGCGAACGATGTCGGGGTGGGCCACGATGAACTCCAAGCACTGCTGATACTGTCCAACCTTAATCCTTGCAAACTCTTTGCCTAGAGAAGATGCCTCGGGATTACTATCGTCGTCATTCTCGTCGCCGCCCTTGCTGACAGACTCTAGCTGGTCGTTCTTATCGCCGGCATTGTCGGATTTATCATTTAGGGTCACTGCTCCCACATTTGATTGCTCTACCGTCGCCTCGCTTTTGGCTTTTGGCTTCGGCTTTGGCTTGCCGTTGTCAGATTTGTTGACGAACGTGCTGTCGAACCCCGTGTGAATCTTGTCGCTGGTGATCTTCCGCGATTCTTCCGTCTCCAGCTCGGCCAGCTTTGCTTCCAGCTGGTCTTCTAGACCCTTGATCTTAGTGGCATGCTCCGAGAGCCTTGTGATATATGAGTTTGTCCCATTCTCCGTGCCTGGCTGATCTATCTCTTTTTTTACTTGGTCGACCAAGGTCGCCAATATTGTGGAGTATGTAGGTGGCTCCCCTTCTCTCTCGTGCACTCCTTCTGGCCGCGGTGGAAGCTGGTCCTGTGAGGGGTCTGCCGTCACTTCCACCAAAGCGTTGTAGACTTGTTCCGCGCTGCCATGCGCCTCCTCCTGTGGTTCTTGTGATTCCAGTAAGCTGATTAGCTTTTTAACCAGGGTCAGGAGGCCGTCGTTTATCTTTCGCTCGTATTTGAGCGTCTCTATCTGATGACGGCGTTGCTGTCGCTCCACATGAATCTTGTTCTGCTTTGCCCGAATGAAGGAGCGCTTATCAACGTTAGGATGCGGCTCGAAGTCCGAGTCATCGCTGAGCTCGAGATTATCCTAATCGCGGTTAGCCAAGCTAGACATTGAATGCATATCGCCCGGTGTGTGAGCTTACCCATTTGCTGTAATCGAGGACCATGATTGCTGTGACCGCTCGGAGCGGAACGCAGCAGTTGTTGTTATATACCGTGCTTTACGTACGTTACGTTCTGCTATGTCGGATTCGACGTCCGTGCGTCGGGATATGCGGCTTTGAAGCTCAATTTAGCGGGCTCTTGGGGTTGAGATCCATGGGACATTTCCGGAAGTCGTCATCGATGCACGCGGCGCCGGAAAATCTTTAATTCGATGCTAGGCAACTGCGAGGACGACAGAAAAAACAGCGCGATCTGTGTGGAGTCCCCATGAAGGTCTTGCCAATACTTTTGTCACCCGTGCTCCCGCAGCGTCTGTCAGAAGTCATGAGCCTTTCGCTGTGCCGACAGGCATCTACCTTTTGCGATGCAGTCAATTGTGAGTGCTTAAAGTGGAAGATCACCTGCCACTGCCTTTGGGGAGCCATGGGACGACCAAAATGTCCGACCGTCACTACTAGTCATTTATGGCGGTAGCATTATCAACTTGCGCTCAGACCACAGATCCGTCTCAAGACTGCTAGACTCTTCGTTATGCGCCGCTTGGATTTGCCATCTCGGATCAATGGATTGCTCGGTGCGTCGACGCAGCGGCCGCTGCTCCATGACACGTCCGTCCTGGCGTTCCGGTACTCTGCCATCCCCAGGATCCCACTCTCATATCGTGGCAAACTTGGCCAGCCGTTGCAGCTTCACTCAATCGCCCTCGCCTGCTACCCAACAAGACGGCTGTTCAATTGCTCCCAGCCAAGCCGCCCCTTGTCGACGGCTCGTCTTTTCTCCACGGTCCGAGTCCTTCGAGAGGCACACCGTGTGTCAACAGATGCAGACAAGGGCACACCGAGACGCATCGATGAAGAGCCTGAGGACAGCGACGAGATCGCCGAGCGTGCCTTTGCGCGCTCAGAGAAAGCCGCACAAGCGGCCAAAGTGAATTTGAGTGCGCGGCTCAGTAAGGAGGGAGCAGCCAAAGGGACCACTGCAGGCTTTGGTGAAGTCTGGAGGCTTCTCAAGATCGCTAGGCCAGAGGCCAAGTCGTTGAGCGGTATGATTCCTTTCGCCGCGATGAAGGGGGGAGATGCTCAGGAGCATACCAGTGGCTGTTGGGTTTCTCTTGGTCTCGTCTTCGATATCCATGTCGATTCCGTGAGTGACGTCCTTTCCGTAGTTGCACATAGTATCTCACCAATTCCAGCTTCTCCATAGGCAAGATTCTCGATATCGCCACCAATGCTTCCGCCGATAACAGACTTTTCGGTTTGGAGCTCACGCAATTTTATCTAGCATTGGGTGGAGTATGTTCGACTCCACTTCATATCTAGGGATCGTCTTGTTGACCATTTCGACCAGGTTCTTGTTGTGGGCGCTGTGGCCAATTACGCCCGTATAATCATTCTGCGGATCGTGGGCGAGAGAATCGTCACGCGGCTACGGTCACAGCTGTTTCGCAAGACTTACTCGCAGGATGCCGAGTTCTTCGATGCCAATCGGGTAGGGGACTTGATTTCGCGGCTGAGCTCTGACACAATCATCGTTGGCAAGAGCATCACGCAGAACCTCTCCGATGGCCTTCGATCGTTTTTCAGCGGCGCCGCCGGTTTTGGACTGATGGCCTACGTGAGCTTGTATTTGACTGGCATCCTGAGCTTGATGTTTCCTCCCGTCGCTCTTGCTGCCTTCTTCTACGGCACTGCAATTCGAAATTTGAGCCGCAAGATCCAGAAAAGCCTTGGGACGCTGACGAAGATCGCCGAGGAACGCCTGGGTAACGTCAGGACCAGCCAGGCCTTTGCGGGCGAGGTGTTGGAGGTGCACAGATACAACACCCAGGTCCGGAAGATTTTCTTTCTGGGACGAAAGGAAGCCGTGATCAGCGCAACCTTTTTCAGCAGCGTGAGTCATCTTGAACCGGCCGCGCTGAATGCCATCTTCTGACGGGAGTTTTGACGTAGACGAGCTTGATGGGAAACATGACCATCCTGGCTCTACTATACATCGGCGGGTCCATGGTAAAATCAGGCGCAATCAGCATCGGCGATCTGACGTCCTTTCTGATGTACACCGCCTACGCCGGCTCGAGCTTGTTCGGGCTGTCTGGGTTCTACTCGGAGTTGATGAAAGGCGTTGGTGCTGCCAGTCGGCTGTTTGAGCTACAAGACCGGAAGCCCACCATCGCATCTACCGTAGGCACCAAGGTCGCGTCCGTTAGAGGACCAATCCGTTTTGAAAATGTGACCTTCAGCTATCCCACAAGGCCTGCCGTCAAGATCTTCAAGGGCCTGGACTTTGAAGTTCCCCAGGGGACCAACGTGGCCATTGTCGGCCCGAGCGGCGGCGGGAAGTCGACCATCGCATCACTGCTCCTCCGCTTCTACGATCCTACCGAAGGCCGGATCCTAATCAATGGCAACGACGTGGCGCAGATGAATGCCAAGAGTTTGCGTCGCAAGATCGGAATCGTCTCTCAGGAGCCGGTGCTTTTCTCCGGGTCGATTGCGCAGAATATCGCCTACGGCAAGCCTCATGCTTCGCGGACGGAGATCGTCGCGGCGGCAAAGAAGGCCAACTGCCAGTTCATCAGCGACTTTGTGGGTGCTTCCATCTTCCCTTGACGTCGTTTGGCTCCGGCCGATCCACCAATCTGGATGACCGTCAAGCTGACCTGTTCGAAATCAGCCGGATGGTCTCGAGACATTTGTTGGGGCCCGGGGCGCCCAGCTCTCCGGAGGGCAAAAGCAACGAATAGCCATTGCCAGAGCGCTGATCAAGAATCCTGATATTCTTATCCTCGACGAAGGTATGCCTGCATGTCGCTCCTTTTAGCCCCCGAACAGCGCTAAACCACACCTCAACAGCAACGTCAGCTCTGGACGCCGAATCCGAAACGCTCGTGAACTCTGCTCTCGCAGCGTTGCTTCGGGGGAACAACACCACGATATCGATAGCGCACCGTCTCTCGACGATCAAGCGATCAGACTTGTTGATCGTGCTATCATCCGACGGAAAAGTCGCCGAGCAAGGATCATTCAAAGAGCTGTCAGCCAAACGGGACGGCGCCTTCACGAAACTCATGGAGTGGCAAATGAACGGGGGAAACATCGACGAAGAAAACACCTTGAGTAACAATTTTGCGGCTCCTCCGCCTGGCCGCGGTCCACCAACAGAAGCGGAGGAGATCCGTGAGCGACTCGACCAGCCGAGCGAGGGCGAGGGCTATGGAGAGGGAGAGCACGACACGGACCGCGTCCCCGATTCGTACGCCAAGAGTAAAGGAGAAGGGAACAGGAGTGGCGAAGAGGATGTCGACGAGGAGGCCCTGAGGGTCAAGAAGGAGAAGACGACGGCACCTGAGGTCGTGCTCGAGAAGACTTCCAAGCATGAGCCGTGATGCAACGATACCTGTACTAGTCATTCCCCTCACTCATCACCCGTTCTAACTCACCACGCATGTGGATATTCTTGTTGTTGTTGCTCCCCCGGGAGTATGGTCTAGTCTTTCTCTCCTCTCCTGTCTCGTGACATCTCCTCACTTCTTCATTTATAGCACTTTCATGGCTTCAGTCACATTGACGAACTAGCATAGAATATCCCATTGCTGGTATGCTCATTGCTCGGTTTGGGCTTTGCTACCGTGTTTGGAGTTGGTACTGCATCATCGTACTCATCGTCATCGTCTTCACTCGTTGGTAGAGATGAGATTTGAAAGGACAGTACCATGTGTGTCACTTTTCTTCGTGCTCAAAGACCTTCTGTCTAGGGTCGAGTGCCGTGACCGTTGGACAATTCTGGCATGGGGTGTTTTGAGTGTAGGAGGACTATTTCATGGTATTCGAGTTCTTCAGTTATATCTGCCAAACTTCTGAACTGGTATCCTAAGCGTATGGCCAATCCATCATCTAACTTGATCTACGTATGTACTGGTACCCATTCTCGTGAATTCCTTCGTTGATCATCACCTGATGATATAACTTCACTCTTCCTCGGTGATTTAATTCTATCCAGTTCCCTCAACTCACATTCCCGTCTCACTCCAAGTTTCCAGCCCCACCTCAATTACATTCGGGAAGAATATCAATCGAGCGAATGAAGAACGTGACAGTCGATGCTTGTCTGGGAGGTACATACGTAAGTCACCCGCAAGCGGTACGTACTGATATATCTTTGACATTGACTAGTTCATTCAGTAGGAGACCAAACAAATTTATAAACGTACTGAAGTACTTCCGTACAGAAGATGTCGATAAAACCAAGGCGAGAAATACAGGACATTGGCCAAGATTGCTTCTTTGACGTCACTACTTCACGTGACTCGGTGTGGCACTTTCTGCCTCGCGGTTCAACTTCCTCGGGACGCAATGATATCAGCAACAAGCTCCCATGTATGTGATTGGAAGTTGCTTTCTTGCGGACGCCGAGCTCTCCTGTCAAGACGGCGGTACAGCATCCAACATGGACGACATCACCAGCGCCCACTACGTTTGGCAGTCATCGGCTCCGGGCCGGCCGGGTTCTACGCGGCAGCACGTGCCACGTCGCGGGTTGACAATGCCTTGGTGGACATGTATGAGAAGTTGCCAGTGCCGTTTGGACTCGTGCGGTTTGGCGTAGCACCCGATCATCCAGAAGTCAAGGTGTGTAGTCACCAGTACCAGCCAGACTCAAGTTGTGGCCACTGAGATTCAAGGTGACAGAACTGTCAAGACAAATTTACCTCTGTCGCGGGATCTTCACGCTTCCGTTTCGTAGGAAATATCGCGGTAGGACTTGATCTGCCATTGCAGGCACTAAAACCACACTACGATGCTATCCTGTTTGCCTATGGAGCGTCGAAGGATCGGACCCTGGATATTCCTGGGGAGTCCTCTTTGAAAGGCATATACTCGGCTCGGGCCTTCGTAGGCTGGTACGATGGCCTTCCGCAGTACGCCGATCTGGAGCCGGACCTTGCGGCTGGGGAAGATGCTGTTATAATAGGCCAAGGGAACGTCTCGCTCGATGTGGCGCGCATGCTCTTGACTGATGTCGATGTCTTGCGAAAGACAGACATGCCGGCGCACGCTTTGGAGACGATATCTAAAAGTCGCGTGAGGCGGGTAAATATTGTTGGGAGAAGAGGTCCAATGCAGGTAAAGCTTGTCTAGGTTTTGTGCTGATCCAGGCGACTAACAGCCTTAGGCAGCGTTTACCGTGAGAGAAGTGCGGGAGCTCATTGATTTACCTTTGGTCGGGCATCATCCAGTAGACCCTCTATATTTGCCGTCAGACCTTTCAAAGCTCACTCGACCTCGAAAACGACTGGCACAGGTGCTCCAGAAACAATCTGCAATGCCCCTTTCGGCAGCCTCAAAGCAAAGTCAATTCCTTTTCTTCCGTTCGCCCATATCCTTCGACTCATCCTCGAAGAGTCCGGACCAGCTGTCCCATACAACTTTCGAAAAGACGACCATTGAAAGAGGGCTCGATCCGTTTGACCAGCAGACAAGAGTCAGGAGCACCGGTGAGCGAAGTCAGCTACCTGCATCGGTTGCCTTTCGATCGATTGGATACAAGTCGGAGCCACTACCGGGTCTTGAAGAGCTTGGTATCCCTTTCGACCACCAGCGAGGAATCATCCCAAACGACCTCCACGGACGTGTCTTGGCGCCGAGCAAGGGTCCAGGTGATCTCACAGCCGGTCATGTTCCAGGAGTCTACGTGGCGGGATGGGCGAAGCGCGGGCCGACCGGCGTCATCGCGACGACGATGGAGGACGCGTTCGCCACGGCCGAGGTCATCGTGCAGGACTGGCACGATCACAGCATGTTCCTGAACGGGGAGCCCGAGCGCACGCCTGAGCTTGCTGGCTGGGATGGCGTCAAGGCCGAAGCAGATCGAAGGGGTCTACGTAGGGTGTCGTGGAGTGACTGGGAGACGATTGATGCTGCCGAGCGAGAACGCGGACGGACACTCGGCAAGGAGAGAGAGAAGTTTTCTTCGATAGAGGATATGCTTGCGGTGTTGGACTCGCCGTAAACTACACTGCATTACATCACTTCCGTCATCTACTGAACATCAACTCCATCACCTCAATGACCTACCTCCATCCCCTACTTCCATCACTCCAATCATCACAGCAACCCGCCCATCTCTGATCCCATACTCAACATCAAACCCCACATACCCAGTACATACAGTATATACGATGCATGCCACATACCGCACCACATATCCTGGCCCTGGGTCGCAACCGATTTTAGCTCTAAAAACTCACACGCTCAATCTGCGCTCCCCAAGAAGCAGGTACGGTAGAGCGGGTTTCACCGTCTGCACTGCCGGGTCTTGCCATTTACGAATGAGCGAGACAAGATAGGGAGTTGCTCCTTCAGGCGTAGCCTGGATCTACCCCCCCCCCCCCCCCCCAAAAAAAAAAAAAAACCAGGCGCATCTAGAAAACATCCTTGCTGTCCGGACCTCTGTAAGGTCGCGGCCCTGCAGGGCATCCCACAGAGCTCACCCGGAGCTGCCCCCGCTCTCCCTTAGGACCGCCCGGTCTTCCTTTCTTTTTCCGGGCCGGTGTTCGAGAGTACTCGTACGAGTGCTTGCCGATCGACACTTTTAGGTACGTACCCTCGTCCTCCGTCTGTGATCGAGCCCAAGATCTGGTTTCTCTTGGCCGAGTAAAGTGGCCGATCAAGTTGGCGGACAAACAGACGACGAGTGGCCTCCCCATCATTTAACTTACGCATCTTGCTTTGGCCGGGATCGGCAATGGCCACGGTCGGTGATGGGCTTGAGATGTCACATCTTTCTTGATGATAAGAAGAAGAGGAGGAGGAGGAGGAGGAGGAGGAGGAGGAGGAGGAGGAGGAGGGAGGTTTTGGGACGGAGAAGAATGGTACAGTATATTGTGCTATGTGACAAAGTGATTACCTGGTTCTGGTAGGTGAGGTTTTGTTCGTAGAGAAGCGTTCCCCCAGATCCAAAAAAAAAATCTCCCAATCAGAGCGCTTCACTCCCGGATCATCGACTTTGCGTAGATCCATGCAGCATGCAGCATGCGGTAAAAGCAGGGAGGGAAAGGGGTGGCGTCAAGACATTACAGCGACAAAGGTATAGTACCGGACCATGTCTTCTACAGTGACGTCTGAGGTAAGGTTGGACGTTGAAAGGGTTCACCATGTCTCCTGGATTGCCCATCTTTGATTAGCTCTCCGTCGTAGTGGTCGGACCAAAGGACGGACTGGAAGAAATAGATGAAAGATAAGGAGGAGACGGAAGGATCGAGAGAGCATCGAGCGATGACAGACACAGGCCAGGATAGATCAGATGTAACTCTGGCGGCTGGAGCGATGACCACTTACGGAAACGTATTGCCCGCATTCCTTCTTCTGTTTCCAGAAATCCTCGGCCTCGTGTCGGTTGAGGCGGCCCTTCGTCGCGGCAACGTCGACGAGAGCGCTTTCGACGCCCTCGCCCATGCCCTTGGTGCTGCCGCAGACGAAGATGCGACCGTCGACGGAGTTGATGATGTACCAGACGAGATCGGCCTGGCTGCGCACCTCCTCCTGCACGTAGCGGCCCTCGCCGCGACGGCTCTGCACGACGCGCTTGACCTCCTGTTCGTGCACGCCCCACTCGCCGCTGTACAGCTCGTCGAGCAGCGAGTCCCGCACGCCTTGCAGCACCCAGACCTTGTTCGCGCAGTTCGCGTTCTTGAGTCGCCGCTGCACGAAGCCGCGAAAGGGGGCGACCCCGACGCCGGCGCCGATCAGCAGCATCGGTCCGTCCGAGGCGAACTCCCTGGCCAGAGGGTTGGACATGAGACCGCGGAACATCGGAACACCAATGTCGAGCTGGTCTGTGGCCAGTCCTGCCTTCTCGGAGGCGATGAACTTGTCCGCCGTCCGCGCCAGGAAACCGGATCCGACGCCGGTTCGAGTCTTGTCTTGCCAGTTGGGCATCTCATGCACCGTGACGGCAAACTCGACGAGCCGGCGGTTGGTCTCGCCGTCTTTGATGCACGAGCTGTGTGGATCGTTCGAGAGGGAGTAGAACCGTGGCATCAGCTGTTGAAGGGTCGACAGCAGATGGGACAGCGGCGGCTTTGACGACGGAAACGCATGCAGAAGCTGGTTGACGGTCACGTGTGGTCCGGTACGAAGCCTTGAGCCGAGTCGGTCAGCTGTCGAGCACGCCAACGAAAGGGAACGCAAAATCTCACTCGCAGAAGGCGGCCTGCCCCTGAGCCGACGAAAGATACGTGAGAATCTTCTTCTCGCTCTCGTCGCCTGCGTATTCGGCCAATAGTCGAAGAAGACCCTTTGTCGGTGGGCGACTCTGCAGGTCAGAACACCAGGTCAACAGTTCTCTCCTGGTCGTCACGAGGTGTCGCGCGGTATCATCGCCCCAGATCGTTGGCCATCGCCCACCGGTCGTCTTCAGCCGCACCGGTCGATCCCACACGGTGGTGGGGATGCTGAGCAGACGAAGGAGGTCCTCGACCAGCGCGGGCGAGTTGGCGGGGCAGACGCCGATGGCACCACCGACGACAAAGTCGACGTTGCCATCCTCCTCGGGGTACTCGGTGACGTCGAGCTCGAAGTGGAACGTCCTTTTCTCGGCGCCCGGCTTGGTCAGCTCTCGTGCGTGATGGATCTGGGCCGGGAACACTTCATGTGGTGGATGCGGGGTTAGGAAGGACGGCGGATGCGTGCCGGTAGATTTGATGGGGAGCCGCTCCGTCGAAGTGAGACGCGAGAGAGCCACCGTCTCCTCGGGGAGAGACACAACGTTTGTCAGGGTGCTGGCGAGGCTCAATCCTCCCAACGTCAGGCTAAGGTTGCGGAACGCGTCGTTGTCCGGTATCGTAAGGCTCTTCCCCCATTGCCCATAGTGGTCGGGTTCGATCTTGAGAAAGCAACATCCCCCACCACAGCATGCATTTTCGGTCACTCCAGACTGCGAAGGCGTCGCGACGGCCCGTTTAGCGGAGCCCCGTCTGGACTGTGCCACCGTCTTCAGCAGCGATTGCGCCTTCTGAGTCCCGACGAAGTTGATGCTGGCGGTCGTTTCACCTTTCAGCTTCTCGATGGTCAGGTCGACCTGAGGATCCGTACTCGGGGTTGACGGCGCGTCGGAGTCACTTGGCGAATCTGATGGCGTCGACGTGTCTAGAGACAACTGCGAGAGGGCTTCGTTCACGGTCGGTGGCGTCACCTCGACCTGAGGATTGGCAGCTGGCTCCTCCGGTATCGGATTGGCTGGGTGCGACGTCTCTGTCTCTGGCAGTCGACGGCCATCTTGGAGACCCTCATTTCGAATCATGGGGTGTAGTGGGGTCGCCGTCGATGTGGCTGGTCGAGTCGTACGCGGGGGACCGACTACTAACGGACGTCAGTCGAAACGATAGCGGGTAGGGCCGACGACAGAACCGACGCGATTTTTTTCTTGCAGCCGACGGGTAGAATCGACGGTGAACGAGCGGACTCCGGCAACGAGCGTATACAGTTGGAGCGCCAAATGATCTGGGAATTGGTCGGAACAGGTTGACGACGTTGTCGAGGGTGCTCGATCGACATGGACGAGCAAGGGCTTAAGACGGCGCGAACGCGAACCCGGGGTTGGCGAGATAAATCGGCAGAATGGGGCCGCAGGAGATAGGGAGATGGCGGTTCTGCGGGTCTTGGATCTGTGTCTCGCTCTCCGTGTGTCAACCAGCGTGGCACGAGTCCAAGGCCGGGTGGAAACAAGGATGATGGATGTTCGTGGACATTTACTGTACCGTAGAGATACCGGAAGCCGCAACCCGTCGAGGAGATGACAAGAGGGAGCGAGAGACAAAAAGATGACCCGCCTTCCACAGGTCCTTCGGAACAGGCGATATCCAACGGGAATGGTGAGCAGGAGGTCGCAAGCGGCTTTGCGCGGCCGTGCTTTGTTCTTTATCAGATCTACATATATGCTGTACAGTACGTACCACTTGGCCCGTTCGAGGCGCGATATCTTGCCCCGCAAGGAACCCGAGGCGCTTTGCATTATCTGATCCGAAATATTCCTCACCTTCGTTCCGCCATAATCGGGCAAAACCGGATACCGGTATGTGAATGATTAGTAAGGGCCAAAGTCACGTGATGAGGCCTTGTCGCCGGCGTTTCGAAGGCAGGGGGGAACCAGTGGCAGGTGAATAATCTCCGCAGCGAGAATTAGCTCTGGAATTTAGCTCTCAACGTAGCTGTTGGGTTCCCCGGAGTACAGTTGCGGCTGTCAGGAAAGTCTGCCATGTTACGGTACCGGTACCGTACAGCTTAGTAGTGGTCAATGATATTGAGATGGCCACCGCCGTGGCTCTACGGTACATGAGTAGTCGGTGAGCTGAAGACCCGCGAGACCCAGAGATTGGAGGAGATTGCTGAGGAAGTGTCGAGAGCTGATGTGAGCATCTACGCCACCGAGTCAGCACTAGGAGCAGGTCCAGCGATACAGACTGGAACAGCACCGCTGTAGGAGCAGGCGCAGCAGGTATGGGCGGTGTCGTTCCCCTTGCCTCGAGCAGCTAGAGCCTCGAGACTCCAGATTCTAGAGTCGTCCTCAATATATCACATCATCCATTGCCACCAGTACCAAGTACGTACATGCTCTACGCCACGTATCAAAGTAGCCGTACGTCCGTACGTACGTTCCTGTACCGTATGATGAAGGTGAGACGATAGCATGTACCGTAACGTACACGTGACAGGGTCGTTTTCTTATTGGTGACGTCTTGCCCTTCTAGTACGACGACACGACGGAAGGTATCGTGACAGCTGCGTTGAAGGAGTGACCAAACGAGCGTGTAGCTCATTCAATGGTGAGGAGGCATCCATTGGACTTTCCTTCCTACCTATGGCTTAGGGATGTCTCTACCACGCTATTCATCGTACCCAGTGTCAACTGTAGCTGCGGATCAAAGGAAAGTTGTGCCCAGGCTAAGGGGCTGCCTCGAGTATACTGCACGTCTGGGCTATCGTGTGGAAATTTCGTATCCAGACGATGTTGATGCCGCAGACCATCCAACACGCCTTGCTGCTTGAATGGGCCGAAACAGCTCACATCTCCAAGCGTTGTTGCTTTACGGAAGGTACTGTGGAGAGCAGATCGGAGGGCTCGGGTTTAGTGCAGCAAGTCCAGCAGCTCTGCGTCGTGGATCAAGCGTTAGTGCGCACCGTACGGAGCACCGCATTGAGCATAGGGCTAGGTGGGTGATCCTGATCGTACCTCACGCCGCTGGAATGGGTCCTATCGTCGAACGATTGTCATTATCATTATCGACAACGGGGAGGAACAAGTTGTGGCTCTCTCTTACCATGTCGCTCGGACAGTTAGCCTTCTCCCCAGAGGGCTCGCACAGCAAGTAGCAACGAGCGCCCCCTGCGTTTTTCGGCAACAGAACGGGTTCATGCGCCTTTTTGGAAACCTTCTCATGGACGGGACGCGACGAGACATCCGCTGATGCTGGAGTTCCTTCCTCCGTGATCGTGATGGAGATGCTCATAAAAGGCATGGCAGTGGCCAGAGACCCAAAGAGGGCGATAGTCTGAATGAGCTGAAGCTTCATCTTGCTTGATTCCCTGGATCTGACGTGATCACGGTGTGTGGACAAGAATATGAGTCCTTCGCAGCCTCCATTGATGACAAGGGTCCTGGGACATTTATAAAGGCATGAGTGCTCCGATGATCACTCGACCACAGCGCGAAGCGGGACTAGTGGCAGCCTCACTGCGAGGCTCAATGCATTGCGCTTTGAGGTCATGCCTTGACCATTAGGGGAAGTTCACATAGGTTCCTATGCATGCCTGCATCTAAATTGCCAACAAGAGACCTGCCAGAGCACTTTCCACGGGATGACTAGGCACGTTGGTGAACTATGGACGAATCAGACGGGCAACTCGGACGGCCATGTGCGCTCCCGACTGCGTAGAGCTACCGGAAGTAGAAAGTGATATATCGACTGGAAAAAGCAAGCTTTCCGGACATGCTTCAAATTCAATGCTTTGAAGCTTAAACAGGAGAAGATTTGTGGAGAAGCGCACATCTTCCCGCAATGCCTTTCTTGCCAGGCACAATGACATTGGCCTCGTCTCATTACCGCAGAGACGACAAAATGAGCTCAAGATGCCGCAAAAGTGAGCTACAGTAGCTATGTTTCTCGGCAGCCGGTACATTCGTACAGAGGATCACCTAGATACGGAAGTACTGTACGTACGGAGTATGGAAGTACTGTACGTACGGAGTACGGAAGTACCAGTTAGCGGGATATGTACAGTGGCACGACAAAAGTCTGCATACACCTCCATACAAAATCTACCTCAGGTTACTCTGGAGAATCAATACATAGCTGTATGTTGTTAGTGGTGTAAGCTCTCAATCTATTCATACTACTTATGAAAGTAGCAGCTCACACTTTGTACTGGTGTACGCAGACTTGTGTCGCGACACTGTACCGGTACAGTACGAGACGTACGGAAGTACCGTACTGTACAGACGTACGTATGTACATACGTAGCTTAGCCAGCAGACCAAATCAAACACGTGGATTTACGTACAGTAAGTCAGGTGAGTGCTGTGTAGAAGTGAGTCTGACCATGCACATAGGCATACTAGGTACGCTCCGTACATAGGTACATACGTACGTCGAGATATTCCGTGACGGACAATCAATGCGACGGACAATTAATGCGATGCCCCCCTCTATGCAACTTTTTGCTTACCATGCCCCCCTTCGTACTTCCATGCCCCCCTCACTTAGCGGTACGTACCTTGGTACCTTGGAATCAGCAAAGATCCCCGGGACAGTATAAGTACCCCAGAACTATTGACAAGTCAGCCTCTCATGCCCGACCGCTTGACTCCACGCAGCTGACAGAGTCTCCACACCCCCTAAAATGCCATAAGCAGCATCAGAATTGAGGTCAAACTACAGGAGCATAGACCTGGACACTGGGTATGACTAGGAAAAAGATTCGACTGAGAAATGTGTGCTGTGTGATGCCTCCAAGACTTATGACACTTGGATCCTGGTTGACTCTGAAAAGTACTTAGATTTTGGCGGCTCGGCTGGGTGTAGGGCATGTACTGAGGTACGTACCAGCAAGCGACGGGGATATGGTAAGCCAAAAGTTGCATGGAGGGAGGGCATCGCATTAATTGTCCGATTCCGTGAAGACGTACTTCCGTACGTATACGTAGTACGAGTATAACATACGACCATAAGGCAATGGAAGGCACCCTTCCATCTACTACGATACGTAGTAGGCTTCGGACCACCTCTCCAGCAATCTTTAACTCCAGATCACCCAATCAAAGATCCTGTTTCCAAGCAATACAGCTCGGTCTGGGAGCTCTTCAGAGAAATTGGAAGCATTATTACAAACTGAGATTTCGTAGCACCTGCAGCATCCCACTTGGTTATAAAAGTGTTTGTATCCTAATAGATTGATGGATTGTCTTGTTTACCCAACTAACGTCAGAAAGCTTGCTTTAGCTCTGGCTCTAGGTCTAGCTCTACAGTCATCCGGCATACATGTCTGGCATGATCATACATACGAAGCCTCTGATGGATTGTCTCCACGGAGTTTGTCCCTTCCAGTATTTTCCCCGCTAATGCCACCCTCTGAATAGAAGGCATGTCGAGAAGTAGCTTGACTTGCAGTTCAAGCAGATGATAGAGCCAGTTGAATGTGATGTCAATTGATTGTGTCTAAGAATTGCGCTACTGCTCAGATTCAATACAAGAAGGCCTATCTGCAAAGCTTTGAGATTTTATTCGAGTGCAACGCAGTTCAAGGCTGGTGATGTAGAGCTTAGGGCTCCTATCAAGCACTCTTCTGTTTATCCATAACATCCAAGCACACTCACACCTGCTTGCCCGGCGCTCATCACGAGCCCCTGATAATCTACTGGTCCATCAGCGCCCTCCTATCGGGATCCGGGGGCGAGAAGGTGCACCACCGCCGACCGGGCTGGTCTTCGGCACCGTGTAAAAGAAGAAATTGCGTTTGAAGTCTTCGAGCCATTTTGGCAAGCCGGTCCTCTGACTGGCTGGTTGTTGCGAGGTCGGAGTGTCAACAGCATCATCAGCCGAAGCTTCTGGAGACCTGGTTCGTCCCACCGGCCAATATGGTCGTGCTCCATTCTCTTTGTATTGACGCCAATACTCTCTGTTGCACCATTCATACTGTTCTTCATGGTCCTGATCGGGGCCATCCCACTGTTCAAACAGAATTAGACTAGGTACTGACTCAGTAGTTTCAGCCTTCTTGGCTTACGTTATAGCTGGCACACAAAAGAAGCCACTCGTTCCAGTGGTTCCAGGCGATTGAATCTTCAGGCGTTGACCCTCTCTCAAGCCCCTTCCACATTTCTCTCAACTTCTCGAATGGTATCTGACCACTTGGTCGTCCTTTGTAGCCCTGAGTTTCATCAGGGCCAGACCCACTTCGCCGTCCTGGCTCTGTCAGCAAGCTTGCGGCAAGGGCTTAGTCGACCGGACTTACGGAGGGCATTGGGACTCCTATCGCGAATGGCATTTTCAGAGGAGGGCTGGCCAAAGGTGCTGCCAAGCAATACTACAAGGAAGGCCCAGATGTAGGTGTTATGAGCAAGATGCATTGTGTGGACTGATACTGACTGGGGGGAAAGAGCCGTCCGTCACTGTGCGATGAAGGTAGAAACATGGTGCGGATTATATTGAAGCCTACCGCAGTATTGTGATACTGGCCCCACAAAGCTTCAAAAGCATTGTCTCGTAGTACTGGTACGAAGGTACTCCCGTACGATGGGTGTTGAAAAGTTCATCATCTTCAAGGGTGTACCGTACGGAGCACTTGGTGGCCACTGCGTTGAACCGCACATCGCACTGTACATCGGATTTGCATAACTAGTTCAAGCTCTAAGAGCTCGTCCGATCATGTCTCCAAGGGGGGAGGTTCAATCTCTGCACGGTTCTAAGAGGTGAGCAATCATGGAGTCGATGAGGGAGGGGGGAGGGGGGAGAGGGCTTCCGTACGAGTACAAGTGTCGTATTTCAGACCACTCGATTGCCCACCCGAGGCTGACGATCGTCTGGCGGCATTGATGCGCACCTGGGCAGCTCTCATGCGCCATGATTACGGTACCGTAACGTGTACGTAAGCCACGAGTAGTGATCCTCGTAAACGTACGGAATACGTAGCATGAGCTTTAGGGTTGGTAGTACGACGGAAATACGGCCGGACGTTGGAGGGGAAGAAAGCTGTACGAGTATAGAGTACATACGGTAACGTACGAATACGTTCCGTCCTCGTACGGAAGTACGTAGATTAGACTCGAGGCCCTTATGGGCTTTGCCATCTGACAATGCGGGATGACTAAGCCTGACGACGTGCATACGTACCCTCGTACAATACCAGTAGCGTGGAGACTTGATCGTAGACTTCTGTTGGCAGCGTCACGTCGAAGTCATGTGACTTGGATGGTGTCATACTAGTCACATCTCATCCACAGAAGCTGCCCTCGACACTGTCACATGTGCTGCCCACTCGAGATGGTCAAGAAACGGACTAGCCAAGCATATAGTAAGCCCGCGAGTACTATACACCCTTCGTTGTCACGAGGCACGAGATCCGACTCGACAACTGGTACCGGTAATGGCGAAGACCGCTCCGCCTCTGTCAACGAGCTTCTCAGTCATCTCCGCCGGAGTCAGGCAAACCAAGCTGGCCTGACTCCGGCTATTGTCAATCGGCAAGGAGGAGGCAATCTGCTGCCCACCTTCGATGGAAACCACCAGAATCCTGAGACCGTTGGAGTGCATCCTCAGCAGGGCACCCCCACACATGGCCGCCGACCGCCAGGTCCCCCTCCTCCACCCAGCTGGTTCGATTCCTCTACTAGTCGATCCCAGACAAGTAGCAAGTCCGAAGCCAGAGGTGATAGACAACGCGTGGAGCGGCCATATCGGGTGAACCGTCTGCCTGGACTGCCCATCCCTGCGGAGAACAGCCTGCAGCACCTGACACTCAAAGCGCTTGCGAGGGATTGGTGCTGGCAGTCTCATTACCATCAGCACTATCTGGCCTTCCTTCCTCCAACACTCAAGCCGTTACTGCTCAGTTATATCGCGGTATATTCGTTCTACACAAATATCACCGTTGGACAGCTACGACTGTTATTCGACGCTGGGGAAGATCCTGATGAGGCTTCGGATGCGGAAGATGTTACCCACTTGGATCTCTCCGGTGCTATCGGCCGCTCCATCAACTTCAAGCAGCTTCGACACTTCTTCGAGAAACGAGTGCCTCCAAGTGGCGCAGCGTCTTCTTCGGCCTCTGCCCTCGATCCAAGACGTGGCGACGACGAGTCATGGGAAGCAGAGATTGGCAAAATCTCCCTCTCCACGCCGAGGATCCTGATGAGATTTACGAACCTCACGCGTCTATCGCTTTCTCATCCCGGCGCAGACGCATCCTGGCCTGGGCTCTTGTCCGTCGCTTCCCATCTGGCAGGCATCACGCATCTGTCGCTGGCTTATTGGCCCACACCATGTTTGACTCCGAACGCGAAGACGGCCTCGGCCGTCTCCAAGCACTCCCCTTTCGCCGTGTCGTATGGCGGCTCGGACTTTTACTCGGCCTCGGAAGGCAGATGGGCCGAAGCAGCGGGGATCTTGAGACGACTGAGCAAAGCGACGTACTGCCTCAAGTGGCTCGATCTCGAGGGATGCTCCGACTGGCTGGACGCCTTGGTTTGGGGCGTCGATGGCGGAAAGGAGGATGAAGGTCCAGATTGGCTGGGCGCGTGGAAGGGCATTGAGACCGTTGTCCTGCGTCCAGAACACGGACTTAGTAATCACACATTGCGCCATGCTCCTCTCCCAAAGGGGCTCAGAATCAGGCGTCAGATCACGACGTACCGTGCAGAGAAAGACTGTCCCTGGATCGACTTCAAGATCGGCGAAGAAGACCTATCGTAGGGATCGCTTCTTTTCTCCCATTTCCTCTCCATCGCTGCCTTTCACACCTTGCAGACGTCCGTTCGACCTCGATTGTACGATATGTCCATTTCTTCGAAGCATGGCTTCCTAGGGTTCCGAGCTCCACCAACACCTTTGCCGCGTCGGATTCAAGCCACGTCGCACCCTCTCATCACGAAGCTCACCAAGCTCACACCAAGCTCATGAACTCCACGAGCTTCGCGAGCCTTCCAACAAGCTGATCTGCTCCCCACAACTCTCCCCTGCAAATGAAGGAACATCGAATCTAGCGAGCCATTCATCCAATCTACCGATATTTCTTGCTGAAGAAATCACCTTTGGTCTTGTACTGTATGGTCCCACATCATTCTACGACTACGTAGCTGGACATTGGTTGAGAATATAGCTTGTTGTGGTGACTGCCACTCTCTAGTAAAGAGCACGGTGCAGGGGTGGCCTCGCGCCGGCTGGATGCAGATTCCATACATGCGCTCAGCGAGACGATTTCGGCTTGAAGTTCTTGAGCGGATCAATCTTCCTGCGCTGGTGTGACGTCGAAGCCGACGGACGTCCTCGTCGTGACCGATCCCTCCTGTCGTCTCCCTTGCCACCTGACGCCCGGGCTCTCTTTGGGTTTCGGATCGTGCCATCGGCTTCCGAACCCGCAACCTTCGCGAGATCCTCCAGGGTCACTTCCTCTCCAGTTCTCCCCGTCCCCACGAGTCCGTGGCCGTCGGGGGTCTGTTGCGGTAGCAGATAGTCCGGGATATGCTTGAGATGAGACTGGACGCGTGCCGCCCTCGACTCATTATCATGCCGTAGGTGCTGAAGATCCTTGGGATTCTCTTCAAAGTGGCGTCTCAGTTTCTCGCTCTTCAACAGCTCCTGTCTGATTTCCCTTGTCCGCGCCTCTCGCACCGCAAGACGGGTGACGGCTCTGAGAGCGTCTTCCATCCTATACCGGAATGCGACGACCTGCTTCATGTCAAACTGATAGGGTACCACTTCCTTTCCCTTTCCTTTCTGGTCTTGCACGATTTGCTCGAGCACTATCTCATCGTACTTTGCCTCCGAGAAACAGGTAGGCTTATGTTTTCTGTGCAGCCCTCTGGGCACCACGAAAGAAAGCGCCATGCCAGCGTTTCCTGCCCGGGCCGTCCGACCTATGCGGTGGGTGTACGACGTCGGAGACGTGGGTAGGTCGAAGTTCAGCACACAGGCAACATTCTTGAAGTCGATGCCCCTCGACACGCCAAAGTCTTTATCCCGCCTGTTTCTCCTTGTCTTGGCGGGCATTGGCTGCTTTTTGTTCGAGTCGTCTAGCTGATCTCCTTTGTCGTCGACAGAAGGTTTGGAGCCCCCATTTTCACCTTCCGTTTCCTTCGAGATTTGGCCCGACTCGGCCAGCGGTCCATGCCGCTCCAACCGTCTACCGTCTGATCCACTTGGTAGTACTTCCTGTTCGTCGGTAGCGATGATAATCTCGTATATGTTCTTGTTGAATTCCTCCACGACGTGCAGCCGGGAGTTCAGCGGAAGCTCCGAGTTCAAAACACAGGCCTTGATCCCAAACTGCTCGAGGTAGAGTTTCAACCGATAGCACCTGTCGATGTCCCCCACAAAGATGATGCATTTCCCTCTGATCAGCTTCAACTTGAAGATGACGAATATCAGAAGGAACTTCTCGTCCTCTCCGCAACTGCAATTCTCACGTAAGCTTCGCCGCCACTGCTGTGATCATCCTACACACCGAATGATGAACTGCTTCAACTGCCCCTCGCTATCTTCTTTCTCGTCGAGCTGAACGAGTGCCGGGTCTCTGCAGAAGAGCGTCTTGACCGTATCTACCTCGGCGGTGAGCGTAGCGCTCATCAAGAAGGTCTGGATCCCCTTGGGAATGACACCAGCGATGGTTCGTAGGTCGTCCCCGTAACCGTACGACAGAACCAGGTCCGCTTCGTCGATGACCAAGTGGGCGAGTTGGTCTAACGACAGAGCCCCGCTTGCGACATGGGCCGAGGCCCTTGCTGGCGTACCCACGACGACATCGGGCGAGTCCGCCAGCATGGATCTTTCGACGACATCGGATACTTTGCGGGTGAGGTTGACCGCACGGACATCCTGTGCGCAGTAGACTGTCGAGGATGTCACGACCTTGAGCACTTGCTCTGCCAGCTCTCGAGTCGGTACGAGAATCAGAGCGGAGATTCGGCTTTCACCATCCGTCTCCTAACGTCCACAGTTGAGCGAATGCCGTGGGGATATTGGGCCTGGACGCGACTGACGGATTTCTTTCTCAGAATCGACTGCAGTATTGGCAGGATATAGGCGGCAGTCTTTCCCGATCCGGTCTTGGAACGTGCTAGAGACAGTATCAACAAACGTTAAGACGTCTGTGCCTGTTTTGGCTCACCTAGAATATCCTTGCCGGCTAACGCCAACGGTATAGCTTGAGCTTGTACAGCCGTCGGCGTAAAGAAGCCTTGCTTCTCTACCGCCTGGAGAAGGCGAGCGTCCAGTCCGTATGATGTAAAGCCTGCTTTGGATTTGCGTGCCAAAGCATTGGCATTAGGCACCGGAATATTGTCGGCGTCGAGCTTACGCTTCATATTTGAGCGTCTTGATATCTGCGTCTTGGGAAATGCGAGATGTGTGGGCTTGAAATCTCTAACGACCGTGGCGCATGTCACGCTTGGTGCCGTGTGTGCTAAGCCCCCCAACTAGAGTGTGCAGCTTAATTCTAGCTGTTCAACACCTACTGCAGCACTACTTATGATAACTGTGCTTTGAGCAAAGAACAGTGCGCGTCTTCACTGACTTTCTGACAGCTAGGATTAGGCGATGTCACCACTGCGTATCTAATGATCCGTGGCTTATAAATGTCTAATAGAATCATCACCCAGCACCTGTCAAGCTATCCCTGGCGGCCCGAAGGCACCCTCACCCACGGTCCGAGTCCTGGGGGTACTGCTGGACTCGAAGCTTCGCTGGGGACCCCACATCCGGAGAACTAGCGACCGGGCAACGCAACAGTGCCGCGCCCTCACAGCACTGAGTGGATCAACGTGGGGAGCAAGCTTTGCAAAGGCCCGCCTCATCTACAGCGCAGTGGTCCGACCGTGTCTCACCTACGGCGCCACCATATGGGCCCCCCTGGAGGGCACCCTACGACCAGCAAAACGGCAGTGGATCGGAGAACCACTGGAGAGGATCCGGCAGCAGTGCCTCCGTGCAGTAACCGGCGCCTTCAAGGCCACCCCCCGCCAGACCCGCGAAACAGAAGCCGCAATCCCCCCTCTCCGGGCCCACATCGCACGCCTCCAGCTACAGTCACGGGCCCGCCTGGAAGCCTCCGGGGCAAGGCAAGAGATTGATCGCGCCTGCCGCCGCCTCCGCAGCCACCTCGCTCCCCACCACGGCCCCCACCGACCCGCCGGCCCCACACCAGGCAAAGCACGACGCACTTGGGCCAGGAATCTCCTCTGGCGCCGACAGCAACGCATGGAAGACATCTCCAGCAACCTCGGTCTCCCCCCCTGGTCGGACAACCCCCACCCAGACCCCCCACCCCCCCACAGTCGCTCTGGAAGGCCTACCAACTGGCTGAGCAACGGTGCTGGGACCGGTGGAAGGAAATGGAAGGAGGCCCACCCCCACCCCACCGAGACACCACCCCGGACCCCGGGGGAGGCTGGAAACCTGACAAAATGCCGTACAAAACAGCAGCCCTCCGGCTACACGCCGACCTCCCGAAGCCCCACAGCAGCCTCCTCACACAGATACGCTCAAGCAAGATAGGTTTGGCAGCTTTCCTACACAAGTGCCGGGTCCCCGGCTTTGAGTCCCCGGCGTGCCCCTGTGGTTGGCAGTGGGAAACAGCCAAGCACGTAGTTCTAGACTGCCCCCGCTTCACCCAGGAGCGGTGGCAACTACGTCAGAAAACACTAACCACTGACTTCCAGCGACTAACATCAGACCCCCGGGCAGCCGCCGCAGTGACGACGTGGTCCCTCCGGTTAGATCTTCTTCCCCAGCTCTCCTGGGCCAGGGAGCAGCTCCCTCCTACTTGACTACACCTCAGTCACTTCCCTTGCTTATAGTTTCTCGACAGGATGGCACCCACCTAGGGGCCGCAGGGGAGGTTTTTTCGCCCTAGGGTTGCACTGGCTGCAGCCTGGAGGTTTTCCTTACCAACTCTACAGAATACCCAGCATAATCTATCCCAGCTAGTTTTAGAATGGTGTAGGAATTCATACATACATACATACCTGTCAAGCTATCCCCAGTACTCGATATCACACTCATGTCGTACTACAGCTTTTGAAGTCATCTAAATAGTAGAGACATATGATCAAGAAACAAGCCATTTACAACTTGATGAACCTTACCATACTTGCTGTCAAGCACCCACTCCGTCCCTCGTCTCTCTCTCCAGATCACGTCAGGAAAATCCTAGCCCAGCAGAGCTAGTTGAACCCAACCTCTGTTCTTAACAGTCACCAAGGCTACCAGTGAATCTCACTCGAACAGGTCTGTAGGACACCCTCACTGTCTATAAGTACTCCAATACAGGTGACTACGTGTAGTCCGACCTTTGACGTACTTGATAAGTGTATTTCGATACCGTGATTTGAAAACACACTACTACTGTGTGAGTTCTGCCTCTCCTTCCTTACTGCTGGATGCATCTATTTCACAAGAATTTGGAAATGAAAGAATCGTATCGATGTTGCTAACTTGTGAGAATGGCATCGTTTCTTCGTTCCAGAGCTGTTGCCTGGGGCGAGCATGAAATAAGAAAGATTGGTAGAAGATTCGTTGGGAAAAAAGATGGCCGTCTCAAAGGAGAATCGCCAGCTGAGCGAATCTCTGCTTCCCCTCCTTTGGGCTTGCGGTGTTTTCGAATCGTTTCCTCGTGAGAACGTAAGACCAAAGCATTACTGTCGCATCGTATGTTGGTTAAAGATTGACCAAGATGTGGAAAGCGTAAGGGAAAGCAACGTTGCATCGTGACCGACTGCGTATACGCAGGCCAAACGGCCCGGAGTAGGAGGGGGTCTGGCAGCTGGTTCCGGTCGAGATTCGAGTCACCGGATTGGGATGCAACAGAAGGATCATCTCCGCAAGAGGGGCCAGCGACGGCGGCGGGGTCTTGACTTGTAAGCTGAGGCGCCTGGATGGGGTTCACCTGGGGTGACGAGAGGTACATAGGACAACACACCTACCAGACATGACCACCGAGAACATCTTGCCAATAGGTCTGGAAGGTCTCAAATGACTCCAGAGAAATGACGCCTAGATCTATGACGGGTTGATTGTGGTGAACGGTATGGATGTGTGCGAAGTTGAGTCGGCTGGTGTCCCGTAGTACGCCGTGTGGGCCGCTAGGATCCATCATGATCGAGTCGAAGATCATCCGTTCGCCCTCATAGGAGACCGGCAGTCGACCCCGGGTATAGACAACAGCATGAGTTCGGCCGTCCACGCTCGGCTTGTTCGTGGCTCGGTTGCTATAAGTATGGATCGGTCTGGAGACAAGACATGAGTCGAGATTGTTGTGGAGCGAAGGCAAAGAACGCTGCAGTCATACAAGCACCAGCAATAGTTGTGGTACGCCCTGACCACCACCATCCGACGGTGGCTTTGGTGAGTCGCGAGGCCCAAAGAGCCAGGAAGAAATGAGCCATACGAGGCTGTGGTGCCCCTTCGCATGTTAGGGCTGGCAGTTTGGGTATCGACAATCAAGAACACCTAAAGAAGGTCAAATACTTTGACGTAGTTCGCGGCGTAGATGTAGGGGAAGGCGTGCCGTACTCTCCCTACGACGAAGTAGGTTTGCGCATCGGGGCGAACCACGAACTGGGCTAGGGTACCGCGCCAGCTTAGCTTCCTGGCCAGTGAAGAACAGTGCCGTATTTGGCCTTCTCGGGATCGTGGGGAACATAAGGGGCGGCGTACGGTTCAGGTGCTGATTGCCGGCAGTGCCTAAGTAAAATCCATGTCGTCAGCACGAAGATAGCTCCACCCAGCACTGTGGGCGGCTGGCCGGGTCTTACCGCCCGGGAACGCCATAGCTATGTCAATCGCAAGATATGCCTTCGAACGACAAGCTTAACGGCCCCATCCCTATGCCCAGGCCAAGCTTTTAAGCAAAGGGTGCCCCCGCCTACGATGCGGCTCTGCGCCATCGGCCGCTCGCCCTCATTCAACCGCGGATAGAAGTGCATGTTCACGGGCCGCGTGGTAGTAGAACCCCACTCGACTCGGCATATGCGAGTAAGATCGCTCCAGTCCCTCCCGTTTGGGTCCCCGCACACACCGGACGGCGCCCACCGGAGCATAACTGCAGAGACATCGAAAACGGCGGAGCGAAAGAGAATGAACTTGTGCCAAGTGCGGACGAGACAAGGATTAGGCTTCGTATAGTTCGCAACCAACGCACTGGCAATGACAGCTGCTTGTTTGCCGTCATGTCACAGACACCATTGCTCTAAAGTCGATGGAAAAGCTAGAGCGGTGGCTTCCGTTGCCAGACATAACAAATCGAGCTCGGTAGGGCCACCTTTAGAATTCAATATCAATTTGAAAGGCCAATTGGCGCACTTTGGCCACCAATGAACCCTAAGCGCAGTCGTGGGATCAGCACGTCAGCCACCACTAGGCCTGATAGGGGCTCCTGTCTGTTCGGCGACGGCAGTATGACTACGTACGTACCGCGTAACGTACTAGGAAGCTGTCAAGTCCATGCTGGTGTCGGCCTTAGGCTCCAATCTCGCTGTTCTCCAAGCCCAATCGGCTGCTCCGTGGCCACTCAAGCTACGCCACGCCAAGGCTTGTCGCTGTCACCGATCCCCGCACTTTGGTAACCAAGATACTCAAGAAATACTCACGTACTTAGGGAAGTACGTGCGTAGTATGTAGCATCCACGAGCCACCGTACCCGTGCCGTGGGGGGGTAATACCCCCCCATGGCATGGGTACCATTCAAAAGAGTACCTGGGTGCACGTGCTACTAGTACATGCACCTTCTGGTAGTGGCTCGTGCAGCCGCTGCATGCGAGTCAATAGATCACTGACTAAGCTGATTGCAATAGGTAAGGACCCAGTATCTACTCGTACAGTACGTACGGGAGGTACAGTACTTCGTACGTAAGCAAGGGCGAATGAAAATACTGTACGGAAGTGCGTAAGATGGGTGACACGATACCCGTGCCGTGGGGGTTCGGTACGTCCGGAACACCCTCCTCCGAAGGATTGGTCAACACCGGAATGAAAGTACGGAAGTAAGTACACTATTGTTCTTGAGTTTGCAGACCTTTTCACAAGCTATGAAAGTCAAACCCATAAAAAACAAGGAAGAGTGACCCAAAGATTGCATGCCTGAGAGAAGTGAAGCATGTCACAGGGCGGACCGCGAGCACCGCCAAGTCACGTGGCCACGCGGCAAGTCAGCTGACTTCATGCCACTTTTCCGTGTTTTTACCTGTCTGCGCTGCATTTCTCTTCTGCAGCTTTACCTTCTTGTACGATAGGAATCTATTGATCGTCATCGACGTCTAGCCCTTGACAAAGCAAGTGACTCAAGTTTCTATAGTAGATGAGGTGGTTATAGTAGCTACAGTGGCCACTCAACAGTGCCAGCAGAATCTGGGAGAGCTTGTAGCATCAGGGATGATAGTAGAAGAGCAGAGGAATCACATTGATTGATTGATTGAAGTCTTCCACTGTTCTAAAACTAGTAGCAACAGTAATTTGAAAGGATAAAACTGTTTTCGGGGCAAAACCCCTTCCTTCTCCTCCATTCCGGGATCTCTTACTGTGGATGTCATGCTTGCGCGTATGTGTGTTGTAGATCTTGTAGTCACTGACACAACTACTCTGCTCCTGTCTCCCCCCTACCCTCTGCACCCCTTCCACGGACTGTGGCATCCAAAGTAGTCTGCCCCTGGAGTTGCCTCCGGGGCTGGCCCTTCTTTGCCGTAGGCTGTGGGAGGGCTACAGTGGGAGCCCTTGGTTGTTTCTCCCCCACCACCAGAGAATGCTGCGGGGGTGGAGTACCCAGCTCCATTGGCTCTGCCTCCATGTCAACGCTCAGTGCCGGCTGTGGCTGTGTGGGCTTCCTTGGCTCCGTAGAGGTCTGCACCACAAAACAAAGAGGAAGGACATCCCGTAGCTGCCGGATTCTCTGTAAGGCCCCTGCCCGTGCCCGGCACTCTGAGGACCACGCCTTGTGGGCCTCCCTGCACACCGCACACTTCTGTCGCTGCTGTACCTTGCAGGCTTTAGTGTCATGGGCCCCTGCGCAGTGGGCGCAGCACACTCGAGCTTTGCACTGTTTTGCCACGTGGCTGTACTGCTGGCAGTGAAAGCACTGAGTGAGACGGAGTGCTTGATGGAAGGCGTTGCAGGTATGAAACTGCAAGCCAACCAAAAAGCCCTTGTCTATCAGTGTGTTCGCTGCCCACACATCAGCAAGCTCCAAGATCAGGGAGGACCTGGTCTTAGAACATGCTGACTTTGGCCAGTGGGCTCCAACCAGCTTCAACTCGGGGTGCAGGACCCTATTCTCCTTCTGCAGTGTTTTGACAATGTTGCCCTGGTTGCAGGTGTCCATATCCTTTGTACAAACTCTGTGGACTAGCACCCAGTAACGTTGCTGGACTATCCGTGCTGATGGTGCAAAGCAGGTCAACCAGCCACTGTCCTCTTCCAGCCTCCGGTGCCCGGCCTCCGTCTCCACCAGAATCAACACATCCCCACTGGGGTACCGGTACAGCGAGAGCACACAGCTCCCATCTCCCTCCGTGAAGTGGCCAGTTTGCTCCAGCCACTGCTTGAGTTGCTGGGGGGGGGGGGGGGGGGGGGGGGGATGACCCGGAAGCCTGAAGCCTAAACCAGGTCTTCCACTCTGGCCACAACCTCCCGGAGGTGACGTGCCTCCAGATGAGAGGCCTCTCGCTCGTGTCGCCTGGCAAGGACTTCGGCGGGCACGGTGTTGGTGTGAGTACGCGGGCGTGGGCCCGGGGCCTCCTGCACTGCCTGTGCATGTCTTCTTTTGCTGGACTGTTGATTCAATGTTCTTTAGTAGTTGGTCAACATCACCGAGAGCCTTTATCGTCATTCGGTGGGTGCCCTCCGAGGCTTCAGTCGCCCGCACCACCAGGCCGTCGATCGCTCGCTCAACGTTGCCGAGGAACTGGTGTACTGCCGCCGAATCGTACAAGGGTTTATCGGGGTTCTTCGCAGTGGCAGAATCAAATGAGCTGGTTACATTCCAGTTTAGTTGTTGTGTTGTGAAGATATAGATGTTGCAGTTGACTTGCGACTGAGAACCTTTCATATCGCTGATACTGTACTCTCATTCCGGTGTTAGACACCCTCCCGTGCCTCCTTCGGAGGAGGGTGTTCCGGACGTACCGAAGGGACAGGAGGAGGGGTAATAGGCCCCGGTCGCACGGGTAAGCCAAAATGTGCCCGAACGAAGTCTTTTCTTCTTTTCCTTCCCGGTGCTTCACTTTGTCGACCTTCTTAGTGTTATGATACGTAATCGGCGCATCAGCCGCATGAGCCGCATTGCTGCATACGCTACTGTACAGGTTCGACACCGAGACACGGCTAAAATGTACAGTACATACCTCGTACGTACGATACGGAGGTATCGAGCTAACGGGTAGTACAAGCAGCTGATTGACAAGCTGTGCCGACTGACTACATAATGTACGACGGTGCCGTAGAGGAGGAGACGGTCTTACCCGCCTTCGCAACAAGACTTTTCACCTTGCTAGCGATCAGTCGTCGGCCAACACGTGGAGTTTGCAGCAGGTGAACAACCATCGTGCCAAGGGGCTGGAGAGGCACCGGAACCACAGATATTCCATGATGTTGTCCTGCTCCGTCAACCAGTAGCGAAAAGGTTCTCTCTACAGTAGTTGAGTCGTATAGGGGACAATGTGCGCTTGATCACGTCTTCAACTCGAGCTGGCTCGGGCTGCTCCCTTACTATTTGCCACCTGCCTGGCTTGATCAAGTCATCTTCCACCGAGCGCGAACAGCTGTCAGAGAAGGGCGAGGAGAACGACGCGGGCGAGCATCTGGACCTTGGTGCGGCAGGGCAGAGCGCTCAAATGCCGAGAGGGGAATGCCATGCGCGCAAGCTACGCATCATTCTCCGGACGAGGCGGAGGGCCCTTCGACTCGAGCGCGAAGATCTCCATATCTTTGACGGAAAGTTGGCCGCGGCGATTCGCGATGTGATCAACAGGAGCAAGAGGGACCTAAGCGACCTGCAGAGCGCATATAATGGCCGAGATCGGGTCTCCAACCGCTACGCGCAGCTGGAGGCAGACTCGAACGAGTTGCCACGGGCCTATATCGACCGGGCACAGGTTATCAACCGCTACAAGAGGGTCGAGGGAGGCTTGCGGAAGCTTCAACACGTCTATGACAAGCGAGAACAGGCTGTCGACCGCTACACACAACTGGAGGCAGACTACGAGGAGCGAGAAGCCGAGCTGGAGCGCCTGGAGTATGATGTCGAAAGGGTCGAGAAGGAGTCTTACGGCCTTGGTCGGAATCTGAGGCCGGATGCACCCCGCGGTGACCTACATCCCGTGGCGCCGCAGGTGCAACGCGCGACACTGCTGCCAGCCCCCGCTCCCCCGGAGCCGGCCGCCGGCCTGCTCCCCGTCGTCCATCAGTATCTCACACAGATTGGGGAGCTCAATCTCGTCCAGGAGGAGCTCGGCGACATGCTTCAGGGCTACTTCGAGATGCGCGAGCTAGAAACGCTCTATCGGTTGCACGGCCGTCCATTCTCCACCGATCCCGCCCTGTTCTGGAACGACTTCGATGCGAACTGGGCCAAAGCCCTCTCAAGGTTGGAAGGGGTCCAGACCGAGGTAGCCGAAGCCGCGAGGCTGGCACGCGAGCAAGGACTGATATCGCCGACGTCATCTCCATCGCGGTCAGCCAGCCAGCCTGACGTCGATGGCCGCACTCCGTCACCGGGCACTGGTCCGAAGACGCCGGTGGAATCTCGGGATCCCATCGCAGCTCCGGACACGCTGCGGGCTCGACCGAAGGGGATCCGCCAGCGCGTCAACGACTGGTTTCACTGGCAGATGTCTGTCTCCATTCACGAAGCCATGTCGCTGGATCTTCGGCTGTCTCGTGCACAGAGCGAGGCGGACAACATGGCGGTGGTGGACGAGCGGAGCTACGTCAAGCTCGTTCTTGAGATTGACCAGGAAGACCCCAGCGCCCCAGATCTTGAGGACACATCCGGCTTCGAGCTCATGTCATCGACGCTACCATCCTCGAGTAGGTCTGAGTTTGTACTCGGTATGTACGAGTCTGTCGAGACCATCGGCAGAGTCCAACCAGACAAGCCAAATGAACAGAGTGGCAACTTGCGCGTCGATCTCGACATGAGCCGAAATGTTGGAAGAACGTACAAGCGGGCTAGAACCGAGCCATCTGACACTCACAAACTCATGCAAAAGAGGACTCACAGACTGGATGCTCCACGGGCAACTCCGTTCTAGGAGAGGGCTCCATCACTATTGCTCTCGGGGTTTTATCAGTGGATTTTTGCGTTGCCCTTCTTACTTGACTCCGGTGGTCAAAAGCGCCTTGTATTGTGTTCAAACACGGAGTCAGTTCAATTGCAGGCGGTTTTTCTCTGACAAGACGCGGGACCAATTGGCTACCGCTAATCTTTGGACGTTCTTGCAATCTAGCTCAATCTTTCGTGATCCACTGCCTACATCCTGAAGCAAAACCAGACTTCTTTCCGGAGACGCACTCGCTTCTACCAAAACTTGCGCAAAGAAATTCTTTGTTTCCGACCGTGGACTCGCTGTGGATGTTCTCGTTGGGGGATAGGGGCCATCCTCCATCTTCAGTGCTGTTCACGCCTGCTTTTACTTTCAACTCTGGTTCAGCATGAGTTTATCTGGCCGCATGGCTCTTCTGGGCTTGGGAGGTGGTTTTTTTTTTTTTTTTTTTTTTCAACAGCGTGGTCCAAGAACTGATAGGTGAATGCCGAACGCACTGTATGTTGTCACACCATGTATTGTATTGAATTCCTTCTCCGCTTCAGAACTAGCTAGTGGCTAGACTATGCCGGGAACACTGTGTAGCTGTATAACAAGGAAAACCTCTGGGCTCTAACACTTATGGAAGCAAAAGAGCCCTAAGGGCGAAAAACCTCATTGTCCCACACACCCTATAGGGCGGTAAACTGCTGGGGTAACGATAGAACAAAGAAAGAGGTCTGTAGCAGCAGAACCTCGAGATCCCTTATTCAGGGAGGGACAGAGTTGGTGGGGTTGCCGGTGTCGCCAGGCTGCGTAGTTGTGACAAGGTGATTGTACGTTGGCCAGGCAACTGAGCCCTCACTCGGCCCCGTTTGTCCCACGCCTTGTGCCCTCGCTGATGGCAGGCACCACAGCGAGCCCGGGCTGGATCCTCTGCCACTCTGCACTGCCGGGTGTCGTGTTGGCCAGAACAATGGGCACAACATTGTTGGTCGCGGCAGGCTGTTGTTGTCACACCATGTAGGCTTGCTCAGGTAGCGGATTGGCCTCGCTGAACTCCGCTTTTCACCATGCTACGTACGAGTAGAGCTGACGATATCGCTCGACTCTGATACACCTGGCCTTTCCGAAGGAATATCGATGGCGTTGCATGACGCAAAAAGAGACTACATCAGGTCGCACGGCACGCTGCGGTACTTGGAGGGTGTAGTATCTATACATAGCATCGACGAGTAGCGCATACGCACAGTACCTTTCTGTGGTGTGGCGGTAGACCCCCCTTGACCTCGGAAGCGGCTGCGCCTTGTCGTCAGGCAGCATATCCATGCTCCCGAGCCTTACACCCCCGCTGTGAGCTACGAAGTCAGTCAGCCCCCGCTGCCGGAAAGACCGCCCCGAGTGTACCGGTAGTCAGTAGTGTGGGTGACATCCAATCGACGACATCGTGATACGAAAACCTCGGCGAAGATGACGCCGCGCCCGGTGGATAATGTGGCCGCACGATCGGAGCTTCCGTTGGATGTGGGATACCGTACCGTAAGCACTTGGGCTTGAAAGGGCTAGCTTGCCTCATCTCATGCATGATTCCCCCCCCCCTTTCTTCTCCGGACAGCTAGCAAATGAGGGGGGAGGTGACGAGGTCATGCGCCCACCTGCCGCGCAGGGAACTGCCTGCTGTAGGTAGCTTCCTCGCTATCCCTTGGCCGCGTCTTACTGGCTCACGGCCTGACTTGACGTTGCTGATGTAGGGTGCTGCGGGCGATGTCCGCACGACTGTTTGACTTGAGTCGACCCACGCGGATGGCAAGAGAACGTACCCGAGGACGTACAGTACTGTACGGTACGTGTAGTACGTAGGGTGGTACTCAGAGGCTGCCGGGCGTCATCAGAGGCTTTGTCACAGGGGCCTGTCGGTAGCTAGGAGGCACACCCAGACATATGTACGTGATGGTGTGTTGTGAACAGGGCTGCCGACACCACAGTCCGACAAAGCTGCCTAGCTCCAGAACACGGCAATTTCAGGCGTTCCATGCTCTAACTTGAGGGCCAGGAGGCGATTACTTGTAGCATGTCGCTGTACAAAGACAAAATAGATCCCTTTAGTTGAAGTGCAGTATCCAACCGGTCGTAGGGCTGAAACACTAACTCATAGAATTCTGTCGACACTAACGGAACCTACAGTAACTAGCCTGTCGCATGTAGGGCTCAGTGTCACATTGGAGCTTTTGCACTGTACACAAACCTACAAGCGTTAGAGTTGCCCGTCCTGCGTCTTTCAGTTTTACAGTTTTTCCGTCTATCTGTCAGGCTAATGCAACCTTCTTTTCCTCAACAAGCTTTTTTTTTTGACAGCGGCACGATTTGCCACCGAGGTACCGTGCGGTAACGGCGCTAGGGGCGCCTAGTATGACGGTCGTCGCATTCGTAATACTGTACGCAACGTGCGAAGTTTATACTCTGCATGGCTCCAGAAACTACTCGTAAAGGCTGGAAGTGGGTGTGTAGTCCAAGGCTCCCAGCTATCAAATTGGACAGCCTCTTGATGTCTTTGTCTTTACTCTACTTTATTGAACGAGGCGTGCTTTCATACAGCCGTGGTAGCTCTACAGCTACGGTACGTAACGTGCCTTTGGAGCAGCTACGCAGTGCGCACAAAACCGTCATCCAGCCTTGGGGTGTATAAAAGGACAGTGTCTTGAGGCTCCTTTCCCCATCCCACAACGTCGGGGGCCAGCCTTCTCATCTAGCACTGCGCCTTCGACATGTACCGCTTCTTTCACCGAGGAAATCAGCCTCTCCTCTCTGACGATCACCGTACAGCCTGGTTCAATCTGCTGGACAACCCGCCAAGTGGAGGCTTGCAAACAAGTTACGCCGCTTGACTACGGCTAGAAAAACCTGTATGTATGAATGAGGCGACGTGGCGCTACTGCAGGGGTGTGAAGCAGATGCCTGGAACAACGGGGCCACAGCCTACGCGCATGGCAGTTGTCATGACTGAAATTGCACTGGCCCTTGTTGCAGGCGCTGTGCCGAAGTCTCGGAGAGCATGTTCCGAGGCCAACCGGAGCTGAGAATGTGGCGTCAGCTCGCGTACGACTACGGTACGAGACAGTTGGTTGGAGCTGCGGAATCTTTTGAGGCTGTATTCCGGCTTATGGGCGGCGGGTTTCGGGCATGTGGTATGACATGTGTCAGTCAGACGTTGTGGCATGTGTGATTCGGGTGACGTGGAGTTACGACAAAGCTATACCGCCCTGCTTCGGGTTGGTTGGCAGAACAATGATCTTCCTTGTTTAGTTGGTGTGGCTGTGGCTGTGGGCCTCGTTGGCTTACTTCGGCCGAGTCATTGAGTGAGGTGCTGATGATGTTCTTTGTTATGGTGAAACCGCGCTTTAGCTAGTTTACTGTTGGCCTGCATACGGTAATCCTAGACACCCGCCATCCTCGTCTTGTCTCCTGTGCAAAACGCATGCTTTTTTCGACTTGGTTTTGTTTTTTGAGACCAGGTACAGAACAGACTACAGAAGTACAGATCATGCGAGTACCCTTGCTACATAACAGAGACCGCCAAGATTACTCCTACAGAGGGAAGATCGTGCCGTTGAGGGGAGACGAGATGCCGTTGCCCTCGCCAAATGGATTCATCTAGCTAAAGAGTTGCGTCGGTCGTATCGTAATTGTATGCAAGAGAAAACCCCCAGACATAAACAGCACGAACTCGAGGCTCGATGGAATGAAACAGAGTATGAGCACCTAATATCGTAAGATAAATTGAGAACAGCAAAGAAGAAGCCGCGATACGTAAGGAGCCTGTGTCAGGCTGCCTCGCATGTTCAAGTGAGCATCTGTAGATGTCAAGACGTCGGGCTTTTGGCAGCTTTGCAGAGCCGACCGACGCAGTGGAGCAATGAAGATCATCAGGATAGAACAACACAGAGTTGGAAAAGCATAGTGAAACCAAACTTTGGTAAGTTATCGCAATGTTGGGATGCAGCAAAGCAGTCGTGGACGGAGCCACGAGACCGTGCAATCCAACAATGCACACAGACCACGATAGACTTGGAAAAAATGAAAAGAGAACCCCGATATTTGCAAGAATCTCAGTCCTTGTAGAAAAATCATGTGTGATGCGTCGTCCCACAGATCATCGAGCGATGCGGAGCCTGTGGTACTTGTGTCATATTATGACTGGTGCAGCGTGCTTGATCTCTCTCCTCGATGAGGGTCTGTTGGTCGCCTCAGTATGGCTGCTCAGGATGATAGTAACCAAAAGTATTGGCGCCAGCAACAGCACTGGGCCTCCCAAAACTAGGCTTTCGCTCGAAGACAAGACTGTAGTACTTCTGGAGACGACTGAGAGAAGTGCCCTTCACATCACCGAGGTCGACGACAGGCAGGTTGTGCTCCACCGGATAAACCTTGTCAAAGTTGATGCGGCTTGTCGGCAGAAGAGCAACAGACTGATGGACTGGATGCATCTCGATGGGTTCGAGTGTGAGTCTTTCTTCGTTGAATTGACAAGGCAGCACCCCTCTGACATATATAATGGCATGCGTATCGGGGTTCACTGACTCCTTAAGTGTTGCACGCCCTTCGTATGTATGGATGGGACTGGGTTGGCTCGGTCAGACTGATAGGATAAGTTACGGAGGTCTTGGAGATCTTACAGGCACGAGCATGAAAGGTTCCCTTCTCGGACAACAACAAATCGTCGCCAGCTCTGAGACACGAAGTGTCCTTGTGACCCCCGCGTAATAGTACTACGGCTACCCTGGGTACCTTTGATGGTAATGTCTGGGCGGGCGGTCTGCGAGTAGACACACATGAAGCACTGGCAGCAGTGAGCCGTCAGCACGCAAGCTTCAACGAAGGGTTTAGGTAGTCTAGCTACCTTGCCAACACGAAAGAACTGAGCAGGTTGTGGTATAGGGTGCCGGCTGAAGGCTTGAAAGTGGGCTGGCTGTACTGCAAAAGACGCCGGCAACATGTTAGCCCAAGAATCCCGACAACAGGTACTCCCTGTCAGTGCGCACCGCTTGTGTTCTGCTGATAGCTATAGCCTTGATGGCTACAGCCTTGTGCATTCGTTCCGCCAAAGGCACCTTGACTGTACGGGACGGCAGCGTGCTGAGATTGTGGCTGCCAGCTCGTACCGCCACCGGTCGTCGACGCTACTGCCCGTTAGACCTAATTCACCTGCACAAGAAAGAGTTGAGGAAGTCCCCACAATAGCTCTGCGCGTGGCTGGTGGTCGAGTCGGCCGGCATCACGTGGCCCCCTTGCTCATGTTGCTGACTGGGGAAACCAGTGTTCTGCGCCGCTGTGAACCCGTCAGGTAAGCATATGGAAACTGGTCAGCGCATCGTACCAGAATTCCCCTACCTGTGTTACTCTGACCAGAGCCAAGACTGTCATACGTTCCATGCCCGTGCTCTGATGGTTGCGCAGCACCGCCAACGTGGTCTAGAAAGCTGATTCCATCTGCTGCTGTGCATCAGACTGCGCTGTCCGCTTCAGTACTGGCGTTGGGTGAGCGTACTGTGACCACCCTGACCGAAGCCAGACGAATGCGGATTCTGATCGCCCATGCTCGGCGAGCCTGAGAACGACCATCTCGGACAGCCGCACCCTGACCCTAGATCTTATGAGAATCCATCCGCCTGATCGGAGGTTGAGGCTCTTTCAAACGGCCAGTGTCGGCTCTTGGACAGCGCATGCAATCTCTACCTGCAGGATGCAGACGCACATGCAGCATGGGTCTTGTACGTCATGCGCCGACTCTGTCCATGGACCCCACTTTTTCCTGCACGAGCTTGGTTGCGACACCATGGTCCATAGCGACTTAAGTCGATGGTGGTATCAGAGGGTATGGTGGCAGTACTCTACTTACACCTCTTGAGCGCTGCCTGTATCCATATTGATCTAGACTTACATGATCCTCTGTATCTGGCGGTAGTGGTACCTAGCTTTGTGGAATCAGTTGTAGCCAAGTTGTTGCCGTGCTATCAGTATCCCAATTTGCCTGGAGCTATCGTAATCGTGAAGTAAGCCGTAGCAATAGTTAAAGATACTATCTCCATTGGACTCTCCTTTCGAGACAGTCCATGAGTCCTTGTTAGACTTCTGATCTTACTTGCCCTCCCACGTGCCTCCATACCTCCGTGATCCTATGATCGACGCGATACCCTTACATTAAGGACGTATGCGAGGTGTTTTGTACGAGTATGACGCAAGTCACGTCTGTACCCTAGTACGGTATGGGAGTACTTGTATAACTCCACTCTGATGTACGGAGTACTCCGTACCGGTACGGAAGTACGGGGTGAGGGGGCACAGTACCAGACGTACTTCGTACGGAAGTACGTACTGTACGTACTGTGCGGAAGCAGTGTTGTCCTAGACATACTCGTAGGTGAAGGAGGACGAATACATGAGCCACAACGCCAGGTGAAGACTGCCTCGCTAAGTCTTGTGTACTCCGTACGTATGTACTCCGTACTACCGTATCCGATCAGAAAAACGTTCTGCCACCCTGTCCTTCCCAGGTCACCCTTGGCGTGGGTAGTCACTTCCGGATGGAGGGAATGGACTCATCAAGGCTTTTGCCATACAAAACCTTCGGCGTGGAGCGGCCCGGGTAACCATAAGCCCTTCGTCGCCGACATTCCATTTTAAGCCATCAATTTCCCTCTGCCGAGCTGGGACCAGTCTGTGCGTATGTCGTGGTGCCCGTTGTCCCTTTCAACTGCCTCTGGGGAGCCGAGGCTCGAGAGAGAACTCAGCAAACCGTGGGATGCAGAGGTGAAGCAGAAGTTTCAAGAGTGCAATGATATGGCGACGGACTACAGCAGCGACGCACGAGATTCAGGCTGCTACTGTGCAATGCCACGAGTTAATGGCAAACCTAACGGCACCCTCCACCGAGTCCCGTTGGAGAAGAAGAGTGAGTCGGTCAGCCCGATGCTTAGTTCGACCGATGAAGGAGGAAGCTTTCAGGACATCCCTTCAGGTGGCTTGATGCCGAGGTTTCCACCAGATTTACGGAAGGCGATTGATACATGGAATCAGACAAGACACGACCTGGTTGGCACGCGGTTGATGGCGCGTCGGACGAGGAAACGTCTGGCTTATTGCTACAGAGATGTTGCGGATGTTGATGTGAAGCTCCGTGTCATGCTACAAGAACTGGTCATCAACCTCGATCCGCAGATCCGCGAGCTATCTGCTCTGTTCGAGATTCGCGAGGGGGCTTGGGACAACTATATTCTTGTTGAAGAAGCTTGTGAGATCGAGGAAGATAGGGTCGAGCGAGGTGAGGTGGATCTGGATGCTGTGGAAGGCCGCCTGTCGGCGCTTCTTGGCCAATTTGACATTGGACGTCATGATTCTGAAATAACGGGTGAGCCACTTCAAAAGCTAGATGATGTTGTCAACCGCAGGGCCTAACTTGAGAGCCACCAAGATATCGCCGACGCTGCAAGTCCACCTCTTCCGGACGATCATGTGATCAATACCAATGCCGACGATCCTAGGCAAGAATACTTCGTACGACTGCGGGAACTAACCATGGCCAAAGAACACTTGATGGATCTCTTCCAGCTGCTCTCGGAGCTCCTCGAACAAGAGAGGGTTAGACGTGTGTTTCACGCTCCTTCCACAGTCGCTGATGCAGAGCTGTTGAGCCAGTTTGATGTTGCTTGGAGCACAGCTCTTGAAAGTCACGCAGCTGCTGAAATTGCACTCCATGAGTTTCGACAGAGATATGGAGTGCACGAAGTAGTCTCACTTGGAAGCTCCTCAGGCGCCTCGGATGACTACGTCACCATTGGCCAGACAGAGATTCTACACCAAAATGCTGGGCTTGCGTTGCAGAGTGATCAGATTAAGGCTATCCCAGAAATTTCCAGTCTCAGCGCTTGGGAACGTGTGAATGATTGGTTTCGCTCTTTTTTCTTCAGTGAGGCGAAAAACTTCAGGAGTTCGTTCTGGGTGTGGCTTCCTAGGCAGTTGACTGAGCCTGAACAATGCAGTCTCGGTGAAAAGGAGTATGCGGACCGTGTACTTGAGTTAGATTCTGAGGGCGATCGGTTTCCTGATCCGGCGATTGTGCTTGTCTCCGATGACTTTCTGACGAGTGGGAGAGTCTCGCTGCTGGATATGGCATCCTCGACAGCCAAGGGTAACGTGGCATTGTCCACAGCTAAGGTTGATGTGCTAACTTCAACAGTCACGGACAAAATGCTATTTTCCGCTTTCAAGAGTGACGTGGCATCATCCACACTCATGGGTGATGGTCATTTTTTCACAGCCAAGAGCGGTGTGCTGTTTTCCACAGTCAAGGATGATGTGGCACTGTCCACAGTCAATGATGATGTGCGACTTTCCACGGCCAAGAGCAAGATGGCGTGGTCTACAGTCAAGGGTAATGTGGCATCGGCCACAGTCAAGAGCGATGTGCTCTTTTCCACAGCCAAGAGTGATATGGCATGGTCTACAGTCAAGATGGATATGGCATCTTCCACAGCCAAGGGAGATGGGTAATTTGGAAGTCCTGTGCTAGGCTTTCTCAAAGCTGTACTTGATTTGCCGGGGTTCTATATTTCTTCACTGTGCGCATGATTTCGGTAGCAGATGTACTGTTTTGCGGATGTGGTGGCAGAATGAGTATTCCATTGTTGTGGCTTTCGGGGATCGAGCACATTGTGCAGTCATCGGCCGACATCGATCCTGGAAACTGGTCAAACATACCTGAGAACAACACGAGGGGAGAGGTTTGGAGAGGCGAAGAGGGAGAGGTCTGCTTCTGAGTGTTCTCTCGGATTCCTTCAGGGGACCTTAATACCGCACGAGGAGAGGGGGGCGGAGAGAGGAAGACGAAGTCTGCCTCCGAATTCTGGCTGGGATTGATTCAGGGGACTTTACTGTCGCGCACACTATATTGGCTTGGTCATTCAATGTTCAGCGAGATCTCGCAACAGGGGATATCTAGTTTCTCTAGATCTGTTGACTTGATACCCGAGAGATAATCCTCTTGATGTGACCTGTATGGTCTGATTCCACATAGGCCTACCCAAGAATTTCAGCCGATTGTCCTACAGCCTTGTCTTCGACAGCTTGAGGACTGTCATCATCTATCTGCAGTCGCCTTTGTCAAGAAAAGTCAAGATAACAGGGCCTTCCGCCTCCGCCATCTCTGTATGCCAGTCAATTTGTATTGCCTTCAAATCTAGTTCTTGAGCAATGTTTTCTACCATACCGTACCGTATGGAGTAGTACGTTGAAATAACAGCGACCCCGGAATTACAGCCAGCGTCCGTGGAGTAGCACAGACCTTACTTGACCTACTAGAAGGATTTAAAACTTCTGCCCGAAGTGTCAAGGCACTCTACCACATCTACTTGGGTACGGAGCACCGATAGGACTACTTGACGATACAAGTGAGCTTCCGCAGCCTTGTTGTCGCGCTGATGGATGCGAGATAAGGCAGTCCTGCAAGCTACTCTCCCCACTTCCCGCCTCCGACCCATGAGTGCGCAATCGGTCCGTTTCCTCCACGCTAAGTCCAGAGAGAATACCGCGCTTGCGGTCCAGCCGTTGTCCATGTGGTGCCGGTAACACAAGGTCCCGAGTTGCGCCCAAAACCATGCGGCTCAACGTGGACCTATTGCTGACACCTGCTACGTAGCGGTTCTTCCGCTCAGCCGATATGTCTGGGAAACGCGGAAGCATGTGGCCTCGCAACAGGCAGCTGCCAGACGCAGCATTAGTGTGGCACGGAAACATGGCAGGCCTCATCCAATGACAACAGCCTCGGATGAGACACCCAGATGCAGCCCGCAGCTGCGGACGGTCACCTGAACAACATGCGATGCAGTAGCTCCTACTAGCTGGAGATCGAGTCTCATGCGTCTCGGTAACTCTACCAAAAGGCTGTCGTTTCTGGTTCCGCAACTTGACGCAAGAGAAAGCAATCGTGGCTTAGGGCTGCCACCTCTTATTCCATGAGAGTGTACCACTACCACATGGCACGGCAAGAGCGGCACTGATTCGAGCTCTTCAAGGTCGGCCCGCAAGCCCTCGACGGCACTGGACTGGCAACTACTTTGGGTGAGTATACTCTTTTGGTATGCATGGTATGAAGTGACTGGCATCACTTTGCAGAGATCAGCAAAGGGTTCCATCTATTCAGCTCTATGCACTGGCCAGTCTGTCACCCTCTCTGAACATTTGGCAGGCTGACCCTGTGGCCCTAGCAGCTCAGGTTGCACCTCTCGCGATCACCAGCGCTTACACCAGATTGAGCGCTCGGACCACATCAAGGGCGGGGTTGCCACGACATGAGCCTCACGCCAATGGCTACCGAAGACGTCATCTAATCTTCTCGTCATCTCCGCATATCATCACAAGTCTACGTTGAGAAATGAGGCTCAATCGCAGCATGCATCTCCGCCGAAAAGCAAAAGGCCAATCACACAGATCTAGTGCAAGAGCCTAATCTAGTGCCGCCGCAAGACAACCCGGTCAGGCACCAAAGATCCTTTTTCTGCGCTTTTACATACAATAGGACGGAGCTCGCTCCAGTGACATGAGAAGATGTGGCATGACACGGCATCACCGAAGATCAAGTCGTGGCATTGCTCCTCTCTGGGAGAGACGGGCAAAGTGCCTGGTCCCAAGCAATTTGGCACATGCTCCACGGGACATTAGGCTACAGCTACATACTATACCGGTACCATGCTCGTCACAGGAGGCTGTCAGATACCTTTCATCCTAACCTACCTACAGACAGCCCGAACAGTGATACGGTACCGGTAAATGCTTATCGCTGCTCAAATCACCATCACCATCACCATCACCACCATCATCATCATGCCCTGCGGAATTTCAGCACGTACCGGTACCGTACGTCTGTACTATGGAACACTAGGTGAAGAGCCTAGACCCCCGCTCAAGGCGACCAACCTTCCTCGACAGCACCTAGTCAGCACTATCCCGTCAAGAAAACCGTAGAACACGGGTGAGTGGCTAGCTACCCCCCCCCCCCCCCCCCCAACTACTTCTAGGCCCAGGAGTACGGTACCGTGGAAGGACACCGTGGCAAAAGGATCTACTGACCGTACAGTAGCACCCTTGTCGTCCATGCATGACTTATCCTATCCTATCCTGGTCTGCCCCGGCGCCTCATCTCCTTGGGAACAGGTTTCTAGGAAAGAGCTTTGGGATACGTAACTTAGGCGGGGGGGGGGGGGGGGAGGGGGGAGGTGTTCTTCTTCTTGGCCCATGCCGGGAAGATTTCGACGCGGTCGATTGGACTTTTTTGTTTGGTAAGATATTGGGGGGGGGGGGGGGGGGGGTTTCGCGGGTAAGTCAGGACTTGTCCTCTGGTTCATGGCTTTGAAAAGACTAGACCAGTTCAACTTAGCACACCCACTCTTGTCAGGAAGTCTTTCATCCCTGTGATTTCTATTTTTTTTTCAGACACTACATATTCTTTCAGATATTTCCCTAGTCTTACCCCCCAAGTCTCAGTTTTTACTCCTTCAAAGGTTTTCTGAGAAGATAAGCATGTAGCTAGAAGTTCTGCATGGCTCACCAGCCAGATCAGAGTAAGAATAAAATAAAAAAAATAAAAATAAAAGTCAGGACTTGCCGAGTGGTCAAAAGAGAGAGAGCCTAGAGACTGTTTTGACATTTGATCCTGCAGGTGCCGCCTAGTGCCCTTCCAGGGCAAACACAGCCACACAAGGGGCAAACAAAGGCTTGCAGGACGACATATAGCTGATTAGCTAGTTCTCCCTAATCAATCAATCAATCAGTCGTCTCACACACTCATCTCCTTCCCGCTGCTCGCTACAGCGTTCTGGTCGAACAGAGACTACGTGATAAATAGGCTCTTGGGACCGTTTCGTGAAAGGACTACAGTAGGACGAGGCAAGAAAAGGTTCACTCGCGTGTCATTGAGCAGGAGTAGTCTTTTTACTGGATTGAGACTTCCTCCCGCTTTCCCCCTTCCCCCTTTCGTGATGTAACCCAACGCTGTACCAGCGTCTTGCTTCTCGTCTGCTCCGCCGTTCTTCTCAGACAGGCTTTTGCTGACGGAGAGGATACGGACAGGTTTTCGAGAAGAGAGCAGCCAAGGAGGGATGCCGGCCGAGGGAGATGAAGGTGGTGTCACATCCTATGGTTCGAATGGGCCGAAAGGGTTAGCTTGTGCTTTCGCATGTAGAAGAGTCTAGGTAGAGAGGGGTCTTTGGCCGGGGATGGGGTATGATTGTATTTAGCGAGTGGGAGACTTGATGCAAATAGTTATGTGGTATGATGACGATGATGACGGCGGGGAGATGAAGAAAGATGGTGTGATCCTGGCGGAGGCTGTGCAGATCGGTCTCGATGACGTACCTGTCAACAGGAGACAATCCCAAGAGCTTCATCCCTTCGTTGAGCACCTGTCTCGCGCACTCGTACAGCGCGAGTCTCGCCCTGGCCAGTTCGGGTTCGGACCCCAGGATCTTGAGATGGTCGTAGCTGGACGACAGCATATGCGTCATCTTGAACAAGTAGATGAGCACGGTGACAGGCTCGAGCGTCTTGAGCGTGTTGTTGAAGACGTCGGGCCACTGGGCCAGCGAACGGATCAGGAGGGCCGCGTGCGAAGAGTGCGCCGTCGAGGCACTGCTCGTCAGCAGCGACAGGTCCGCGTCGTGCAGCGTGTCGTAGGGAATGCCGACTCGCCGAACGATGGAGCAGAGACGCGCGTGCGCGTATTGCAGATAGGGCCCCGTGTCGCCTTCGAACGAAGTCATTCGGTTGATGTTGAACTCGTAGTTGTTAAGCCTGCGGCAAGGCAGACGCACATGTCAGCCGAGGGTCCATCCGATCCGACGACCAAGATACCGAGAGGGATTCAGTTCCAGCTGCTTACCTCTTGCCAGACATGTCCTGCACCATGACGCTCGTGATCCCAAGAGTATCCGCCACCTGCTCCGGGTTCTCGACCTGGGAGTACTTGTCGGCGTTGGTGCGCATGACCTCGTGCATCTTCTCGGCAACCTCCTTCAAGATGTCGTCCAGGAACTTGACCGTGCCCTTCCTCGTGCTCATGCCCTGCACCATGCCAAAGTTGATATGCTCGCACTTCTCCGACACGTCTTTCCGCCCCATGAGCTCGATGATCTTGAACAGCTGCGCCAGATGCAGGTCTTGCTGCATCGCCACGACGTATATCATCCTGTCAAACTGATACTTCTCGTACCGCTCGGCCGCCGCACCAATGTCTCTGGTCAGGTACAACGTCGTGCCGTCCGGCTTCTTCACCCTGCATTTGCCCAGTTTCTTGCTGTACTTCTCGAGGTTGATGATCATAGCCCCTTCCGATTCCTCAAGCAGACCCTTCTCGGTCAACGTCTGCATTGCGGCCTCCATACTCTCTGACTTGATCTGTGACTCCCCCGAGTACACATCGTAGTCGATGTTCAACCGGGCATAGGTCTGCTTGTATCGTTGGATGCTCAAGTCTCGAAATCTTCTCCATAGAACGAGCACCTCCTCATCGCCCTCCTCCATTCGTCTGAAGTACTCGTGAGCCTTCTTCCCCCAGCTCTTCTCGTACAGCTCTGTGACGTCTTCGCCCCGCTTCTTCATCTCCGTGATTTTGTCGTGCTCGGGACCGTGTAGTCTGTTGATCTGGACGTAGATGTCGTACAGATGGCCGATGGGATCCACGAGCAAGTTCTCTTCGTTGCCGTACATGGTCCATGCCAAAGCGAGGAGACCGAACTGGGTGCCCCAGTCGCCAAGGTAGTTCATCCGAATAACGTCCCATCCTGCGCGTTCGAAGAGGTTCGAGAGGAACCCTCCGATGATTGTACTCCTCAGATGGCCGGCATGGAAGGGTTTCGCGATGTTAGGCGACGAGAACTCGACGATGATCCGCTTCTTGCCCTTGGAGGGATCTGAAGGGTCCTTGAGACCAATCCTCGAGTTGCGTCCATATGCGGCCTTCTTCTGCAAGATCGAGGGGATGACTAGCTCGGAGAGTGCATCCGGTTTGAAGAAAAACTGGAGGAAGATGTTGTTCAAAGTCGGTTTGTTCACGAGGGGTGAGTCTGGGAACTGACGTCATGCAGGTCAGCACATCGGGCCAGGCCAGCTCGAGTGGTAGCCATCAACCGATCGTACCTTTTCAGCAATCTCCGAGGCTACATCGGCCGGCTTCTTGCCCTTGATTCTCAGCGCAGGAACGGCCAGCACTAGATCACCCTTGTCCAACGACGTAGACCACGCCAAGGCAGGATATATGACGCTCCGGTCGGCGCCGGTCAACTCTGCTATAGCATCGGTGATGTGAGATCTGTAAATGTCCACGGGGTTGATGTCGGGATTGCAGTTTGGATGCGGAGAAAGCTGCGAGACGCCCAGTTTCGACAGGCGGCTGGTGAGGTCGTCCATGGTTGTGGGGAGACTGCTGTAAGGGTAGCGCGAGGAAATACTTACACCATTGACGCAACTAGATGATGTCAGGATCCCCCAAGGGCGCACTGACTGCCGGACAATGGGTACCGGAAGACGTGCGTTTTGTGCGGCTCTGCTGCATCGCATTGCATAGCACATGTGGTCAGAGGGAGAGGAGCTGCATCATCCGTGAACCCAGATGACTACGCTGCTGGATTCACTGACAATTCTATCTCCGCAACACCACGCTACCCTCGCTAACAAGATATGATATCGTCTGCTATTGAGATACGCACTCCAGGCCATTCCCTAAATTCACATGGGGAAGAATGTTGTTGGAAAGTGGTCTACTTGACTGTATCTTCTCAGAGACACTTCTACATGGCTCAGAGGTCTAGGAACAAACTAAGACTAGAACTGAAAAGAGAACTGTCACACTTCATATCACGTCGTGTTCCTCGTGGACAGCTCCATCCAAGGCATTCAGATAAGGGGGTAATAAGTCAGTGCTTGATGCAGCCAGCTGAATGTATATTTTGCTCTTTTCCAGTCGGCATGAGCTGCTCCAATGCCTCCGCCACAACGATTCGATGCTCTTATTTCCTAAGCTGCTATCCCAGAAGAGACGGCCGAACCTCGACGGGCCCGGCGAGTTACAGTTGTGGCAGAGGGATTCTCAGCTTCAAGGCCACTCGCGATTGAGAGGCTGTCTTGTGACATGGCGTAGGACACGGAGGTCGAAGCCGTAGGCGCTAATTCTCTGTCCCCCGTAGTACTTGAAGGTAGAGGAAGGAAAGCAGAAATGTCCGCAAGAGCAGGGAGAGGGCTGATAGGCCGCAGAAACTCCACTCCATCACCGTGTCCTCCGGGGTAGCGCGGCGTTGTCTGAGGCGGTCCGGTAACGGTAGTGATAGGAAGCCTGCCGGTCACTCCAGAAGCCCCGGACAGCGCCGGCCTTCTATCACTTCCATCGACCGGGCTACGACGGGGGCTGGCAACGGTAGTGAGGCCGAGCTTAGGCGACGTCGATTTCTTCGCTTGAGTGGTACTGTTCCGGAAGGTAGGAAGCGCGGCACGCTGAAGCTTCTTGGCCAAGCCAACTGCTTTGTCCTTTGCCGAACCGACGTGCAGGCCTTCCTTCGCGCCTTTGAAGAGGCTGGCCAGGGAAGAAAGATCCAGATGTCTGCTTTCCGGCCCCGCAGGCTCAAGGATGCCGCTATGTACGCCCTGCGGGATTCCTTGAGGGGGCTTTGGCAGCACAAACGCAGCGGTGTCAGTGTCGTCGTCTGACTCTCCCGGGTCCGAGCTTCCCTGATAGAGAACTTTCAGAGCAAGGTGCCCGTCGGTGCTAGGATCGCCTGGTACGGCACTGCGGTGCTTGTTCACCTCCCCTCGCCAGCTTTCAATTCCCGGGAAGGTGACCGTGTGTGTTGTGCGGGAGCGAGTTGTCCTACGAGTAGGAGCGGAGCTCCGTGAAACAAGGTGGAGCCTCCTCGCCTGGCTGGCTCGCGACAGGGCATTGTTGTCCGAGCCTTCGTAGATCTGTCCAGAAGTTCCCATAAAGTGCCCAGGGCCACGAAAACCAGGCGACAGCTCGAATCGCAGCCACTTCAGCCGACGTTGCAAATCATCAACGAAAAACCGGTCCGTGTACGCCTCCGTTTGAGACTTCATGGGCCCACCGCCGAACGACGAAAAGAACGCCGTCTCCTTTGCCGGTGTGGGTGTTGGGCCGCGGTAAACGACATTGAGTGACATGGCGCGGCCTGGCAGACTCGAAATGACGGTCTTCTCTGCCTTGGAAAGGCAGCAACGGCCACGCGTGCGACTATAACGTTCGTTGCATCTCAGACGATCGACAACAATTTAGGTCTCGGGGAACAACAAGCCGCAGCTCCCTTCCTAAGCCTCTGCCTTGGAATCAGGCAGCAGAATGGGAATATCGATTCGAGCGCAGGAAAATGAGTCTTGATGGCGTCTATCAAGACCTGCGAGGACGGATGAGAATCATGGTGGAGCCTTCCCAATGCGATTTCATCCTCCCATAGTGCCCCCCGGGAATGCCCCATGCCGGACAAATGAAAATACAAAGCAAGAAGGTGCAAGTCAAGTCGGTCCGCTAACGAGCCGTAACTAGCAATTTTCTTTGTAAGGTGCGAGTTGTAGACCCAAATGACAGCAACCAAAACGTTCGCCATACTATCCTCCTAGAAGCATCAACATATGCATGCTTTCTCTTGAGACATCCGGTTCCCTTGCACACCCAAGACTTGATATTCGTCCTCGATGGATGTACTAGCATGCTGCTATTTGAGCCTCCTTCGAGCATATGCTGAACAGATCGTAGCAGAAGACCAGGTGCAACGGGAACGAGCCTAGGAGTAGCCAGCTACCGTCTGAGAATGACCGCATCGTAACAGGCCATGTTTAGCAATGCTCCCGTCACGGCCCCACGACCTCACTCCCTTCAAGAAATATTGTTCGAACGTCTTCCAACAGCTTCGACCTGGCTTGAAATCCATCTGCTTGCTGTAGAGCCGGTATCGGACGGCATGCACGTCTCAGCATCTCGACAACGTCACACGCTGGCCTCTCGTATCTGGTCCGGGATCATGAACAGCGCTGATCGATGAAGCTGCAAGTTGCCGTGGGTATAATCAGCTGCAAGCCGACAAAGCGCCATCTGCAGTGCAAACGGCTATCATGCAGAACTGGGTGGCGTAGGTAGGTAGGTGGGTAGCTCAAGCAGGGGAGCGCATGACATCCGTACACCGGTGCCCAAGTGAGGTAAAACCCTCCCTCCCTCCCTCCTTCCCAGCTTTTAGTATGGTCGGGACACCTTACCGATCAACCCCTTTCTGCACTGGTAGCCTTCAAGAAACCACCGAGATCAGTTCGGTCCAAATTAGTATCAGTATGTCCGTACCCTCGAGCTGGTCTGTGAGCTCCAGGGGAACGTCAGCCTTCTTCTTTAGCCAAGAAAAAGCAATTGCTGTACGAACGAGTACGACAACGTGACAGATGAGGTCACTTGATCTGATAAACAAGAGACACCAACGATTGATGAGTCATCAATCGGTTATGATATCTTCCATCTAGTCATGTGACTTTGACGAGCGCCAACTCTCGGCACGGCTCGGGTGCCGTCGCATAGAACCACTTTCGGTTAGCGTAGACTCAGCTTTACGCCGATTACGACGATAGCCGCCGGTGGGCCCAGAGGAAGAACGTACGTACGTGAGTACGTATGTACGTACGAAGCGCAATCTCCATGACGCATCCCAGGCACGGCACCCTTGACGTCAACTGCTTCTCACCGAGCTTGCCTTGCCTTGCCTTGCCTGAAGGAAGGAAGGAAGGCGCAACACGTATACGTATGGTAGGCTGGGTACACAAGCGCTTGTATTCTCACACGACCTACACCAAGTCGGCAGCACCCGAGAGGCCGAAGTCACGTCCACGTTGTCCGTCCGTGTTCGTTTGATGCCCGGTCCCAGACCCGATCCAAGGAGCGTACGGAAGTCCCTGGTGGCGGGTTTCATCTCGACGATGATGAGAAACAGGAAATCCTCGGTGCATGCCATTGCGGTTTGCTGCGGCAGAAACCCCCTGGTTGGTGCAAGGCTGAGTCTTGATGCGCCCCTTGAGCTCACGCCACATGAAACAGGCACAGCGGGCGTGACCGGTGATAGCACCATTGGCGATGACATCGTTGTCTGACTGTCGGACGAGGGCGCAACCTCGCTGTCCGACACGCGACAGGAGATTTCGGAGCAGCTCTCAGAACCAAGCCAGCTCACCCAGCAATGATCCAGCCGTTGCCTTTGCCGCTCCTTTCGCCTAGCCAACTCGCCGACGCGTCCTCGCATTTCGAGTCGCGTCGGCTGCTCCTCTTGATAGCGCGGGCAGTGCGACGCTCGTTTAGCGTGAGATCTGCCTGCAACGATCTAGGTCGTTTTGGGAATGGGGGTCGGTCCAGCTGCTCAGCCAGACAGGTTCGGTCGTCAGGGGGCCAGATAGCTCGTGCGGAAGTGTGCGTTCCATCGTAGCACAAACCAGGCGGGCCAGGACAGCACGATCCAAGTGCCGTCGCAGCGGCGGTAGAACAAGCAGTAAAAACAAGTGGAAGAAGAAGAAGACAAAGAAGAAGAACATAGGGATGTGAAAGCATCACTCGAGGGGGTTGGTGAGCCGTTGCGTAGCTATTGATATGCCCCCGTGGACGCACGTCGCGCCGAGGGAACCGCTCGACGACGTCAGAAACAGCACCGGCAAACCTCGCCGGATCCATCGATGCAAGCTCGCTTGAGCCACGGCGTAGACGAATCTTGCTTGCCTCGCACGGCGTGAGACACGGTACCGTCCGGGTATATCGCTGACGACTGATCGCAGCAAGCAGAGGAACCGAAACATCGTGGGTCGGTGCTCGACACGAATGTGGTAGGTGACGTGCACCGAGCTGAAGAGCATCGCGAGAGCAGCCACAAAAGAAAAGACGGAGGGGAAGGCGGGGGGAAGGAGAAGGGAGGATGGCCGACGTCGTTCTGGACCCTTGGGGCCAACGCTGTCGAGACTCGGTGCTGTACAGCATACGACGTGCTTCTCGTGGCTGACTCGAGATCGTACCGCTGGGCCGCGGCGGCGGCCGTCTGCCCGTCGGAATCAATCCAGCGACGGTTGTGAGCTCTTTGCGTAACCTGGGCCAGCATGGACGATGGACGGTGGTACAACCATCGTGCCAGATCGCGATGATGCTAGTAGCATCAACACCACGGATTAGGGGTCGCCTGGATCGCGCCTCAACGAGATGTTCGCCTGGCCGTACGTACGTACGTACGTAGCAGTTCTTCAACTGCTACGAACTGAGGTTGTTGTTCGGCTAATTCGAAGATTCGCGCCGCCTCGTAAGCGATTCGACTTACGCGCAGAGCCGCCATCATCCTTCCCAGAACGAGGCATTCAGAAACATGGAACGAACACACTCTCTATCGACCCAGTGCGACCACCACCAACATCTCGACTGCCCCGTCCTCCGCTGCGCATCGGATACCGTCGCATTGAGTCGGTCCTGCATCGGATCGCGCAGCGCCGCCGTCGCAAAACGCCGGCACCATCCCGGCTGCCTTTGCCTCTGATCCTCCACCGCTTCGATATCTGATCCGAATTGGGAACACTGTTCGTGAACAGCCGGGAGAGAAAGAAAAAAAGGAACAGGGGGATCGGAAAATCCAATTCGAGAAACTTAACCGTACTGCGACCGAGGGCCTGACAGGAACGTCGCGAAGAGGCAAAGATGAACCCCCTGAGGAAGAAGCAACGCCGCACAAGAGGACTGGAGTGCGCCACCGAGGGCCGAGGAGAAGGAAAGCAAGACCGCACCGTTCGTGGACGCTCGGTCCCGATGTCGTGGACGGGCGCGGCCCTGCGGAACGGTCGTGGAGCGACCCCATCTCAGCGCGCCCGAGAGTGCCGATAATGCCGCGATGTGCTTGAACGGGTGGTGCTCACGGGGGAGCCTAGCTGCCCGCTCGCATGGGTGCGCCTCCCCCTCTCTCTCTGTGTATGTCTCTCTGCCTGTCTCTTGTTCGTCTGTCTCGTCTGTCTGTCTTGTCCGTTTGCCTGCCCTCCTTGGAACGGGTATGGAGGCCGTGAGTCGACCCATCCATCCACTCGGCCCGATGCTCGGCCAGGACGTATGTCTGTTCCAGGGGGGGTGGGGGGGGGGGGGGGGGGGATGAGTACGACGGGCGTCGAGCTAGATAAAAGACTGACCGGTACTGCAACGGTGAGGCCTTTACCCCGGCCGCCCAAAATAAGAAGCGCGGAAGAACGAGCAAACGGACCGAAACGCGACGTGGTGCGACTTGGAGATTCGGATGCGAAGTGACTGAAGCAAAAGCCTTTCCCCACCGAGACGCACCAGCCTCGGGACCTGATCCGAAAGCTTGCGCGGCGCTAAATGTGCCCTGGCAATGTGTGCGTGCTTGGTGTCGTCGACATGAGATGAGCTGAGAGGTCGCGGCGGCGGCGGCCTCGTTTTAACCCGTACGGGCTGCCAACTTCTCGGCTGGGGACAGGTAAGAGAGGTTCGTTTGACCGGTCTCCTCCATCGACCCTAACTTCTCCACGTCACCAACCATGACTGACCGTCAGGCGCATTGACCAGGCGCAGCGGCGAAAAGGGTGGGTGGGCTTCAGAGACGTTCCATGACTGGCATCTTCTTCATCAGGACCGTCTGTCGCTTGATGTACGGACCCCGAAACAGACGACGCGCTCGACGGCGACGAGGTGGACGGGAACGGACAGCCCAGTCTAGCCGAGCTCGTGGGCTGTCGACGCTGCGCTCGACCTCCGCGCCGCGCGAGCCACCGCTGAGGCGTTCGGCTCGGCTGAACCCTCCAGCGCCTGAGGCGTCGGCGCCGGCGCATCGTGACATCGCGCAAGGGGGGGTCGGCCAGCGATCCGACGGGGCTCAGGCAGGTTCCGGGAGCCGCGAATTGAGGGCGAGAGCCGCCGAGGCCGAGATGGAGCGATTGCAGCAGCGCCAGGACTCTCGAAGGACGCGCGACGGTGACGAAGCGCCTGGAGCAGTCGTGGCGTCGACATCCTCCGTGCAGGGACCTCCACCTCTCCCGAGAAGCCCTCGGCGCGCCGACACGGCCCCCCGGCCAGATGACGTCCCGTCGGAGAAACAGAGAGCTATCGACATGGGCATCATCAGCCATCCGTCGCGGGAATGCTGTGAAGACGAGGTTCTGCAACCAACTCTCACGGTTCGAATCCGACACCCCGCCGACGCCGAACGTTCGCGTGGACCGGAGCTAGACATGACCCGCACGTGGGCGATGGCGTCGTTGGTAGACGAAGACAAGCGGGAGACGCTCGTTCCCCCGAGAGAGGATCTCCTGCGAGGACAGCTGATGCGCTCGACTTATATGGAGTCAGGCCCGCCCGAGGCGAACGAAGGAGTCGCGTCGGCCGAGGCGGCCGAAATGACCGAGGCCGAGAGCTTCGTCACGTTTTCCGACCTTGCCATCCTTGAGCCTGGGAGGTACCGGATCCGAGTCACGCTCATCGAAATGCAAGGAGAGGCCGGCGCCAGCTCGACCACGGAGCCGGGCGGATGGAGCCTCCAAGACATCTTGTCAGAGGTGATCGAAGTCCGAGACCGTCCACGGACGGCCGAAGTGAGTAAGTCCGTTCCCCCTTGGGAGAGACAGGCAACCGGCAGGAGCTCGCACGGGCTGCTGTAGCTCCGTCACGCTGACCGCCACGTGCTCCTCTTATAGCTCCGGCGAGAGGAGTGTTGGATGCAATGCAAAGACAAGCTGTGGCTGGCCAGTTACCTCCTCCTCGCTAGCCGATTGTAGCGTGAGCTTCGCCTGGAGCTCTAATCGGGCATGTTTCGAGCGATCAGACTGCGGAAGCTTCGATTCCGTGCTTTGCCCTGGAAAGCTATAGGGGTGATCCCTGACGAGGAGATCTGGAACCGTATTCTGATACTCGCCACCTGGATGGATCTTTTCGGGGAGGTTTCTGTCTTTCGTTCTGCCGTCCCTGTTTGCCATGCCTCGGCTGGGTTGAAGGTTTCATTTGGTCGTTTGGGTATGCGACGACCCAAAAGTATTATAGATCGAGCTACCGATGCGTTGTCAGTAACCAAAGCGTGTCCGCAGATAAGATTGAGGGAGGTTGCGGAGCAGACTGTGGGTGATTCAACCTCGCCGTGCTTCACTCCGTAGCGAGCTGCAACGGTCGTTTAGTGGAAGCTCCTCTTCGCCAATCGGGCTTGCATCACAGTACATACAGTACGTACGTAACGTACGGACGGTAGATGAGGTTTCCGGGCGAGGCGCTCGAAGCATCGTGGAAAATCGCTCATCGGCTGCGTACGTACGTATGTACGTTTGTACGGTGCGTGGTCGATGTGTGCTTTGAGCTTGGACGAGAGGGAAACGCAGGAGCTGTCGGAGCACCACGTGCTTACCGGCACTCGGCGGCTAACCCACGCACGTGAGCGGAGACAGACCCGGTCGCCTGTCGCGCTCGACTGCTTAGTCACGCTGCTGCCATGCTTCGTGTTGTACGACTATGCTACGTAATACCCATCTGAATACGCCGTGAGTAGATCACCAGTTCACCCGCACAGGAATTGCCTCGAATCACCAACAATGTCATATCAAGGTCCCCCTTATCCGGTCTCTGCTTACGGTGGGCAACGACCGCCTAGTAAGTCGGTTCTGCCTGTCTGATTGGCGACTTGTGGACACTGATCGATCGAATTGCAGACGCGCCGCACAACGGATATCCACCGCAGGCGGCTGGGTATCCACCCCAGCAAAACCAATCGTATCCTGCCCCTGCACCGTACGGCCAGCCTCAGGCTCAGCAACATCCACCGCCAGCTCCATATGGACAAGCTGCGCCAAGTCCATTCGGGACACCTGCTCCCGTCCCATACGGAGGGGCTCCACAGAACTCGTATGCCTACCAGCAGCCAGGACAGCATAGACCTCCTCCGCCGATTCCCCCGCGGCCATATCCAGAGCCGTCCGCGGCTCCATATACCAGTCCTCCACCGGCTAGTCCGTACGAAGCCCCGCCAGCTAGTCCGTACGGCGCCCCGCCAGCAGGATATGCAGCTGCTCCCGGAGGTTATCCGCCGCATCCGCAGCAAGTTCCTTACCCTCCTACGGTAGGTTCTTTTGCTCTTCGAAGGAGACAAGTCCGGGCTGACAGAGTTTCAGGCCCCTCCATATCCTCAATCGCCGCCGCCGCCGCCGCAACAGCAGTACTATGGGGCGCCGAGCAACTACGCGCAACCGGCCCTACCAAGCCCGGGATACACACCTGGACAGATGGCCCCTGGAGATGCCGGCCACGAGGCAGAGGCGCTCTATCGAGCGATGAAAGGCTTCGGAACGGACGAGCGCACGCTGATCCGGATCTTGTCGAAGAAGGATCCTCTGCAGATGGCCCTTCTCGTCAACACCTTCGGCCACCGCTACGGCAAGTCGCTGCAGTCGTGGGTCGAGTCCGAGACCAGCGGATACTTCCGAGATGCGCTGGTGGCGCTGATCCGAGGGCCGCTGGCACAGGATGTGTACAACGCGCATCGCGCCCTCAAGGGCCTGGGCACGAGGGAGGGTCTCCTGAACGACGTGGTGCTGTCACGGTCCAACGCCGATCTCAACGCGATCAAGCAGGAGTTCCAACGGGTCCATCGCCGTCCGCTGGACCAGGAAGTCCGGGAGGATCTATCGTTGAAGACCGAGAAGCTCTTCGACATGGTCCTGGCCGCTCGTCGGGCCGAAGAGTCGGCCCCGGTGCTGCCCCAGCAGGTCGAACGCGACGTCACGGACGTCTACCAGGCCACGGAGGCGCGGGTCGGCGCCGACCAACTGACGGTCTGCGGCATCTTCGCCAGCCGCAGCGACGGACAGCTGCGCGCCGTCGCGCACGCCTACGAGCAGCGCTATCGGAAGCCGTTGGACCGGGTCATCGAGAAGGTGGGGTTGCAGTCTTTGTATCCTCCCCATCTCTCTCCTTTTCTCCTTCTCGTTTCTCATGTCTTCTCTTCTCTTCTCGTGCCTGTTCCCTCGTCTCTGCCCCAGAATCGCCACGGCAAGGCCTCCTCTCCTTGCAAACAGCATCAACGGAGCCAAACCGCACCAAAAAAAAACCCCCCGCCCCCCAACTGACGCAAGGCAACGAAAAAAAGGAATTCTCCGGCCACATGGAAGACTCCCTCCTGACGATGCTGCGCGGCGCAACGGACCGAGCCATGCGCGACGCCGTCCTGCTCGAGGCCACGATGCGCGGCATGGGCACCAAGGACGACATGCTGCTGAACCGCATCGTGCGCTGCCACTGGAATCGCGACCACATGAACCAGGTCAAGGGCGCCTATCGCCATCGCTTCCGATGCGAGCTCGCGTCCCGCATCCAGGGCGAAACAAGGGGCGATTTCGAAAAGGTGCTCTTGGCTTGCATCGAATAGATTTTGTCCTGCGGGAAAGAAGAGAGAGAGAGAGAGAGAGAGAGAGAGAGAGAGGAGGGGTTTGGGTGTGGGGGGTGTAGGGGGTGGGTTGTCGTCTGTAGACTTTTCGGGTGCGGGTGACTGCTTCTCTTTGATTTTTTCGGGCCCGTGAGGGTTACCGTACTGTACATTGGGTTCTCGAAATCGGCTTTATATCTCTACTTTTGGTGGTGTTTTGGCTGCACGGATTCTGAGATTTGGGATCTTGGTCGTGGTCGTGGTCGTGGTCTTGGTCTCGGTCTTGGTACTGCTTTCGGTCTTTGTCATGACGCTCGTTTGCATCTCGATCCTGATCCCGGTCCCGGTCCCAGTTTTGTGTCTCGGTCCTTGTTTTGCTTTGTCGTAGGTTTCCTTGGTGCTGGTGCTGGTGCTGGTGCTGTTGATGGTGATGGCGACAGTGGGGATGGTGGGGAATATGGTGCTGGTGATGGTGCTGGTGCTGGTGATAGTGGGGATTGTGGTATGGTGGTGGTGGTGGTGATCATGCTGTTCATGGTGATTTGGTGAACATGTTGATGTGGCCATCATAGCGTTTACAGTGATGTGGTGGCAGCACGATGATGCTGGCGTCGCTAGCTTCTCCCGCATTGATCGATGGCTGTTGACCAGCTGATTCCCATCCTGACCGTCCTCGACCGACCATCCTCGTCTCGATAGCTTCTGCCTCGACGGCTTTCTGCCTCAATGGCTCCCATCTTGGTGATCAACATCTTGATGATCAACATCTCGACTGTCATCGTCTCACCAGCCTCCATCTTGCTGATCCTCATCTTGATTAACCCCTATTCTGGGGTCATCCCCCCCTCCTTTCGCTCGTCACATCTTCTCTTGTCTACACCGATGACATGCTCACCGCAGTACTATATACCGTACGAGTTGCCTACTTGCAGAGAGGAACATGGAACCGGTTGGTGAAGCACGTATGCAGCGAGGGGAAGTTGAATTGCTTGGGCACTGGATCGGTCGCTCTGTTGGTCCGTCACTCAGGCGGACTACTCCGCACCCTGTCTTCTTTGCTCTTTACGGTACTCTGTGCCGCATACAACCTGTAAAGAGATCTTGTCCTTGCATATCCCCCCTGGTACAAAAGCCAGAACGGACGTATGAAAACCAGACCCAAGTTCACGCGTACTTGGCGTCACACTACAATTACAATCATGATATCCCTAGAACCGCAGAAGATGAGAAGACGGACTGCTGAGAAACACCAGTGCCACGGAGAGGAAGAATGGAAAGAAAGAAATGGGGGGAGGATGAGAATGTCTGCCTGCTGAAGAGAGGAGGGGGAGAGAGGTAATTAAGCACCGTATATTAGTAAAATGGAGCCAATGGAGAAAAGTCCAGCTTCGGCACATGTACATCTCCACATGCGGCCTGCGACGACTCAAACCTCCACGCGGTGCAGGCTGGGAACCTCGGGGCAGCGATGGCAGACAGTCTCCCAAGCTGCTTGTAGCCGCTGCACCGAGAGCTAATTGAGTCACCGGTCGAGCTGCTGGTGCCCGTGGAGCGACGGGCCACCGGAGGTGTCGCGCAGGCACCCTGGACGCCCCCGTGAAGCGACATCAGCAGAACAGAGGACTGCGACCAAACTGGTTATGAAAACCACCCGACGGATGTCTACCGTGTACGCTACGGCCCGAAGCCAGCCCTGCAGCTGGTGGATGTGAAGTCTAGGCATCCGACAGGGCACCTCTGGAGTAGTCGAGAGGAGTTTTCATCGCACAACCCCCCCTTAGCAGAGTCTCCAGCAGCTAATGCGTCGAGGATCTTGTTCTAGGAGGGGAGCGATATCTGCACCGCGGCATTGTTAATCGAACGGGGAATACGTGTTCAAGAAGGCGAGCAGGCAGCCCGGAGGAAGCCCGCCGCTCCAGTGCCTAAGGGCCGTGTGATAGCCAAAGTGCTGGCTTGATGGTTTTGCCTAAGGCCTTGCCACGGGTTCCCTTCGGACTGCCTGCGGACCGGAGCCGGGGCACCGGAGATTCTCTGTTCGGAGGTTCTCCGGTGGGTCACCACGTACAACAGGGGCCCCACAGGCGACAGCGGGCAGATTGAGACTCCTCCCTACTTGGTTAGTGGGCTGGAAAGGTGGTCCTGCAGGTGCTGGCATGGCCTGCAGGGTCCGTAGAGCCTGCGAGGCATGGTCGGCCTCTGTACGAGAGATCTACAGAGGTAACGCGAAACAGCGAGAGCTGCGGGGTGTGGCCTATAATGACAGTGACGGCAGTAGGGTCTGGGCCTACCACGAGACTGTCTATATGGCCCGAGAGGACGGAAGCGCATGCCGGTCCGTACAGAGTGCAGGCTCAGGCTGCAAATGACGGGCTCAAGGAGCAAACTGCAGTTGGAGCGTGGGCTCCGGGCTGGCAACCCGGCGCTCCGAAGCAGGACCTAGGGGTGAGCGTACGCGGCGGAGCGCAAAAGGCCTCAGGACTGCGGGGAAGCGTGGCAGAGACCCTGCGCGGGATGTCGACTCTGCGCTATGCCTCGGCATAGCTCAACTGTGGCCGCCTTACAGCTGCAAGGATGGCAGCACCCGGACGATTTCTAGTACCACGGGTGGAGACACAGGGCGACAAGTGCTTGCACAACAGCAGCAACAGCAGCAACAGCAGCAACAGCAGCAACAGCAACAGCGACATCAGGGCCAACGGTGACAATAGCAGTGGTGGTGTCAATAACACCCCCACCCCCCGCGCGGGCTCCTGGTGAGAAGCGCCCACGCAGCAGTGACGGGGACGGCGATACGCGCAGCAGCAGCACTGTCCCCCCCCTACCGCACCAACCCGAAAACGACGAGGGCGGGTGAGGACACAACTGCCCGGCCAACGTACAGTCACGATGTCACAGCTACGCAGCTTTGCAGCAGCAGCAACACCACCTCCAGCAACAGCAACACCGGCAACACCGGCGGCCTCCGCAACCCCTCCTCTTCCTGAATAAGGAATCTCGAGGTTTCTGCTGCTACAGACCTCCTTTCTTGTTCAACCGTTATCCCAGCAGTTTACCGTCGCTAGAGACGTGTGGGGCAATTAAGGGTTTTCGCCCTTTGGGCCCTGGAGCCTCGAGGTCTCTCTTGATCTTGCAGCTCTAGGGCCCAGAGGTTTTCCTTGTTACACAGCTACACAGTGTTCCCGGCATAGTCTAGCAGTAGCTAGTTCTGAAACGGAGTAGGAATACCATACCATACCATCTCCACATGCACAGTACTGATCTGTTGACCGCGTCAATGATTGCAAGATCAAGCCAAGTGGCGTCAATGATCGAAAGGTCATGTCCGTGGAGGACCCGGTCCTTGCTCTCGCCGACGTCACGCGGCTTGCTTTGTGTCCGGGCGTGAAAGGGATGACGCCGAGACGATGCTGAGATCGCGTTCCAGACCGTGTCCGAGGTCGTACGTCCTTCATGTCGTGTGATCGTTACTCCCTTATGGTCTGGCTGTCGTCGTCGTCGCCGTCGTCGTCAGGTGGCCCTGTGTCAAACGACTCGAGGCGGACCACGCCGTCTGCCAGAGAGGTCGGACCGATCGATTGATTGGCTCCGGAAATGCCAATGGCTCGATCGGATGGGTGTTCGCTAGTTCCGACGCTCGTGCGTGAGATGGCCAAGCGCTCCGCGAGCCGTGTCGCGGAAGCTGAAGCCGTTGAACAACCAGTCGTTGCTGTGGCGGCCGCAGTCGGATAGCGTGCCGTAGCTGCGGCTGCCCTTCCGTCTCTCCACCTGGCCCGACGCGGCCGATGCTGACACGGTGCGCTGCGAGCGGTCCCTCGTTTGCGCCACGACGGCGTCGTCGGCGGCGTCGGTGGCATCGGCAGGATGGACTCGGCCGCCCCCTTTAACGGCCGAGTACGTCGCCGAGGACGGTGGCGCGTCCATCTCGCCGGGCGACTGCGGCGCCCTGACGTCGTCTACCGTCGAGGCACCGGCCTTGACGTCCGCGTCGTCGTTCATCGGCCGATTGTCCCTGACGGACGATCGTGAGCGGCTGCGCAGTCGGCCGATGATGTTCCCCGAGAGGGTCCGCGCATGGTACGGCCGAAAGCTCGTCCGCATGCCGGCCGGCGATAGCGGCGGGGACGTCTCGGGCGACGACATCAGAACGGGCGACTCGTAGTCCGCCGCCCCTGGGCCTGCCGACGACGACGAAGAAGACCGGTGGCCGGTCCTGAGCGGCTGCGGACGAGAAGGTACCGGATTCATGGCCGAACGGGCGGGGCGTGTGTCGAGGCAAAGCCCGCGGTTGGCGTCGTCAGAAACAGAGCGCACTGTTCCTAGGCTCCTATCGTCTCGGACGTGAGTCGGACACCGCGACGAGTCGGTCCTGGTCGACACGCGCCGCCTTCACCACCAAGTCGCGACTGATCAGAACCCGACGATATTCTGCCGCCGTCAGGCTGAACGCGGGTGGTCTCGTTCGGATCGGTCGTTCGGGCGGCCAGTCGTGGGCCCGCCGAGTCGAGCGGACTTGCGCTTCTTCGCAGGGGAGTCGTCGACCGCGCAACCACTCGGACCAGCCAGGTTTCCAGCAGAGCAAGGTCAGTTCAAGTGACGCGACGAGAAGAACTGGAAGAATGGAAGGCGACCGCTCCGAACGAGGGAGACGAGACGAGAGGCCAGATTGGCGTGAGAGAACCAACAATGGCCGTTGCCTTGTTATTTCATTATCGTACTTACTCGTACATACATACGTAGGCACGTACGTACCTCTGTAGCCCAGGCATGATCATCGTGCTCGTACAGTAGGCAGACACTTCTGGAGAGAACAGAGCCACCTGCAGATGCTACTCCCGCGAGCTAAACTCTTGTGAGAGCGTCGTCCGCGGAGCTCGCGAGGGGGTCCAGGAAAAGCAAAAACGTCCTCTCCGCTTCCGCGATAACAGCGGCGATCCCACCACTGGCCGGCGACGGTGCGGACCGACCTCGTCTTGGCGCAGTACCGTACTGCAATCGCTCTCCCACGCTTGTTGGCAGTCCATCGAATGGGCAGATTGGCGCATCTCTTTCACCGCCTCGGCGCGTCTTGGTCTGCTTCGCTGCTCGGTCTTCTCGTGGCGTGTTCGTCTCGATCTACCAACAAGTGAGGCGGCGGGGCCCCGAGCAATTGGCTGTTGCGGTGTGCGGCTCTCGTCTCGGTAGTACCGACAAGAGCATCGCTTTCCACGCGTTGGCGCCCAGCAGCGTACTCCGGTTGGAGTACTCGTGTAGGCGGGGCAAGTCGAAGCAGCCAATGCCCTACGCCCTACCGGGCAGGCGGAGGCTCGGATAAACATTTTTGGCGGTATGAGAACAAGGCTCCGGTAGCACTGCAGCGTCTGGTCGGCCTAGAATCAGACCACACTCCGATTGTCACCCGGAAAGGAAGTTCGAGCAGCAGCAGCAGCAGCAGCAGCAGCAGCAGCAGCAGCAGCAGCAGCAGCACCAACAAGAGGTGCCCTCCCCTGCCGTATTGGCACTCGGACATGCCGCATGACAGCGTAGCCTGTAAGGCAGGCCGGAAGGCAACCGAACCGGGCCAACGCACGCACGGGTGGACGATCCACTATGCTGCTCTCGAAAAGAGGACAAGCATGTGACTATGATCTGGATGAGATTCTGTCGCAGGCTTTGCACACCCGTGCAAAGGGCTCGAGAGGCCGACGGCAAGGAAAGAGACGTCCAGGCCACAACCCTCTCCGTTCGAGAGCACCTTTACGACAGGCTGCCCCTGGAAGGCTCACATGAAGATAGCAAAGCAAGTGTTCGAGAGAACACCACTGACATGACCGTGCAAGTTGGGGTAAAGAGAGAAGCCTAGGCATGCAAAGGACCCCCCGGTCAAATGGACTTTGAGGAAGATACATGGATCACTACGATGATCAAGACGACATAGACAGGTGCGTACGTACTGTACTTGCAGCGATCAAGTACAAACGTAGTAACTTGCTCAAGAAAGAGCAAGACGGGCTAGATGCGACAACAATATTCATCGAAAACAAACTGCAACTGTCAAGGTTCAGACCACGGTCGGTTGCCTAACTCGGTAGAAAAAGCAATCGGGTGACTATTGACGTCGTCAAGTGGATCCAAAAGGGGACTTGACGGAGGTTTTGCAGCATCATCGTAGCGGACATGTATTGACAGATTTCTATGTGCGTCCAGACTTTCCCCCGTTTGTACGTATGTACACCCCAGGCGCATCGGCAAAGAAGCCCAACCTCAATTTCGAGGGCGCTTCGGGTTAGACCAAGCCCCCACCGACACGATCATCAGCTGATTAAAAGATGCACGCAAGAGAAGACTGGTGCTTTTGTAGACAGATCGCCCCCTCACCGTCACTGAAGCCACCATGGTCCTGTCGCCTTCTGTGTGCACGCACGGAGAAGAAGAGACCGAGAAGACATCGAGAAGCCCCGACGCAGTCTGTACTGCCGAGCCGTGCGCAAGCCAAGGGGACATGCCAAAGAAGATCAGCAGAGGCAAAAGGAGGACGAGAAGCTCAGGGACCATGACATATGTACGCGTGACCGCATCTCCGTTGGCACCTCGTCGTGGAGACGAGAGCGCCTGCTGCGGCGGCCTGTGAGGATCCTGCTGACAAAACTGTCGGGCAGCGGAGCACCGAACACGATCGGATCCCACCACGCCCGATGAACCCAAGCCAGAGGCCCCTCTTAACGCCACGCTGAATCGACGCCATCGTCGCGGGCGCCGAAAGACTCCCGCTTTGCGCCGAAGAACCCAAGATTATAGACGGACCGACGGAGAGAAGCCGAGGGAAGAGGCCGTCGGACGAGAGGCGATGGCCTCTAGCTCGTACCGGCGATCGGCGGGGTGCCGGTACGGATGTAGCAGAACTTGTCGATCAACTCGAGGTAGGCCTTCGAGTGCGGCGCCGGCCGCTGCGAGATGTAAGCGTCGGGTCGCATGTAGACCGAGGCCGTTGTCGTCGTCGTCGTCGTCGTCGTCGTCGCCCCCGGCGTCGTCATCGAGCTCGTCCGAGCGGGGGGGCTGCCGGGTACGTCCTTCACGACGGGGCTCGACGTGAGCCCCGGCTCCGGCGGGCTGGTTACGATCGTCGTCGGCGCGAACGTCGCCGACGCCCGGCGTGATCCGGCGCCGAACCAGCTGCTGCTGCCGCCGTTGTCGTTGTCGTTGTCGTTGTCGTCGTCGTCGTCGTCGTCGTCGAGCGTGGTCGAGGAGGCGGACTTGACGGCGGCCGACAGCGAGGCGCCAAAGTCGTAACGACCGCCGAACATCTGACCGCCGTAGCTGTTGCGTCGTGCCCGGATCGAGCGGTCGCTCTCGCCGGACGAGTCGTCGGCGTCCGAGTCCAGCCCTTCCAGCGCCTCCCTGGTCAAGCGCGACGACGACCTCAGGTTCAGGTCGCCAAAGTTGTAGCGACCCTCGAAGCGGCCGAGGTCGTCCGAGGCGGCCTGCGGCATCGAGAACGGTCGAGCCGCGCCCGAGCGGTTGCGCTGGATCGCGGACAAGGGGCGTGCGCCCAATCCCGACAGCGGCTGAGCGAAGTTGCCGTTGTTGTTGTTGTTGTCGTCGTTCTTCTTCTTCTTCCGGACCGCCGCCGCCAGGGGGGACGAGCACGGCTTCCTCACAAACGACACCTTGAAGTTGGCCTGACCGTTGTTGTCCCACAGCTCCATGCCGGCCACGCTGTAGCGGACGCAGAAGAGGAGCGTCTTGGAGTCGAGCTTGGCCTGGTCGGCGAGCCGGATCGAGAAGTGGAAGCGGTCGCAGCCGTCGTCGACGCGGCCGCGCACGCCGGGGTCGTACTCGGCCACGACCTCGGACGTCGTCTTCCAGTGGTCGAGCGTGAAGCGGGCCACGACGGTCTTGTGGAAGGCCAGGTTCGCGACGGCGACGGCGCCGACGAGGCTGTCGCGGTCCTTGGACAGGAAGACGCGCTCGACGCGGACCGGCAGAGCGCGCCGCTCGGCGCCGTCGGCCGGCGGGAAGTTGGCCAGCACGATGTCCCACTCGAAGGCGGACGGGGAGGAGCGCGGCGACGGGAACGACTCGTCGCCCGAGGAGAAGGGATACTCGCTGTCGGTCTCGAGACCGTCGACGGGAGACGACCCGGCGCTGACGGCCAGGGGTCGGTCCACCTTCAAGAAGTGCCGCACGTGCTCGAGCTGAGAGTCGAAGTGGACCGCTTTGGAATAGGTCGGGGTGCCGGGCATGCTCAGGGGCCGCCGGCGCGACGGGGCGCGCAGGGCCGGCTTGACCAGCTCGCCCGACTTCTTCCGGACCATGCTCGGCCGCGGCGACGACGTCTCGGTCTCGTCGCTGTCGTGGGGCGACGTCGTCGCACCCTGATCAAACCGGATGGCGCTGTCGGTGCTGGACCGCGAGTGGGACACCTTGCGGGCGCCGCGCGAGAGGGGCGGAGTGGCGCTCAAGAAGCCGTTCGGCCACGAGGTGGCCTGGTCCGACTGCTGCTGTTGCTGCTGCCGTTGCTGCCGTTGCTGCCGGGGCTGCGCCTGCGCCTGCGCCTGCGGCGACGGAGGTTCCGATTCGAGGGCTTCGGCGTCGCGGGACGCCTCGGCATACTGGACGCCGGCGAAGTCGGCCCGTTGTCGTTCGAGGGTCCGGATGGCCTCCTGCAGCCCGGACAGATTCGTCCGGGGAGGACCGCGGGCCTTGCGGCGCAAGCTCTTTCCGTCCTCGTCGCTGGACGTCTGCATCGAATCCGGCGGAGACATGACGGCGCCTCCGGGCATCCGGGCGCTGCTGACCGGCGGCGGTGGTTGCCGAAAGGCGTCGAGTCGAGAAGTCTGTTGGTCGGGCCGGTCCTGTTCGCCGCCGACCTCCGGTGAGATCTCTTCGGGGGTCGAGGTAAGAGCCCCGTCCGTCCGATCTGCCTCTTTCGTGGTCGTCGTCGTCGTCGTCGTCGTCGTCGTCGTCAACGCCGCGGCTGCCTTGGACATGGACGGTGTACGTCGATGGCGGGTCAGATAGGACGTCGACCGGGGCAAGCTCGCCTTGCCGGGCGGATTCGAGGCAGGCGCCGACGCTTGGAAAGGCGTGTCGACGCTGGGGCTCTTTGCTGTCGCCGTGGGCGAGTGCTGACCCGAGTGAAGGGGGGATTGGTGAGTGGGCGGCGTGTAAGGCATCTTTAAGAAGGTCTGAGATAAGGGCAAGGCAAGGATGTCGACGTCGGTAGGTTGGTCTTCGTTCGGGGCCGCTTCCAGACGGCAACAGAGGTCGCACGTTCGAGCCACGGAGAGGTTCGAGATGGCGAGAAAGCCAGCTCCCAGCGAGGGGCACGACGAGAGACGTTATCGTGGCGTCTTCGAGACCATCGGGACCGGCTGCCGGACGGGAGCGGGCGTCGAACAAGGAGGCGAAGTCCTACGATGCCGATCGGAATTAGCCTCCTGCCGAAGATGGCGCTGCTCGGATCGATAGCTCTCCGGACCCCGGACCGTCCAGGGAGATCTTCCCCTGACCGTGTGGCGTCGGAGACGGGCACCGACGACCCCACCAGCCGCGCACGCAGGATACCTCCGAGGGAAGCAGACGAGGCCCCTCGCTGGCGGGCCGGACGAGACCGAGACCGAGACCGACAAAGACGAACTCACCTTCCAAGTGCGAAGCTCGGAGAAGGTCCGCGGTCTAGACGGCCGGGGCGCGGGTCGGACGGCGAGGTGGGTATGGGCTCGAGCGCGTGAGTGGGAGGAGAGGGTCGACCGAGGTCAACAGGGCGGTGATGATGGAGTCAGCGGGTCAACCGTGGGCTCGAGGGATGATTCGACACGCCGTCCGAATCCCAGGGCAAGATGGTCATGGAGTTCGTTTCCGAAACAGTCGTCGTGGTCGTCGTCGTCGTCGTCGTCGTCGTCGTTGTCGGTCCCGGTCTTCGCCGACGGTCGGAATTAAGGAAAAGAGGTGAGAATGAAAGGGGCAAGCAAGAACCAACGCACAGCACTGCGTCGTCACGAAGATGGAAGATCCCCCCGGTTCGAGGTGGATGAGAAGGACACCCCGAGACGAGAGGTCATGAGGGGGGAGGGGGAGGAGTGAGAGGAGGAGGAGGGGAGGGAGGAGGAGGAGGATGCGGATGACAACAGTGAATGGCCGTCGACCTGAGAGATAAATAGGTCGAAGACGACTCGGTCCTTTTTTTTTTTTTTCCTCTTCAGCAACAACAACAACGAAAGGCAGGTGGGCATGGTGGGATAATTCGAATTCTGAATTCATTTGGATTTTCGTTCCGTGGAGATTGATTTTCGTTTTCGGATTTCGGATTCGGAGAGTGAATCATGCCCGTGGGACGGCAACTGGTCGGAGAGCGAGCGGAAAGCTGCGGGCCGCTCGGTGCTGGTTTCTTATGACTTCTGACAGGGTTCGCCGTCTGCGGCCTAGTGATCGGTCGGCTCGGCCGCAAGCGGCTCGTCGTGGCCGAGCCGGAACTTTGTGCTTCTCTCGGTACCCTGTGAGTGTCGTTGAGACGCCGGGTACAAAGTATCGTGACTTACGTCGGTGGGGCGGGCAACGGCCTTCTGTATAGCCGCTTGCTTATCTCGCGCCGTCCCACAGCGCCGCCGAACGCCGACGAGGGGGGGGGGGGGGGACACAGCCACCGGAACTCTGCTGGCGGAGCTCGATGGCATCTCGGCACCACCACCATCACACCACCGGCCCTCACCAGCTTAGTGGACCATCACCGTCGACTCTGCAGTACTCAATACGTACGGAAGTACGGAGTACGCATGTACGTACGTACGCAGAAGTACGTGGTGTTGCGGAAGTACAGATGCAGGATGTTCGGTCCTCGGACAGTGTGGCAGGTCGGCGTTCGGGTCGACGTATTAAATCCGATAGATCACCCCCCGCCGGATCGCGAGTGTTTTGTCACCGACCTCGCAACCACAGCAGTATTGTCTTACGGTGGCGTTGCTTCTCACGCTCCGGCTTGGCCGTGGAGATGGAGAGGAGGTCTGTCATTTGCGGACGTCTGTCCGTCTCGACGAGAAGTCGTCGCGGTCGAGACCTCGCTGCGAAGTCTGGAATGGAGAGCTGCTCTCCCTCCTTTGTACGTACATCGTACGTAACGTACGTGCATGCAGTACTATGATGTACTACAGTACAGTGGATCTACAGTACAGATGCTGAGGATCAAACACGGTGGTGGAGTTGCCGTCGAGGCCGAAGACACCGCAAGCGCTTGTTGAGGCCCCAACGGCAGGAGAAGAAAATCCAATTCTCCGTACGGGTGGGCACGGACCAGCCGACGCGAGATTTGCCCCTCACCTGTCGCGGCTGTCGAGTGCCATCTTCTCTCGACGCAGCTTGTGTCGGCGGTGATTCCACCATCCGTCCAGGCATCCTCACTGGACGACGGACGAGCCGGTCGGCCACGAGACTGACCGGTTCCAGGAGGCAAGTCGGGTTCTTTTATACGTCAACGCGAACTTGATCGCGGCGATACGAGTACGTCGGTTTCCGTCTCCATTCACGTGTCAACAGCGCTAGAAGGAGTTAAGGCTCGCATGGAGGCGGCACGGGCTGACAGGCGGCCAAGCAGGACACTCGAACTCGAACTGGGATGGTACGCTTCCCCTTGATGCAGCCGGGCTGGAGCTTCAGCAGGCAACTACTGCAACAGCAAGCGAGGATGTCGCCGCATGTCATGTCATTACGCACAGAATTGCGAGCGAAGACCTCGTTTCTTTTCTCTAGCCCGAGCAAAGTCAAAAGCCGTTCGACGAGCGGCAAAAGGCTTTGCGACGACGGCCGGTCATGTGACGTCACTGTGACTTTTGACTGTGGCCTTGGTGTTGCGAAGGAAAAGTCGGTGCCGCCACCAACATCGCCGCTCACGGCATCCGTGAGGGGCCCAGTTTGACCTGGTACCATGATCCACGGTGTGACGATGTCACCATCACTAACGTCCAGCTAGCTCTAGGCTTTCCTCTTGGAGCCGCCCAGTTCCAGCTGTCCATGTTCGTACCCTCGTAGGAGGCGTACTGGGAGAGTCGAGACGCAGCAGTTGCATGCTTGGAGGGGCCGCGATCGGTCGCTCGCTGGGCTGACGGCTGTCCCCAACGCTGCGTGATCACGACAGCGCAAGCGGCGGAAGTGTCGGCGCGCCCATTGGTCCGTCGGCGGCTAGAGCTGAGGGTGCCCCACCAAGGCACGTGACGTACCCCGCGGCAGCCCCGCGGTGGGGTCAGCCTCGCCGAAATCGGAGCTCCTTGGAACGAGCCCGGAAAGAGCCTTGGTGGACCACACAAGTACTCGTATGAACAGGCTGCAAGGGACAAGTCGAGATCCGCTGATTCCTGATCATCAAACGGTACGTACGTACGGAGTATGTTGACACAAACGAGAATCCGTCAAGATACTTCTACGACGACGATGAAGAATCAACAACGACGACGTCAGCAATGGAGGCGAACGAATCCGATGATTTCTATGCCAAGCTTCGAGAGGAGCTAGGACTTTCGTGCGCCGAGCGAAATGCCGAGCCAGGCCCGCGTGCGGAACCGAGCACTCGAGAAACAGTCGGCATCGACCTCCGACCCTTCAACGGATGTCGAGTGGCGCGCGCCGTCAGGGTTTGTGGTCCCCGTCGTTGAAAAGACCGTGCGTGCCCTTCGCGACATGCGCGAACATTGCTACACTCTCGCGTTGCGACCAACGTCGATTCGTGGCGGACGGAGTGAGAAACTCAGTCCAGGTCGAGACGCAGAGCGAAATTCAGCTCCCGAAGCCGCCAGGGCGCGGTACGGCGTGGGGTGCAGATCCACCCTGCATGAATTTACACCTTGCCTCTGCAGGGAAGACCCTGGACGTCGCGCCCGGGCCGAGATCGGAGGCGCGGTTGGACAGCTGTCACGACGGTTCGCGGCGCAACCGCTTCTTGAGGCATGGCCGAGTCGCTAATTGATGTTCGAGCAGGCGACACAAGAAGCGAACCCAGTTCGGTCGAGAAGCGCCGACACAGGGATCGTCAGGCGGCTGTCCGTGTAACCTCGGTCGCTGATCGAGCACCTGCATCGTCCCTCGCGTCCCAACAGCGTCGGCCGTCCGTGACACGATCTTATCTAGGTTCGACCGGCCTGCACACGCCGCATTCGGGCAGTCGGTCCCACCTGCCTCGAGAGATAAGCCTGCAGTCCCGACTATCTAGATGCCCACAGTCCCAGGTCATCGATCTGTTGATTGTAGTCACCAGCTATGCTCTCGACCACGCATACAAATCTATGTGCAAGAGCACGTCCGTTACCCAACCTCAACTGGGCCTTGCGCATCTGTTGGTCTGCCATCGACCGCACTGGCATCTATATCTGGATGAGTATATTCAGACAGTCAAACTCCACTATTCACACTCTAATATCTAGAAGTCTTCTTTCTACCAGTCACTACAAGATTTCCTTTTGCTACATCCTCTAGTCACCCCCAGTCTTCAGTTTTTATTCCTCTAAAGGTTTTCTGAAGAAAACCACTCTTAGCTAGAAGATCTGCATGGCTGAAAAGCTACTATCAGTGTAAGAATCAAATAAAAAAATAAAAATAAAATATTCAGAGTCATGAGAAGATCTGGATCCATCTCTACAGCACATACCTCCATGTGTACTACAGGGTCACTGAGCACCCACCGTCCTGACGACCCTCTACGGAACCCCGCAGCCAGAGGCCAGAGCAGGAGCCAGAGCTCACAGTACGAATGACGTACTTTGGACAGGCACGACACTGCCGGTACGGTCGAGTATGATTCCCCCTCATCGCACTCTCGCGCAGCTCTGCTGTACATCATGCACAGAGAAACGTACAGTACGTACGGTACTTTCTGTACATTTGCTAGAAACCGTATGTCTAGTATGTCGTCAGCCAAGCACGGAAAAACCCCTGTTCTGATGGAGCATCGGACGGGAAACTGCACTGGCGGGATCACCCCCCCCCCCCCCCCCCCCCCCAACGCTGCTGTCCAGAACACGTGAAGGTGTGTGTGGTGTGTGGTAAGAGCTCTGGGCTCGACCGCGGCGGCTGCATGGATCATATGGCAGGACAAGCGATCAAGTTGTTTAGATGGAGTTTGATGTACGCCAGCTTAGTAGCCATTCACCTGCGTTGAGAAGACTCCGGCGCGCCCACGACTCCACAGCAGCCCCCCCCCCCCCCCCCCCCCGCAACTCCCCGAGTCCGTCCACGCAAACGTCACAGCTGAACGGCGGCGACAGCGGCGGCGGCGGCGTCGCCGGCGGCGGTGCCCGAAACACCGGCACCGGCACCAGCACCAGCACCAGCGCCGGCAGCGGCCTGGGTCTCCTCGACAAAGTTGAGGGCCTCTTCGCGGCGGGCGACGTCGATGCTGCTGGTCTTGTTGTCGTAGGTGACGCCGTAGCAGCGGTCGGCGACGAGGACCATCTCCGGGCGGAAAGTGGTGCAGATGAACTGAGCGGAAGCACCGGCGGCAGCCGACGCAGCAGCAGCAGCAGCAGCAGCAGCAGCAGCAGCAGCAGCAGCAGAAGGGCGAGGAGAAGAATTCCCGCCGGTACCGCCCTGGGCCTGCTGCGACGACGACGACGCCGCCGCCACCGAGACGGACGAGATGGCCTGCAGCATGTTGGCGACGGCGGTGCGGTACTGCGCGTCGAGGTTCGCGTCGATCTCGTCGAACAGGTAGAACGGCGCGGGATCGCACTGTTGGATGGCGAAGACGAGGGCGAGGGCGCAGAGACCTGGTCGCGACGGAGGGAGGACAGAGATTCCCTGCGTTAGCTCTGCTCGGCTGCTGGGGTCCTGCTGATGTAGGGACGACTGGATGTGGAGAGAAAAGATAAAAAGTAAAAAAAAAATAGAATTTTGAGAGGGAGAGGGAGGACGAGGGCGGGCCAGGAGACCAATTCGAGAAGCCCAGGCTTGGATCAAGAGACGAAGACGGAACAGAACATACTCTTCTGCCCCCCGCTCAGCTGCTGAATGCGCTGCTGTTCGTCGTCCTTGCTGTTGAACGACACGCTGATGCCGACGCCGGTGTAGTTCTCGACCGACTTGCGTCGGTCGCGGACCTGGTCCCGCGCATCGTCGTCGTCGTCGTCGTCGTCGTCGTCGTCGTCGTCGTCGTCGTCGTCGTCGTCGTCGTCGTCGTCGTCGCCGTCGTCGTCACTGTCGTCGCCGTCGGCGTGTGCCGCCGCAGCCGCCGCCGCCGCCGCAGCCGCCGCCCGTCGATCGGCCTTGCGTTGGATGATCAGCCGACCGCGGCCGGCGGGCACGAGCCGCTCGAAGATGTTGGCAAACTCGCGCGAGACCTGCTTGAAGGTGCGCTCGATGGCCTCGTCCTTGCGCTGGTCGAGGATGTCGATGAGGTCGACGATGGACCTCTGGGACGAGTCGAGCTCGGCCCGTCGCTTCGTCAGCGTGTCGCGCTGCCGCGTGAAGTTGTTGTACTGCTCGAACGCCTTCTTGTTGACGTGTCCGTACTTCTTGAGGCTCTCGTTGACCTTGTGCAGTCGTTTCACAATCTTGGAAATCCAAGAAACAACCGCCCCGCCCCGGCCCCCCCCCCCCCCCCCCCCCCCGGCGGGACCGCCCACCACGATGGTCAGTCAATTAATCGTGACGTGCACCCTCCCTCTTCTTTGTCCGGGTCTCGAGACCTTTTTGGTCTCGCAAAAAAAGATAAAGATATAAATAGAAAAAAAAACCCACGAAACGAGAGTTCAAGGCGGGAAAGGACGAACATCGACTCACCGAGTTCGAAGGCGTGTTCTCGTACTTCTCAAACGCCTCCTCCGGCAAGACGCCGAGGTCGCGGATGTTCCGACTGCACTCGGATGCCTTCTCCGTCAAGAGGGCCTTCTTGGCCATGCTCCGCTCCATGCGTTTCTGCTGTCGTTCGATCTGCCGCGCAATCTCCTCCTGCTGCCGCTGCTTCTCGGACCGGCCGTGTTCGAGCTCGGAGAGCTGCTGCGCCGCCTGTTCGACGGCGCGCTCCGTCTCCTTGAGCTTGCGGTCCGCGGCCTGGATCGTCTTGTCGATGCGTCGCAGCTCGCGCTGCTTCTCCTTGACGTTGGACGAGCCGGCGGCGCCGGCGCCGGCGCCGCCACCGCCTTCTAGATTCTCGAGCTCCTGCCGCTTCAGCTGGTCCAGTCGGGGCCGCAGGTTCTCTCGTAGCTCCACCTCCATGACCGACTTGCGCGCCTCGAGCTCGCTGCGGCCGGTGCTGATCTCGGCGTACTGCCTCCGCAACGCCTGAACCGACTCGTTCAGCTGCTCCAGCCGCTGCTCTTCCTCGCGCGTGAGGCTCTTCTTGAAGTCCGACGCCAGCTCCGACTCGAACGAGCTGAGCTGCTCTCCGATCTCCTTCAGGCTGGCGTCCATCGCGTCGACGGACCGCTCCTTGCCTTCGAGATCGCCCTTCTGCCTCTCGAGCAACGTCTCCTTGGCCCGCAACTCGGCCCGCAGCGGGCCGTAGCTGGACTCCAGCTGCTGCCTCTTCTGCTCGACGCGCTGCGCCTCCCCGACGGCGCGGGTGATCTCCTGGTCGATCCGGTCCAGCTCGCGCCTGATCTCGTCGCTTCTCGCCTTGTGCGATTCGTGGTCGCGGCGCCACCTGGCCACGTTCTTCACCGCCTCGAGCCGAGACCGCCGCGGATCGTAGAAGCCACCGGTCAGGGCGCCCTTCTTGTCCGAACGATCGCCGTCCACGGTGATGGCGCTGACGCCGTGGCTCCGCGCGTACTGCGCAGCCACCTGCAGGTTGGGGCAGACGATGGTCTTGCCAAAGACCTGCTGGAAAGCCCTCTCGTGCTCCGCGCTGCGCTTGATCTTCTCCAGTATCGGCACCGCGTCGGCCGACTGCGGCAGCTTCACCGGCTTTGGCCGGAGCCGGTTGAGGGGCATGAAGGTGACACGGCCAGATCGCTCTCGTTGCAGCACCTCGAGCACTTTCGTCGCCGTATCGTCGTTGTCGACCACGTAGTGAAACAGACTGTTGCCTGCCGTGACCTCGACCGCCGTCCGGTGCGACTCGTTGACCTCCAGAAGCTCGGCGAGGGTGCCGTAGACACCCTCGAGGTTGTACTGGCGCTTGATCCTCCGCACCGCCGCGATGCCCCTGCTGGTGTCTCGGTCCATGGTGGCGGACAGGTTCCGCTCCGCACGATCCAGCTCGTGCTGGGCGCTCTCCAGTATCGAGCTCAGCTTCGCTTCTTCCCTCCATAGCGTCCTGTGCGACCGGTCAGCTCCCTCTCCGACCCTGACCCTCTAGCGATCAGGACCTCGGCGTCACCTACTTTCGCTGGTCCATCAGCCGATCCCGCTCTTCCTTCGCCTTGTCGACCTCAGCGGCCATAGACTGCATCGCGTCGCCTCGGCCGTCAAACTTCCGGCGCAGCTGCTCGGCCTCCGCCACGACCGCCTCGATGGTTCTCTCCTGATGGGTAACATCCTCCGCCGCCTGCATGCGTATGGCCTTTCTGGTCGCGAGGGCTACGTTGGCTTCTTCGACCTCTTTGCGGAGCCAGCCGTCTCGCTCTTTCTTGCTACTGAAGTGCGTGTTCCGGCCCTGCTTCGCGTACAGTCGACGTCTGGTAGCCTCGGCTTCGTCCAGCTGCGTCTTCGTGGCGGTCTCCTGTTCCCGCTTCGCATTGAAGTCCGGTAGCAGCTGCCTCAAGGCCGCTTCTCGCGTCGACATCATTTCCTGTACCTGCTGGAGCTCCTCCTGGTATCGTGCTTGAGAATGCTCTGCCTGCGATTGCCCTTCGGTCAGCGTCTTCAGATCAAGCTCGGCCTTTGCACAGGCTCGAGCGCTGTCCCTCTTCTCGTCTTCAAGCTGTCGTTTGTCGATCTTGAGCAGCTCCATCTGCCGCTTCACCTCGGCGATTTGAGCGTTAATCTCGTCGATTTCTTTCTCCCCGGCCATAAACAGCTCCCGGTTATCGTCCGTCTCTCCCACGCCGTTCTGGCGTAGCTCGTCGATATTGCCGAGAGCGTTTGCGATCTCCATCTGCTCGCGATGGTAGATCGTGTACTCCAAGCACCGTCGCTCGCGATCCTTCTCCTGATACGTCCGAAGCTCTTCCTTTTCTTCTTCCAACTCGCCAAGTCGATCTTTGATGTAGTCGAGTAACTCGTCAATCTTGCCCCGCTTGTTCTCGGTTTCGGTCATGATCTTCAGGCTCTCCACTCGTCGCGCCTCGTAGACCTGTGTTCCTGCAACCTCCTTCAGAAGATTCAGCCGCTCGGGATCCTTCATGTTCGTCAACGTCGTCACCCGGCCTTGTGGGACGATGTAGTACGGGTTGGAGCGCGAGAAACCGGCAGACTCGAGCAGGTTCATGACGTCCGCTTTGGTCGCGTTCTTTCTGTCGAGAGAGTATTCATCCTTCTTCAGGCCGATCGTGCGACGAAGAATTAGTTCGTCCTTGCCGGTAGGGAAGCGGTCATCGCTGTTGTCGAATATGACCTCGACGTATGCCGACATGACGGCCGATCCAGATCCTTCCTGGGATGAGGCATAGGTTCAGCGCACGCGATCCGTTTTGACGACCACCGCGACTTACGTGGAGCAGTGCCTGGCGCTCTTCGCGCCCCATCTGAGTGTACGCATCGCTGAGCACGAAGCGAATTGCGGCGAAGAAGTTGCTCTTGCCCGAGCCATTGCGCCCGACGATGACATTCAGGCCCGGCGAAAAGGGCTCAATGACTGTTTGGTCTTTGTAACTACGAGCGCAGGAACGATCAGCAAGGCCATGCGCTATCTGAAGCCACACGCGACCCATCAGGCGTCTCTGGCGCACCTTTTGAAGCCTTGGATGATGATCTGCTTGATAAACATGGTCGCGACGGAAGGCGATCGCGTCCAAATGACAGTTGAAATCCGAGTCCTCTTCCAATCAATCAGTCCAACCCCGGTAAATCATCTCTGTATATCCACAGTCCTAGTCACTGTATCTCATGGCGCTGACGAGTACAGTATTGGACTTGCTGGAGCGCGCGGCGCATAGTCACGAAATCGGACGATTTTTACCGCGGGGCACTCGACCTACGCGATCGATCACGTGATTGGAAGCGTCCACGCGTCTTGAGCGACGGCGAACTCCATCGGCGCACAACATCAATTTAACGCAATTACGAGTGAGTAAGGTGCAAGACTGGTGGCGATTCCAAATGCAGTCGATCTGGCCGATGAGCAATTTTTGAACAGAGACGTACGACCAATAGAAGACGGAAATGTCTAACAGTCAAGAACAAGCTGGTGACCCTCCATCGGCTGAACCTGGGGCGCCAGGGGAAGACGAGGTAGGGCAGGATCTAAGCCAAGCAGACAATGACGAGGGTGGCTACTCTGATATCCTTTCGGGTATCGAGGAGGATGAAGATGATAGGAACGACGAAGATCGTGAGATTGAAGAGCTCGACGTGAACACATCAGCTAGTGCAATCACCAAGAACTACAACCGCCAGAAGCGACTTCAAGTCGTGACTGCAGATGCAAACGCACCACGGTCATCGTGGCCCAAGACCAATCCCCAGAAACCCAAGGCCAATGTCTCAGCCTATGTCGACGACCAGCTGAGCAGTCTCTCAAAACACACGTCGAAGATCAAGCTTGATCGCATCCAGCCCGGCTCGGGGAAGGGTGACCGAACGACGGACAAAGACAAGAGCGACCGAGCCACGACCGAGCTGGTTCTCGATCCCCGCACTCGGATGATCCTCTTGAAGATGATCAACAAAGGCATCGTGAGCGAGATCAACGGCTGCATATCAACCGGGAAGGAGGCCAACGTCTACCATGCGCTCTCCTGCTCGGACGAGGACGACGACGGTTCTCCCCCGGTGACTCTGCACCGGGCCATCAAGGTCTACAAGACCTCGATCCTCGTGTTCAAAGACCGTGACAAGTATATGACGGGGGAATTTCGTTTCCGTCAGGGCTACAACAAGAACAACAATCGCGCGATGGTCAAGCTATGGGCCGAGAAAGAAATGCGAAATTTGAAGCGGCTACAGAGTGCCGGAATCCCTAGTCCGGAGGCGGTCTACTTGCGGCTGCACGTTCTCGTCATGGCCTTCATCGGCGATGACAACGGCTGGCCGGCGCCTTTGCTGCGCGAGGTCGAGTTGCCAGGCCCGGACGCAGAAGCGAAGTGGCGGAGGCTGTACTTTCAGCTGCTTGGCTACATGCGCATCATGTACCAGACGTGTCGACTCGTGCATGCCGATCTCAGCGGGTACAACGTCTTGTACCACCGGGAAAAGCTGTGGATCATCGACGTCAGTCAGAGCGTCGAGCACGATCATCCGCGAAGCCTCGAGTTCCTGCGGATGGATGTCAAGAACGTGAACGACTTCTTTGCCAGAAAGGGCGTGGCTACGCTGCCGGACAGAAGGATATTCGGCTTCGTCACCGTGTCTGGCGCAAGCGTGGATCTGGACGGCATGGAAGAGACCCTCGAGAAACTGTCCGAGATGCAGGATGGGCCCGACGGTGGAGACATTGCGGCCGATGGAGTCGATGTCGATACTGAAGTCTTTCGCAACCAGTACATCCCACAGACCTTGGAACAAGTGTACGACGTGGAGCGGGACGCCGAGAAGGTCGGTCGTGGGGAGGGCGAAGAGCTCGTCTACCGAGGACTGCTCGCTGACAACGTCGCCGCGTCTCGTCATGCGGACGATGGTGCCACTCCGACTGACGGCAAGGTGATGGACGCCGTGATGGCTGACGGCACGGCTGGCCGACAAACGGACGGCGACGAGAACGAGACAGACGAGGGGCAGGGGCACGACGGGAGCGTCGACACGGAAGACGGCCGACATCGGGTACCAAGAGGCAAGCGGTTCGAGGACAAGGACAGCAAAAAGGTAAGCGGTCTGTCGAGACGATGTGCTTTCGCCACGATGGCGGACGAGCTCTCTATCTGCCATGTGACGCTTACCGCCCTGGACGAGCAGGAGCACAAGAAGCAGGTCAAGGAGGAGAAGCGAGAGCAGCGGAAGGCCAAGATGCCAAAACACGTCAAGAAGAGGCTGGTAGCCGCGTCAGCGCGGCACAAGAAATGAGACGAGAGAATATCTCTTCCGCCGATGGCATCAGCTGCTACGAGTCTTGCATCATCCCATTGGGGATCTACAGCATCCGCCTTAACCCATGTACTGTACGTATCCTCCCATACCCCCAGCTTGGCGATTTGCCGTTGCGCCTTTGCCTCGTTCGCCGACGCCCTGCTTGTTTTCGGATGATGCAACTTGCTATTCCTTGGTCTCAATGGCGCGGCCGGAGCGGAAGCGTCTCGGGGTCAACCGAAACCTCCTCGGTCGGTGTCAGCGCCGTGGGAGACGAAGAGGTCGAACGAGCTCAGGGCGCAAGATTGGACGACGAGCTCACTGCCGAGAGAAAGAGAGCCCTGACGAGCAAGTTCGATGCGTCGATCAAGTCTCGCACGATCATGTCATCTACTCTGGCGTCGACATGCTCATGCGTGGTGTTTCATAGTCGCCGTTTCTGTCTGCGCGCAGCCTGCTCCAAGACGGCCCGCGGGATGTCGGGGATGTCGTCGCCGTCGGCGTGTACGGCGGCAATCTCGAATCGCACAGGCGGATCCGTCAGGCCCGACCAGATCTGCGCCGGCAGGAAGTCGCCCTGGTCTCGTCGAAAGGCCTCCCTCGCGGCCAGGTCAGCTTCGCGTGCCGGGTCAGCTCCGTCACCACCATCCTGGGCGCTCAAGTCAGAGCGGCCACGAGAGTCCTTACCTTCGTATAGCTTCTTCAGTTTCGTCGTGGCTTTACGCACGGCCGTGTCCGCCGCGGCCCGCATCTCCTTCCGCCGTCCGATCTCGAGAAGCATGCGGTCGTACGCGGCCAGGAAATTCTCGTAGAACTCTCGAAGACTGTCCAGCTCCTCCATGCGGTCGCAAATCTGCTGTCTCTGGTCGTCCCACCTGCTCAGGAAGTCGCGGCCGTGCTGGACGTAAGCCGACAACCGGGCTCCCGTCTCCTCGAGTTGGTTGAACGCCCTCGACGCGTTGGCGTGGACCGCCGCCTGCAGGTTCAGCTGGCACGTGAGGTCGTCGGACTGGGCCTCCATCTCCACCAGTCGATCTCGGATCTCGAGGACGACGTCGTCCAGCTCGGCCGCGTCCTTGGTCAAGACGGCGAGCATCTCGCGTCTGTCCTCGTCGCTGATGGGCTCCACCGGCGTGTTCTCGCCGCCGCCGCCGTCGTCGTGGTGGCGAGCCTGGATGACCATCGGCAGATCGCCGGTGATGTCCTCGGCAGCGGCCCCTCCGCCTTCGGTGTGCTTGAGCGCGGTGACGCAGAGGTCGAAGTGGCGGACCAGCGACTCGAGAAGCCCCGCCATCTCCTCTGCCTGCGTCTCCAGCGACCGCATGATCACAGGCAGCGACACCTCTAGTCCGTCCGAGCCACCAGATTGCGTGTATGTCGCCGCCAGCGAGCGCTTGACCGTCTCGAGATCTCGGTCGAATCGCTCCATCGAGCTGACCAGATCGTGGTGCGCTTCCTGCCGGGGGCACGTCGACCGCCCATTCAGCTCCTTCCTCCAAGAGTATCTTCCACACGGCTCCCTGTCTCCGTAGGGCTTACTTGAGTTCGGTCGATGCAACCCCGAAGTCCCGATTTGAGCTTCTCCATGCCATCGCCATCGATGTAATCGTGAAGCGTCTTCTGCTGCGCGTGCTGCGGCGGCGTTCGGAGCTCTCGCTCATTGTCTGCTGGTCTCAGGCTCGACTCGACCAAGGTCGACTTGAGCAGATCGACAGTCGCTTGCAGCCGAGCATCGGTATCGTCCAAGTCGCGGAGGGTGGCCTGTACGAGAGCCACTTAGCCCGATGCCACCGCGTCCCAAACGGGCTCGTTCCGCTGGCCGGGGGAATGTCGACATCCTCACCTCGAATTCCGCTCGACCCTTCCACGCGATGTTCTCGACGCCGTTCTTGACGCGCGACAGGATCTTCAGCTGCCCGGCGATGCCGTCCCTGAGGAAAGCCGAGCGGGCCCGCAGCTCGACGCTCTCGACCAGGGCCTCGCGCGCCGAATGCACAATGTTGTTGGCCCGCCATACCTGATCCGTCGCGGCGAGCGACCGCTTGGACGCCAGCAGGTAGTCCAGCAGCTTCTCGAGCGTCACCGGTGTCGCGGCTGGATCGTCCGGCACCCCATCGAGCTGCTGCAAGCTCTGGGCGGGTCTCTCCGCCGCCGCCAGCGTCGTCGCTGGCCCTCCTTCGCTATGCTCTTCGGTCATGTCTGACGAGCTGTCAGGCACGTCCGGCAGTTGTGAGATTCATCACTTTCGACACGGCACTGATGTAGCGATCCTGCTTAGTCATATGTAATATGGTCATCCCTTCTCGGTACGGCTCCTGTGCAATTAGCTTCAGACTAGCGCAGTCCGTAGGGCAGATTGTAATGACTAAGCACGGAACCTTATCTCGATACCACCTGATGATCAGATTAGCGTCTCGCCTAGCGAGCTTCTACAGTACCGCGGCCATGCAGACCCATCACGTTAGCGGCGGGCAAGATCGTCCAATAGTCACGTGATCCAGTGTCACACTTCGTAAAGACCCTTGCGGGTTGGGGCGAAGTGCGACATATGGAAATGCACTGTATGTCATCGACGCAACAACTTGCGTGATCCGAAAAGGGGGGATTTGTAGATGACGAAAGAGCGCCAGGGCAACTGGAGATAAGGGAGCCACAGTACTGAAGTCTGTGGCCGAGAACGATGCTGGTGGAAAGCTGCGTCAAGCCATTCTTGTTGAACCATCACCGGCCAATCGGCCCGATGCTTGCGCCTGATCCTGCCCGATCCTGTGGCCACCACTCGCTGAATATCTCTGTACGATCGAGGGGTCGATCCTGTAACTGGAGCCTCGTTTCAGAGGAAGGAAGAGGGAGGGAGAGAGAGGCGGCAGACGAAAGATGGCGCAAGAACCTCCAGTTGACCAGGCCGAGGAGCTCAGAACAACAGAAGGCTCTGGACTTCGCCAGCTACCAGACCACGGCCCTTCTGCCAGGAATACCGTCACCAGCCTTCACCATTGTCTGAAGAGGAAACGAACCGCTGCGGAAGAGGCACCGTCTTCGGAAATGTCCATGAACCCGGAAACATGGCGTCGGCATCTTGATTTTCCGGAGGAGAGCATGATGGCAAAGCGTGGTGCCAACAGTCTCGGAGATGACAACAAGACCACATGTGCGGCGGCGACTGCCGCCGCCGCCACTTATCACGAGGGTCTCCAGACCTTTGGCGAGCAAACCATCCCAAATTCATCCGCAACGACGGTGCCCACAGCAGGAAGCGTCATTCCTACTCTAGTCAGACATGTCCCAGATCAGTATTCATCCCTAAGAGACCAAGCTTGGCTGCAACAGCCGTCGCAGGAGATGGGTCCAAACACCAGCTACTGCTACCGCCACGATCCGGATCTCAAATGCAGACGTCAGGCGGACGAGAGCTCCATGCAGAGCTTGCAGAAAGTGAGTGCCCGGACCCCGTGCCCTCTCGGTCCACCTCGCCACACCTATGTGTGATTTACATGCTGGTCCTCTGAGCGAAGCCGGCTTGCCCATGCAAGGCGCGCGAGGCTGACGAGCGTCAACAGGAGCTGGAGTCCCTCTCGCACGAAGAGAAGCTGGAGATCACGCGCATGTGGTCCGCTTTCTCGGCTGCGTCAGCAAAGCACCGCAAGCTCATGCTGCAGGGCATCCTCGCCGTGTGCTGCTTCTCGCAACTCTCCTACCTCTCGACGGCGGTTCGAGAGCTCGTCCGAATTGACTTCCTGGCGGCGCTGCCGGCCGAGATCTCGTATCAGATTCTGTCCTACCTGGACCCGACCTCGCTCTGCAAGGCGGCGCAGGTCAGTCGGCGATGGAAGATGCTGGCGGACGATGACGTCGTGTGGCATCGCATGTGCCAACAGCACATCGACCGCAAGTGCACCAAGTGCGGCTGGGGCCTGCCGCTCATCGAGCGGAAGAGGTTGCGTGCCTCGAAGCGGACGCTCCAGCTGCGCAAGAACGGTCTCGACCCGGCCCAGTCGCCCGGCGCGTCGACTCCTGTGCCGACGTCTCCCGGCAAGCTTCAGCAGATAGAATGTGCGGGCAAAACCTCTCCCCGCGGAGATGGGAGTGGGGGGAGCTCGTCGCCAGCGCCAAGCCTGAAGGGCAAGCGCCTCTGGGTGCAGGACGACGGCGACGAGGACGTGCCCGGCGCGAAGAGGCGCTCGGCGGACCATCCACCCTCGGACAGCAACGACCCGCCCTTGCCGGTCCGGCTCCGGCCGTGGAAGAGCGTCTACCGCGATCGGTTCAAAGTCTGCGCGAACTGGAAGTACGGCCGATGCTCGATCAAGACCTTCCGAGGCCACAGGAACGGCGTCATGTGCCTCCAGTTCGACGACAACACCTTGGCCACGGGCTCGTATGACGCCACCATCAAGATCTGGGACATCCGCACCGGAGAGGAGCTGCGCACGCTTACCGGTCATGAAGCCGGCATTCGGGCGCTGCAGTTCGACGACCGCAAGCTGATCAGCGGCGGCCTCGACCACAGCCTGAGAGTCTGGAACTGGCACACGGGCGAATGCATCTCGACCCTTGTCGGACACAGCGGCGGCGTCATCTGCCTGCACTTCGAGAAGTCGCTCCTCGCATCCGGTTCCGTCGACGGGACCATCAAGATCTGGAACTTCGAGACCAAGGGGTCCTACTTCCTTCGCGGCCACCACGACTGGGTCAACTCGGTGAAGATCCACGGCCCGTCGAACACCCTCCTCTCCGCTTCCGACGATCTGACCGTACGGCTCTGGGACCTGAACGCGAGGGCGACGGTGAGGATCTTCGAGGGTCACGTCGGGCAGGTGCAGCAGGTGACGCCGCTGCCGCTCGACTTCGAGTACGAAGACGCCGTCGACCAGGAGCGGCAGCCGCAGCCGCCGCGGTCGCCCGACAGCGGCACGTGGACCTCGCCGCCGCCGAGCGACGCCATGAGCGACTCCACGACCGACCCCAAGCGGGATCTCAAGTGCGACGCGGGCCGGCCCGACCCGCCTCGGTACATGCTGACGGGAGCGCTCGACAGCACCGTCCGGCTCTGGAACGTGGCGACGGGCGAGTGTCTCCGGACCTTCTTTGGCCACGTCGAAGGCATCTGGGCTCTGGCCGCGGACACGGTCCGCATCGTGTCCGGGTCGGAGGACCGCATGGTCAAGGTGTGGGACGCGCGGAGCGGCAAGTGCGAGCGCACCTTCACGGGGCATCGGGCGCCGGTGACATGCATTGGCCTCAGCGACACGCGCCTGTGCACGGGCAGCGAGGACTCGGAGGTCCGACTCTACAGCTTCGGAGCAGAAAACGCCGCTCCCGAAGAGACGGAAGCCAGGATACGCACTACGACTGCGACTGCGACTGCGACTACAGACTCAGGCGCCTTGGGCGAAACGACCTAGGAACGATTACGGACATCTGCACCTTGGGGAGACATCTTTCGACGTGCGACTCAGGAGGGGTTTCTCTAGGGCTTTTCATGTCGGGTTGCTCATCTTCCTGGTTGCGGCAGTCCATATGGACGGGATTTTCTTCGGAACATTATCTCATCACATGGGAGAATTGATTTTCTCGAGAAAATCTATCCGCTCCAAGCAGCTCTGCATTGTACAATAATCTGGATGTTGTGTGATCCACTAAAGGACTGCGAACTGTCCTACATCACTGCTCAGAGTGCTCTACTTTTACTGGAAGATCATCTGATCAAGATCAGACATTGTCAGGCCCCATAAAAGCGTGACAAGGCACCGCCATGCTAAGTAATCCTGCCAGGCGTGTTTTCTTAGCAGCGGAGATGTGAGGGTGATATACCATGGTGGGGGATGCGACATCTCTTACCGCCAGAGGTTGAGGAACGTCGGACTGAAGCCTTGCCCCTGGCATGGGTAGGAGAGCGGATTATAGCTGGACTTGCTGTATCAAGGCACGTCAGAGGAGGCTGCTCTAGAATATAGAACAGGAATAGCTGATGTAAAGGTAGAGCTCGCCGCTTGCGAAGACTACTAGGTCGGGTGACCACCTGATTGATGACAATTAGTACCACCCTTCGCCTCCTCTCACCACATATTACCCGTGAGCCTCCCTCGTGTCCGTTGCGGAGGAATCGTCAGACGCCTACATCTCTTCCAAGCATGGCCGACGAGTCCAAGACTAATCTTGTGGATCTGGAGAAAGGACTAGGGTGCTCGGTACGTGCCATGACTTGCGACGGCGATGGCAGCGCATCGAAGCGGACACTGTGACCTCTTATCCCTTTGCTGCCCCTTGCCGTCATTCCTGCTTTGATGCTGCTACTGCTACTGCTGCTGCTGCTACTGCTGCTGCGACGGTAGCGGCTGCTATCTCTGTGGGCCTCTCAAGCTGACATGCGTTCCAGATCTGCACCGAGATTCTCTACCAACCACTGACGTTGATCGACTGTCTGCACAGTTTCTGCGGATCCTGTCTGAAGGAATGGTTCTCGGCGCAGTCCAAGCGGGCCCATCCGTACAACTGTCCGTCCTGTCGCGCGCAGGTGCTGGGCACCAAATCCAATGCCTTCATCACTTCTCTGCTGGAGGAGTACCTACGCGCCAATCCGGGACAGCAGAAATCTGACGAGGAGAAGGCCGCCATCGCGAAGACGTACAGGCCCGGCGAACAGATTCTACTGCCGGTGTCATCGCGGAGACGGCCGAGCGATCATCACAGACGCCTTGCCGAGGAGCTGCAGGATCTTAGACTGGCGGCCGATCGAGCGCGTGGCAGCGGTGGACGCAGTGCGCATACGCAGCGCGAGAGGAGTCGCGACGGCAGAGACGATGCCCGAGGACATCGAACGAGGCAGAGTCGGGGTCGAGGGACCAGCGACGAGCCCGCTTCCTGGCTCGATACACAAGCAACCACGTCGGTGCGGTCGCGCGCGGTCGAGCATCAATCCAGCCTGCGCTCGCTGCTGAGCGCGTCGGACTTCGATATCGAAGCGCCCGACATCGAGGAGGAGATTGCTCGACAGATCATCGAAGAAGGTCTGCTAGAGGGCATCGATCTCTCCGTCATCGGCGTGGAGGAGGAGAACCTGATCCGAGACCGCATCCGAGACCGCATCGACGACGGGTATCGTCGACGACGACGGACCGGGGCTGGCGCGTCGCGCCGTGGCTCCTACGGCGAGCGTCCGTCGATGCAGGCACGCGAGAGCAGGGACGAGGGGGCCGGAGCGGCGGAAGGCAGAAGACGACCCCGAGCCCACTCTCGATCCCACAGTGTATCTGGGCAGGGCGGTTATTCGAGGATCCCTCAGCCTGCTGAGACTACGGATGCCGCCTCGACACGCCCGGAGCGGCGCCGAAGACGGTCAATCACGACCCCGCGATCCGGTTCGCCCGGTCCGGGTGGAGGATCGGCGAGCAGAGATCAAGCCGGAGACGTGCGCCGAGCGGCTGCAAGATCTGCTACCGATCTCGGCCAGACTCGTCGACCTGGGCAGCCAGGCGCGGCACGTGCGCCGACGACGAGTCATCGAGGGGGGACGATCAGGAGTACGACGGATCCGGAGCAAAGCGGCGCTGGACCGTCGGGCCAACGCCGGAGCAGGAGCGACCACGCTCGCGTGACCCCGACCCGCGGCGAGGGAGTGTCTCTACCGGGCTCCAGGCAGGGCTTGAACGAAACGTCGCAGGCGAACGACGCGGCAGCAGCAGCAGCAGCGGCGGCGGCGGCGGCGGCGGTAGGGAGGAGGGCAGATCAAACGCCATCAAGGGCCGAAGCATCCCGGGTGTCACGCACGCGGATCGACCCCGCCGTCGATTCAAGCGCCCGACCAGTTTCGTCCGGTCAAGCGGCGGCAGCAGCGACAGCGGGAACATCACCAGTACCACCACCGTCGTCGTCGTCATCGTCAACGACGGCAGCCGGAGCATCGTCCAACACGAGCCGCACCAACCGGGCTTTGCTCTACCCGGAACCGCTGGTCAACTGCAAGCGGTGTGCACGGGGCGATATCCAGTACGAGCTGCACTACAACTGCTCGCAGTGCGACGACGGCGAGTACAACATCTGCGTGTCCTGCTACAGACGGGGACGCGGCTGCGAGCACTGGTACGGCTTCGGCTCCGCGGCGTGGTCCAAGTACGAGAGACAGAGTCCGCCGGGAGGCTATCCGCCGAACCATCCGCTTCCGCACACGCTCACGGGACGTCAGTACCTGCGGCTGGCGAGGCAGGACAGCGTCGTGCAGGGCTTCATCGCGGGGCCCTCTTCGGCGGCGGGGCCGGCGCCGTCGCCGTCGGGCGGTGACGCTACCCGACGGCCGCTGACGACCGAGGACCCGCAGATGAGACTCCTGACGGGTGTCTTCTGTTCCATCTGCTCCGTCTTTGCCAACGCGTGTCTCTGGAAGTGCGATGTCTGCAACGACGGTGAGTGGGGCTTCTGCCATCGTTGCGTCAGCACGGGGCAGTGCTGCACGCATCCGCTTCTACCGCTCTTGTATGTTTCTCCGTCAAAGGACGCGGTGCCCTCGCAGCAGCAGCAGCAGCAGCAGCAGCAGCAGCAGCAGCAGCAGCAACAGGAAGAAGCGCCGCCGTCGCATTCGTCCACGCAATCTGACCCACCGGGCAAGGTCACCTTCTTTCGCGGCCCTCAAGCCATCGAGCACGGGCCGTTGAAGCCCATCTCGATCGCGACGAGCTGCAACATGTGCCGTTTCCCGATCCATGCCTTGGCCGCGCGGTATCACTGTCTGCAGTGCAGCCACGGAGACTACGACATCTGCTCGCCGTGCTACGTCAAGCTGTGCAGCAGCGGCAGGATCGGCGCCGAGAACGGGAGCAAGGGATGGCGACGGTGTTTGCGCGGCCACCGCATGATCGTCGTCGTCTTCGAGGATCAGGAAGGCGGCCGGAAGCGCGTCGTCACCAGGGACTTGGTCGGCGGGCTCGCGTTGAAGGACGATCTCGACGGACTCCCGGTGTCCGCGACCGACGCCGCTGACGGAGCGAGGGCCGCCAACGCCACAGCCGCGCTCGAAGACTCGATCTGGGACTGGAGAGATGGTCCGGACGGACAGTACCGGTCGAAGAGGGTGTCCAAGGGCTTGTACCCTGTGGGATATCGATCGCCGACGACGGGCAACCCGTCGACGAGCCTCTCCTCGCAGAAACAGCAGCGTCATCATCACAATAATCAACCAGGCCCTCGGACCGGTCAAGCCTCTCGAGACGGTCAACAATCTTCCTTGCCAGCACCGCAGCCGTCTTTCCCTCCGGACGGCGGTGTCGGCATGATCGTCCTTGCTCGCTGGGGGTATTTCCCGAACGCCGACGTCACCGACGAGCTCATGTTTCCCCGCGGTGCCGAGATACGCGAGGTCGAGGACATCAACGGCGATTGGTACTGGGGCTGCTACGCCGGCCGCAAGGGCTTGTTTCCCGGACCTTATGTTCATTATGTCGGTGTTGTCGGCGTTGCCAGTGGTGGTGACGGTGGTGACGGTGGTGATGATAAGAGAGGGGGTCGCTAGAAAGGGTCGTTAGACAGGATCTTTATGGTGCGGGGATGGAGATGGGAGTCTTTATGGAGAGTATGAGACTGCGGATATCTATGAGATATGTAGGTGAGTGTGTGAGTTGAGTGAGTGAATCGAGTGAAATGAGGACACGATATGAAGTTGATGAATAAATAAAGAAATGAGCAGATAAAAGTTCAACTGTGAAGGTGAAGCAGTCACCTGTCAAGCAAGCAAGCAAGCAAGCAAGCAGGCGTGCAAGCAGGCAGGCAGGGAGTTGGGATTTGGAAGTTTGTGTCAGAAGGAACGCCCGGAGGATGAGATGTATCATAGTCACATAGCTTTTACACTGACCATTCTAAAACCACAAACTTCTACCCAGCTAAATCATCTACATAGTCTCCTTGTATGCAGAACCTAGTCAGACAAGCACCCCTATGACTATGTCTTAGCTCCAGAGTAGCGACACCAGCGACACCCACAGCAACAGCACCTGCAATAGCAATAATACAGTGGCACGACACAAAGTCTGGACAAAGTCGGCTCCTGCTTACCAACTAGCTGGTCATCAGTGGTGTGAGATAAAATTTCCTGGAGGAATGATCAACCGATCGATCACGTACGACTAATTAATTATTGCAACGATCACCCGGAGTCACTTTTTGTATGGGAGCTTGTGTCGTGACCCTGTAAGGTCGTACCCCCCCCTCACGGCCACCCCCCCCCTCACGGCCACCCCCCCCCTTCACGGCCACCCCCCCCCCTCACGGCCACCCCCCCCTCACGGCCACCCTACCAAGCGACAAATCCACGCGACTCTTCCATCAACAACACGTCGTAGCATCTCCAAAAATCAAGTATCCAGACTTCTAAGTGGCTCAATTGATTCAGCATGCCTTCGTACACGACCGAGGACCTTCAGAACGCGCTGTCAGCTACTTCTAATGGAATGCCAGTTGCTTCTGCCGCCAAAACCTGGGGGATCCCTCGCACCACCCTCCGAGCTCAATTGCGTGGGCGAGACGCGCGATCAGTCTTCAACCAGAGTTGCCAAAGGCTCTCCCTAGACCAGGAATCCAGTCTGCGAGACTGGGTCCTCCTCCGAGCCTCGCTAGGCTTTGCACCCCGGCATCAACAGCTTGCTCATTTCGCTGAGAAACTGCTCAAAGCTGGAGGGGATGATAAACCTCTGGGAAAGCATTGGATTGAGAACTTCTTGCGACGGAACCCAGAGGTTAAGTCTCTGAAAGCAGTTCCACTTGATCAGATCAGGAAGAATGGTGCCTCAGAAGCTAATATAAAGCTGTTTTTTGAGATGATGGCACATCCAAAGATCTCAAGTATCGCACCCCAGTTCCGGTACAACATGGATGAGACAGGCCTCATGGAAGGCATGGCCTACTCTGGAAAGGTCTTGACAGGGCGGGAGAAAAAGACTGAGTGTCTGAGTACTCCTACCTGTCGTACATGGACTACAATTGTTGAGTGCATCAACGCCACTGGACAGTGCATTGATCCTCTTGTTATTTTCAAGGGGAAGTCTGTACAGAGACAGTGGTTTCCTGATGATCAGTCTGGAATGCAGGGATGGCACTTCGAGGCACAGGACAATGGCTTCATTGACTGTGGTATTGCTCAGAGTTGGCTGGAAAACTGCTTTATCCCTCAATCTGGGGCAGGTCCTGGCAAAGAAACACGACTACTTGTTCTAGATGGCCATGTTAGCCATGAGACTGATGCATTCCAGTACACCTGCTACTACAACAACATCCACCTGCTGTACCTACCAGCTCACGCCTCCCATGTCCTCCAGCCTCTTGATGTTGGTGTATTTTCAAGCCTGAAGCAAGCGTACCGGACATTCCTTGATGATTTCATCAAAAGATCAGCTGCCAGAGCTATTGGGAAGCCCATGTTCCTAATTCTGTACCAGAAGGCACGGAAGAAGGCTTTCAGCAGCTCGAACATTGTTGCTGGGTGGCGAGATACCGGGTTATGGCCACCAAGCTGTCGGAAGGCATTGCAGAACAGATTTGTTATTGCGGAGGATCCACCACAGCCAGCAGAAGTCCAGGCACGCCCTAGGACCCCGCAAATGGAACCTGAGCATCCTGAGAACACATCCCAAGCATCGCAGCTGGTATTCCCAACACCAAAGGGGCATCGTCAACTCCGAGAATCCATGGACAAAATTGGCATGAGAGACCCCTCAGCCAGGGCTCTCTTTCGGTCAGTTGGAAAGCGCCTGGACCGCCAAAACCACGAGGTCGAGCTGCAGCAACGTCAGATTGACTACCTAGAACTTGAGATCAAGACATTACGTCCACCGAAGCGTCAGAAAGTCCACCCCAACCCGAACGATTGCTTTGTCAAGATCCCAGCACTTGAGGCCACCAGGGAGTGGCACCAGGCTGTAAATCCAGTCGACACGGTAGCCAGGCAGAATCAGGAGGTCGAGTTTGATCAGATGTGCTCACAGTATCTTCTCTAGACAATAAAACACAGTGTCAGCCAAAAATTCTGTAGAAAAGTTGATGTAAAAATAGTCGCTTAGGGTGGCCGCGAGGGGGGGTGGGCCGTGAGGGGGGGTCAGACTTTTTTACCGTACGGTAGTAATGTGCGAGAGCGATTACTCTCAGCAACACTACCACCACTGCCAGGGAGTACTCGTACCTGTACGGAGTACAGACCCTGCGGGACAATCGCTGAGACGGCAGCAATATGAGTAGTGATGGTGACAGTGAGCAAAGACACCTATAGTGGCACGACAAAAGTCTGTGTACACCTCCATACAAAATCTACCTCGGGCTACTCTGGAGAATCAATACATAACTGCTTTTTGCTACTGGGATAACATCTCAATATAGTCGTATGACTTATGAAAGTAGCAGCTGACAGCTTGTACTGGTGTACGCAGACTTGTGTCGTGACACTGTACGGAAGGTACAGTACTCCGTACATAGGCACCACCCCCCCCCCCCCCCATGCCGAACAACTGCAAGTGACAGGGACAGGGCTGGGGCTGGGTTTGTGACTGGGGTGAGGGAGCGACAGGGGTGAAATGAGTGGCAGGGGATGAGTGAGAGCCCAACCGCCCAGTCAACGGACAAGTATGTATGCTACTTACGGTACGTAACGTACCTTGTTGCAAGTACGTAGTCTCCCGACAGTAGTAGTACTAGTCTCCAGCAATTTCAGCACTCTCGGCACTCTTGGCAATTCTTAGGAACAGCAGTGACGCCAGCAACGCCAGCAACGCCAGCAACGCCAGCAACGCCAACAGTGGCCCCCTCCCCCTTTCCAAAAACAAGATCCTTCACCCCTGAATATAACAGATCTCGAAGTTCTGCCATTACCGGTACTGATCTTCTTTTCACTTCTGTCATTGCGTACCTCAACATTTTACCGTCGAAAATGACATGTGGGAACAATGAGAGGCTCGTTTTCACCCTCTACGACTCTACGCTCTCGCGGCTTCAAAGTCCAGACGGAGGCTTTTTTTTTTTTTGTTATGCGGCAATAAAGTATTCCCCAGTTTGGTCTAACTGGCTAGTTCTGACACAGAGTAGGAATATCGTAACCAGTGTCCATAACCAATGTCCATCACCATAACCATCACCACACTTGTCACTTCAGCCACTGATGGTCCTCAAAGTGGACGCCCGCGCAGACGGCGGCGGCACTCCTTGCGATCACGATCCTTGTTGTCCCTCTCTGGAGGACCCTTCTTTGACTCATCCTTCCTTGGAGGCTTCGGGCCGTCCTTCTTGGGCTCATTCCTCATCACTTCGTCATTCTGCGGCTCGTCCTTCTTTGGAGGCTTCGGCTTATCCTTCTTCGGAGAATCCTTGCTGCCACCAGGACCGATATCCTTTCCGCCCTTTTTCAGGCCACCAGGACCGATACTGTTCAAGATCCCGAAAACCTTCCTCACGTCAGGAGGAAGGTTTGAACTGCCACATGGGTTTAACCACTTTGAAAAGATGTCGACACCTTCGTCTTCGTCGACCGCATCCGCGATCATTGACGCGGCCTCGGCAGCTGTGGCTACACCAAAGTCAACATGGGCGTGACCAAAAGAAGGATCGTGCTTAGTGCCGCTCGGTCCAACTCACCGACTGCAGCAACAGTGGCCTGTCCAACTCCTGGAAGTGCTCTTAGGCCAGCACCTGCCACTAGGTTAATTGATGACATCATGATGTTACATCCAATCTAAGTTGGCAACATCAGCGAGTAGTTCGAAGAAAGCTGGATTGGCTACGAAAATACCTCGGCGACAGCTGGCAACGCTTCCACAACTGCGTCTGCGATATCATTAAGAGGTGTACGACCGCATACACAGTCGCCAACCTTCGCTTTGGTATCGGCTGACCTGCAAAGTCAGTCTATGCTGAGGAGGACTCTCAAGTAGAGCGGAACAGAGTAGTAGAGGATTACTGACCATCAATTTGAACCCACTTGGCGTCCCGCTGAGCCACACAGGATATGGTAGGCCTATCTGTGCCTGGCTCAGGCTTGGTGTCACGACAGGCGTAGCTACATTCCTCGAGTACCATGTTGTCATGTTTTCGTGGCATCCACATCGTGCATTGAGTCAAGCTCTCTTGCCGAACATTTGACACGACACCACCAGGGCGCGCCGCGGACGCAAGAGAAGTCTGTAGCAGGGCCACTGCGGCGAGGAGAAAGACGAGATGGTGCCTCATGGTTGGAAGCAGAAAACACTGGGTTTGACGACAAGACCCCTATGAGGTGCTGATGATAATAGAGTGCAAAGAGGAGATGAAAGTGCCAACAAGCGTAGCGATTGATGATTCTCTCGACCGAAGATGAGCAAGAGAAGAGTCTAAGTACCCAGAGCATCTTGAGCACAGTACGAGGACTCGGCACGGTACTATTGTTGGCACCGAGAGCATCGCGGAAGCCGCCCAACTGTGAGTCCTTCTCGGAGTTGAAACATTCATCTCCGCCACGATACTAGAACTTAAATGCGAGAAAAGAATCAAGCTGAACAGGAGCTTGATCCCGGAGGTGCTTGTGTTGGGGCCAAGCACACCAACACTTTGAACCGCGGAAAGCTGTGCTTGAGAGCATCCTTCCACTCCTCAGACTTTGATACTATAGAAGCTCCAGAGGCGCAGTACCGTACACCCGTGCCATAGAGGGTAATACCCCCCCATGGCACGGGTACTAGGATGTGGCAGTGTACTCCGTACGGAGTACTTCCGTACTGCACATGCTAATTACACCAACAATAGCTTAAGCTCAAGCCTTGTAAGGTGATCTAGGAGCGGCACGGGAAAAGGATCGTTGTTGTCGCGGCCGCAGGTCGGGCTAGGCGCGGGGTAGCTTAGTCAGAAGGCTTAGTCAGTACGGTGCCGGTACCGTAAATGGCGAGGCTGATAATGGAGCAGCTTCCTCCCGTCCAACGTTCAGGCCCTTGCCATGTACTTGTGTCAGATGTTGACAGAGATGATTGGTGGAGGCGTGTATGCAGGAAGAAGCCAAGAACACGTCGAACTAGAATAGAATGGGTGTGGGACTCAAACATCGTTTCCAGTACCGTAAGTGCTAGAATCAGGACTTGGGACTTGGTTGACGATAGGAAGTTCTTGATGGTGTGGTGCGTACTCGTACAGACACCACCATATCAGAATCGTCACTACCGTAGGGTGTCTGTTCGTACGTTCGTGTGAAATAACATCATCATACCTCCTTGTAGTGGCAAGAGGATTCGTAGAGGCGTCAAGCAGGAAGCCAGGCACGGGGGCACGAGGGGGTCCCGCAGCAAGCATCGACAATGTGACATGCCTTACCGTACCTTAAAAGTGGTGGCTGCTGTGGTCTACGGGGATTGGATGTTCCAAGGCTACCATGACGGCGGGCATGCCTGACCTATAGTGGTTGATCTACTGCAGGACCTCAGAGCTTGAGGGTTCTCAAGATCAAAGCTTGAGTTGCCATGCCAACATCACCTGCCAAGTACCGGTAGTGGTTGCGACCAAGATTCAGTTCCGTACTCGTAGTATGCTAGTTAAAGGTGACTACACAGCGTCAACGCAGTATAGCACCGCAAGACCCATCTCGATCGATCATGCGGTCGTGCCAGCGCGCTCAATCTCCTGCATCCTCTGTCGCGCCTCTCGGGCGACTCGTCTGGTCTCGTCGTCGATCTTGTCGTGCTCGCTGATCGCGCCAAAGCGGGCCTCCCACAGCTGCCAGCGCGCCCGGCTGAGACCCGGCTTGCCGTCCCACAACGGTCCACCTAAGGTGCTCGCCACATCTTCCTTCTCCTCGAACAGGGTCGGACCGCATAGCGAGATCCAATCGGCCGCGACGCAGACACGGGAATCCAGCGCCGGTCCCGGTGTCAGCTCCGACTCGACTCGCGCCGGATGGGCGTGGGCGTGGGCGTGCGCGCGCACCAGCTCGCCTTCCAAGGCGCCGGTCAGCGCCATCACGCCGTGATAACGCAGGTCGACCGAGCCGTCCCTGGTCAAGCGGGCCATATAGGCATTGACGTTGCGCCAGCGTTGCCGGCCCCCGGCGCTCGTCTCGTCAATGCCTAAAACGACATCAGCGAATGCTGCCCAGCTCAGATGCGTCGAGACGGTCACGCCTCTCTCCGCTGCAGGATCGGTCGATCACTCACGGTCGCACTCTTCAGTCAGCGTTGGACCTAGTAGCGGCAGGCTCTCCCACAAGCGAAAATCGCCCCCCCAGGATTCCAGTGAGATGATGGGCGTGTCGGACGACAACTGACGCAGGTCGTTCACGAGCGCCGCCAGTCGGTCCTGGGCGGGACTCGCATGAGGAACCTGTTGCGCCACTTTGTGAAAGACACTCCACATGTACCAGAGAAAGGTGCCGGCAGATTCCCTCGCCTTGCCCTCGGGCTGATCTTCCTCGGGTCGATTCTCGGGGAACAGGCCGTCAAGGGCTCGAGCAGCCGCCGTGGTGGAGAGCGTGCTCGACGGTTGGAGCAGATTGTTCACGATGTCGAATATCCTCTCTTCAATAATCCACGGATCTTCGTCGTCAAGACGAAGCTGGAGTGCGGACATGATTGCGATTCAGTTGTGGTTGATGCTGCTGTACTTCCGTACGTGGGACCGGATGCAATCTTTGGAGTGGTAAACTGTCGTGTACTGATGTGAGCGGAAAGGAGCGAACAAGGATCTCCCCCAGCATCTTTAGATGAGACCCACGCATCGTGTGTCTCCACTATATACTACGGTACTCATCGAAGGCGACACAATGATTCGGGCCATTGCAATGATGTCACTTCACCAGTACAGACGTACATACGTACCGGTACTGTACTCGCTAGGCAAGCATATCCACAGCATCCCGTTGAGCAGGATGGGCAGGCAGCATTCCATGACGCCGCTCTGTTGGCGGCGAAGCCAAGACGCGGCTCGCCTAACTCAATGGAGGCTGATTTAAGCGCAGGCGCGTAGCCGCGCACGCCGCGGTACCGGTAGCGTGCCACTCGTTCCGCGGGGCGCAGCTGCCGTACGAAGTACCGAACCCAGTTTTGTTTCACCACACTAACGAGGTAGAGCTGATCATCCACGTTCAATGCCCGCCTCCTTGACGGTACCTGCGCCACCTCCACGGGGAAATGAATCTCAAGGCACACTCGCTTGAATCTATTTTTTCATCCTTCCAAGACTCCTACATCGAGAAAATCAATGTAGGGGTCCACACCTTGGCAAGTTGTCAAGTATTTCTGTGTTCTGAAACCACTCGAACAGTCAAAGAAGCTACTGTACGGAGTAGGAGGATCGGTTGGAACCTGAGCGCCGGAAGTTGTTTCCCGTGGCGCTTCCTCGACTCCCATAGCCACGCACGCCACGCTGGCTTGGAATCTCGCATGCTACCAACAGGACCATACGTGGATTTCTAGAACGGCGTTCATGTGGCCAACGTCGACGCAGCTGTCAGATCATCAACACCGCTGTCTTCGTGGTTCTGTATGTGGTCTTGCTTCGGTCTCGGGTGGTGCAGTCACAACGTATCTGCGCCGCCAAGGGTGGGCGTTGTTTGGAGCTTGGACTCAAGCTCGGGAAGGAGTCGGTCATTCCGCCTCCTAGAACTGTATGCGATAGGTCAGAACGGACCGAAGTCAAAATCCGGGCGTCCATCTGCCCCAGCTAATTTTACCACTTTTCTAACCGCGATGCTGTGCCATATGCCCAGGCTTAGGCACGCTGTCAGATTGTGCGGTAGCCTGACCCTGAGGCCCCAAGATCCTTCCGCGATCAGTGTCTATATCATCGTCCTCGCTGCCCCTTCAAGATGCTCATTCTTCCCGGTGCTACCATCGCCGTCATTGGTGACACCACCACCGCTGCCATCTGCACAACCTAGGGCACCACTCCTTTGTTGGTAGCACGTTCTCTTCCAAGTTTGCACCTGCCAACGACCTTCCTGCATAGAAGAAATGGTGTCAGCTACGGACCTTGTCCTTCTTGTCCTTGCCGCCGCATCCGCTGCATCTGCTGCACCACCTCAATGTGGAGACGTGGTATGTTCTCACACCCACCGATGCACGATGTGTGACGGGGGGCTGTTCTCTACTTCGAGCACAGCATGTATAGGGTACTGATGTATGGTAGATATGGGAGTGCACAAACAACGGCAAGATCTTCCGGTACTCGGAGAACCAAGCCATCAGCGACTCGCACCACGCTCCCTTGACGGATGGGCACACGAGGAGTTCCTATCCGCACTGGTTCACGAACGGGTACCTCGGGAATGGAGCTCGGAAACACAATGAGCAGATCGGGTTCGGAGTAAGCGAATGCGACAGGAAGCCCAAGCACACCGACAATGGAGCGGACGAGAATGGAAAGGTCGAACGTGGAAAGGGCCCTGGGGATCACTACCTGCTGGAGTTCCCCACTTTCGCCCTGCCCGGAAAGGACTCCAAAGGGTCAAAGGGCAAAAAACCCGCTCGAGGTCGTCAGTACGATTTTAACTCCGTGCCCAAGGACGACCCTGGCCCAGCTCGCGTCATCTACACCTACCCGCACAAGCACTTCTGCGGCATCGTCTCGCACACAGACGGCAACAAAGGCAACCTGGTGCTCTGCAAGGAAGTGAAGGCTTAGTGTCACGACCACGGCCACGTGGCTCGGGGCCCGGGGCCAACGTCAGCCCGACCGACCGCCGCTCCAGCCGGACTAGCCACCGAGGCCGATGACAGCTTGGGGCAGGGGCTTGGCTGAGAAGGAGCGCCAGAGCCACTGGACCACACAGCTAGCCTCCCTCGCTCCGCAGAACAATCGACCCAACTCATCACCCTACCATCCCATGACATCTTTCGAGTCTACCTCCCAGCCTTCCTAGGTAGTTACCGCGAGCGGTGCGACACAAATCCGAGCAACCTCCTGTACATAAAGAAACACTGTACTGTCTTCAATTGGATTCCTACTCTGTTCTAAAACCAGCTAGGCTAGATTACGCTGGGAATCTATGAAAGTGGCAAGGAAAACCTCCAGGTTACGTGACGTGAAGCCTGCTCGAGTCACCTTTCCCTTAAGGCAAACCCTTCCCCTGCGACCCCTTGACAAGCGCCCTCCGATCAAGAAGCTGCAAAACAAGAAAAAAATGACTTCCAGGCAGTCAAGCAAAGAAAGCGAGACTCGGTCCCGGACCCAGCAGAACTAGGGACCAGAAACCAAGGCGTAGAGAACACGCTTACTAGAGCGCCAGCTCTCCGGGGGATCAGTCATCGGCAGCTGAAAGCTACTGTAGCAGCAACGACGGCCTGTCGCAGAGACAGACTACTCGCTACCAGGTACTCCCTACCGTACGGTAGTGAAGCGTGAACAGTCCGAAACCACGCACTTCGCTGCCTCCCCACTACGGGTACCGTACCGTACCTACCACCCGCAGGAGCAGGCCTGGCATAGACCTGGGACCCGGCGCTCAGGCAGGAAGAGTGCCGGTCCGATCTCGCCTGTACGGTACGGTACGGATCTGGCGTCAGGATGCTGCTGTGTGCTTTCGATAGGCTGGCGCGTACGGGTACGGTACCGGTACCGGTACGGTAAGCCGGGCGTGCCGGGGTGCGAGCCTGGTGAGGCGTCCTCTAGGGGGCTTCCAGCTGCCACCTCCGGGGTCTGGGTGTGTACTTGTACGCGCAGCTTTACGTGATCAGCTGACGGCAGGTCTGATCCGATCGATTCTGGAGACACAGTAGAAGGAGATGATGATGATGATGATGATGTTGTTTGTTGTTGTGTAAGAGAACTAGCTACCGTACCGTAGGGTTTCCGTGACTGCCCTAAATACATGGGGAAAGAGCACATGTGACAGTGCGCGGGGCTTAGGGCTCCACACCCACAACGTCCATTTCCAACATGATCACCTCATCGGGGCCGTAATTAATTACTGTCTGGTCTTTTTGGGCCGAGTTTGGCTGGGCCCCGTCTGATGCTGGGGCCAGGACTGGGGCTGGGGCTATTGTGCGGCGGATACAGAGACAAGGACGGGGTACGTAATCCTTTAGGAACAACAGCCGGACGATGAAGTACTGTACGGTGACTGGTTAGTACCACCCGCAGCACCCATCGAGAAACATCAACCCCAGCATCCACAAACACTAGAAAAAATGATCGGTCACTGAAGTCTGGAGCTGTCTCAATCCAAAAAAAACTAGACTTGAACTTCATAGAAAAAAATTGATGGCAAATCAAGTTTACATTCAGTACATGCGTACGAACGGTTGGTTATTGGTTATTGGTATTCCTACTCCATTCTAGTGCTAGTTATCTAGACTATGCTGGGTCAGCTGTGAAGATTAAGCAAGGAAAACCCTAGGCCTGCTAGGGTGAAAAACCTCCTTCTGCAGTGCCTGGCCAGCACTATCCTGTCGAGATGCTGTAGAACATGGGGGGTGGCTGGCTAGCAGCCAGCTTCCAGCTGCTCCTGAGCCCAGGAGAACTGGGGGAGAATGCCTTGTCGGAGGATCCACGCTGTAAGGGCGGCGGCGGACCGTGGTCGGGGTGTCAAAGCCTGGTAGTCAGTGGCGTACGAACAGTACGTACGTACAAAAGTCTAAAAGGAAAACAAGAGAGTGAACACTAAGATACAATGGCTCTGCGTCAAACAGTGCAGTACAGTACGTAGTTAGCTATGTTGGCTAGACCGAGAGGAATGACGAGATGTACAGAGTATGCAATGTCTTGCTGTTCGACAGAGGTCCAGGGACCAGTGAGGCGCGAGATGTTTTTGACCTGCAAGATGTTTGTGAGACGCGTCATTGGTCTGACAGTGCCGTCTTTCGCTTGTCGATCTTTCGTGATGGGACTTTCGCTTCTGATCATGTCGAAGACGGTATGAGAAAGCAGCGTACATCTTCATATCGGTCGCTAAATGTATCCCACTGCCCTGTCCGTTCATCTCCACGAGTCAATCGTCCCAAAAGACCTAGCCAAACTGTGGTTGATCGTAGAGACCGTCCGGATCTGATTTCATCGACCAAACCGTCAGCACTCGCGTTTGCCCGGCGCAACGAGACATCGAGCCTCGCCAAGGGATGGTACCGACCCTTCTTCTCTTGGTAAATCTCCTGCTGCAGCTTGGTCATGTCGTGGCCGAGCCCGCTGAGCAGGGTCTGCAGCTCCATCCGCACGCGCTCGTTGCTCTTGGCCGCACCTCGGACCGCCGCCTGCGCGACGTGATACCTGCTGACGTGGTTCCGGAGGAGCATGTCGAACGGCGTCGTCGTCGACCCTTCCTCCCTGTAGCTCTCGACCGTGATGCGATCGAGGTTGGGCCGGCCGAAGACCAGCCCCTTCAGCTCGTTCGCGTAGCCGTGGTAGTTGAAGTGGATGGCCCTGTCCGGCGCGAACAGCGCGTGGAACTCGTCGTGGCTCAGCGCGTGCGGATGAGCACCTTCGTGGTTCAGGATCATGAGATCCGTGACGTTGATGACGCGGACCCGCATGTACGGCGCCAGACGACGGAGTAGCGCGGCGGCGGCGACGACCTCGAACGTCAGCTCGGCGCCGATGCCGACCAGGACCACGTCCGGGTCGAGCCCCTCGTCCGTGCTGGCGAATTTGAAGATGGACGCGCCAGCGCGGCAGTGGGCGTCTGCTTCCTCGGGCGAGAGGAGCACCGGCACCAGTTGCTTCGACCCGACCATCAGGTTGACGTAGTTCTGGGACCGGAGGCAATGTGCCAGGGTCGACAGGAAGGTGTTGGCATCAGGCGGAAGGTAGACCCGAGCTGCGTCGGGTTTGAGGTTGAGCACGGCCCCGATGAAGGATGGGTTCTGGTGCGAGAAGCCGTTGTGTTCCTAGGAAGTCCGGCGTGAGAGAAACCCAAGACGGCCGGCCTCGGTTGATCCCCGCTTACCTGACGGGTCCAGGTGCTGGTCTCGATGTAGTTGATGCTCCCAATGTTCTTCCTCCAGCGTGTCTCGTGCGCCTGAGTCCGATTAGCCGTCCAAAGACGCTCGTCGGGCGGAGCGAGCCACGCGAGCCTACCATCTTCGCGAACTTGCCGAACTGCACCATCATCGTGTGCACGATGCCCAAGAAGCTCTCGTACGACGGAAAGACCCCGACACGGCCAGTGAGGGTGTAGCCTTGAAGGAAGCCCTGCAGGGTGTGTTCGCTGAGCATCTCGATCACCCGGCCGCCTTTGTTTCTCGAGGCCTCGTCCCATTGGAAATTCCGGCCCGTGTGCTCGAACACGGCGTCGAGTTTGTTGCTGACAAGCTCATCGGGCGAGAATATGCGAAATGTCTTGGGGTTGTCGACGACGACTTGATCCAGAAGGCGGCCGATCGTTTTCATCGGGCTCTGTTGAGCGTCCTTCTGGATGGCAAACTGCTGCCATTCAGGAACCTTCAGCGGCATGTACACATCGTACGTCTCCTTCCGCTGCCCGAGCTTCTTGTCGTCGTCTTTCGGGACGATGCTCAAGGTGGTCTCGATGACCTGTCCATCGTCCCCGAAGAGCTCTTTCGGGCTGTAGCTGGACAGCCACTCCTGGAGCGCCCGCAGCTCCTCGGGATCGGACTTGGCGGCCGGGAGAGGGACCTGATGTGACCGGAAGCTGCCTTCGATCTGTTGACCGTGTACTTTCTTCGGGCCCGTCGCGCCCTGCGGTTCACGTCAGCCACGACCCAATCCGGAGGGCAATCGGTCATCGTCACAACCTTTGGAGATCGCATGAGAAGAACTGGCCACCTGGGTTTGCTGATCGGATTTCCAGAGCGAGCAGCTTTCTGGATCTTGCGAATCTCGTCCACGGCCCAGTCCAAAGACGCCGCGAGATCCTCATCGATGTCGGCCAGGTGCTCGACCAACAGGGGCTGGTATCCGCATCCGGTGAACAGGGCCAGGAGCTCCTTGTCGTCCATGCAGCCATATATGGTGCGCTCGCTGATCTTAAAGCCGTTGATGTGTACGATTGGGATCACGGCCCCCGACTCAGCCGGGTCGATGTACTTGTAACCATGCCAGGCGCTGACGGGTCGTCAGATGGGGCTCTGACCACGCACCGAGAGGGCCATACGTTGCGGTCGGGCCGGTCTCTGCTTCGCCGTCACCCACGACGCAAGCGACGATTAGATCGGGATTGTCCATGACCGCGCCAAACGAGACTGCCAGGGCGTAGCCGAGTTCGCCGCCCTCGTGGATCGAGCCTGGCGTCTCAGAGTTGATATGGCTGGTGTTGTCAGCCGGCAGCACCTCAGTCGCGGAACGCCAACCGACCTAGGGGGTCCTCCGGGGGTGCTGAATTGGGTGATGAGGTTGCTCAGGCCCTCCTTATCCCGGCCGAACTGCGGGTAGAACCTCTGAAGCGAGCCTTCGATCCATAACGACGCCAAGATCGCGGGTGCGCCGTGACCTGGACCGACGACGAGGACGACGTCCAGGTCATGTTTCGAAACGATACGGTTGAGATGCGAGTACACGATGCTCAGGCCCGGGCAGGTGCCCCAGTGACCTACGCAGGTCTCAGCGTTGGCGACGCGGTCCGCGGACATGCTGCGATCCTACCAAGCAGTCGCGGCTTGATATCTTCGGAAGTGAGCTCTCGCTCGAGGAACACATTGTCTCGAAGGAAGATCATCGCTACGGCTCGGATCGTCAGCTTCCGCTCAGCGAAATGGGTTGTCCCGAGGGGGCGACAGACCAGCGGCGATGTAATTGGCGGCCCGCTGAAAGTCTTGCAGACCTCGACGGGTCGATGAATCGAGAGTCGCATGTGGTACGTCGACGGCCAATGTCTTGACATGGTCCGGCAGGTTCGAGTCGACGGGCTTTGGTCCAGCATAGTCGTACTCGGTCCCGCCGCGCTTGGAGCGGCTGGTGAGCGGCAGGACATCCATGATCGGTCGTTACGATGCTGTCTGTTTGATTGCGTCGAATTCGGAAGTGACCGTCCCGTCGCGTCTCTGGCTTGCGATATCGGATTTCTAGTCAGTGGACTTGGCAGCGCAATTCAAGCCGAGCCCAACGCTTGAGGTGGGGTGAAGTTCGCAAGCGCGCACCGACGTTGTGCAGACGTCATTGCTCTGCGGGCTATTCGGCAAAACAACAGTCCGAAACCCTTACCCGCGCCAGTGGGGGTGATACCCCCCTCCTCCCACACCTTCGGTACGTCCGGACAGTTCAACCGTCCCTAACAAATCTGCTGATAGTCAAATCCTCACTATTCTCCACCGCAACATGGCCGATTTGTACGAGGAAGTTGAGAATCGCATCAGGGAGGCTATAGATTCCATCTCCAACTATAAAAAAGCTACCATCTCAATTCTAGCCAGAGATCTTAATGTTCTAGCACAGTGACTTTGAGAGAAGAAAATGTATGTATTAGTAAGCAAGGTAAGCTCTCGTGAGAAGGCCACACTGAGCTACTACTACAGTACTCAGGCTGCAACGGCTACAAAACAACAACAGCATCGTCAGGGGAGGTCTGGCAACCTCATGGATGATGGAAAAAGAGTACAGGAATCTGATAGGCACATAATAAAAAGTACTTGTCTGTCTGATTATGGAGTTATAAGTGTTGTGAAATTGATGTTGTTGATACTTCATTGTTGAGCGATAACTACTGAAACTTCTCAGCAACACCAGAAAAATTAAGAGAAGCGTGCAACTTCAAGGATTACAGAACAGAAGTAGAGGAATCAAATGAGCCGCTTGCTTTTTTATTTAGTCGTTGCGTTGCAGAGTTATGGTCATTGCAATTTGTTGCGACAAGAGAACGACAGTTGAACTGTCCGACACCTCTCCGGATGGAGGGGTGTTCCGAGAGGACGGGGGTATTACCCCCCCATGGCACGGGTATCGGCAACAGATAGATGACTCAGCTGCGGCCAAGGGTGAGGTCGATGAATACGTCCTCGTACGGTACGTACGAGGCACGTACAAACACTACCGTATGGGAAGCCAAAAGGTGGGAGTAGATGAGTTGATCCAACTCGGGTGTCGGAAGGGGAACTGATAGTGAAACTTGGCTGCCTTGATGTCTGATAGAGTGTCCGCAAGAAAAACGGCGGCATGTCGAAGATCCAGCACGCTCTCCGGACCAGGACCACCATTGCAATTTTCAGACCACCTCCGTTCATTCGAACCAAGCAGCAACGTCTTCCAATTGGCGTCCAGGATAGATAGAGGAAGCAGAACATGGAGGAAGCGCGTACTTGTATGCAGCGTGTCCAAGCGCAAATGCTGGTTCTGTACGGAACGTACCTCCGTACGTATGTATGTATCCTGGCGTGTCCAAAATCGACAACGCAAAGCAGTGAGGATGAAATCTCCTGACATACACAGCAGAATGTCTTGTCGGTGAGACCATGAGCAAGGCAAGCGGCCCATCGGAATACTCCCGGGCGAGAAACCGTGCACTGGAAAGCGCAGCACGCCGTCATGCAGCCATATTTCCCTCCTGCGTCTTGCATTCCACTAGTACGGTAACAGTCGCCCACAGAGTGATCTCTTCTCCAGTATCGTCGATGACGATCGAAGAGGCCCCTCCAGCATACACCGTACGGAACCGTACGGCTCAGCCCGTTCATCCATGTCCAAGCAGAAGTTCCTCTGCGTCGGTAGAAGAAGCCCCAGCTGGAGATGGGCTTCTCACACGGACCGTTCCTCCGACCGAGTCCCTGCAAGTGCGCCACCGCTTGCTCTCCGCCTCGTACAAATGTACGCCTCAACGGCTAGCGTCGCTCGCCAGACGCCGGTAGCAGCCTCGGTTGGCGTCGAAGCGTCAACGGGCCCCCACCGACTCGAGGTCCACCGAAGTCTGGTCTGATGTCTTGGTGCGACCCTACTTCCGTAAAGAGGGCCACACTTGTCACACCGCCTGCTGCTAGCAGCGTGACAGCGCTGGATTGAGAAGGGAGAGTTCTTGTGGATACGAAGAGTCGAAGTCGCCTTCGATCATCAACACCGGACCGATGAGCTGCCGGTGGCAGCTCATGCTAGAGCGTCTCGTACGAGGTTGGGGAGAAAGTCTCCGGGCGAACAGCGCAGGTCGTCGCTTGGAATATTTCACGACTTTGGATGGGAATTGCGTGATATCAAAAGTCTCCACTAGCCCCGCAGTGCCCCGCAACATGCCTCCGCTCCGGCGTCGAGGCTTGCATCATGCGGACTGGAATGCGACCCTGGCACGGCTAAGCCAATCGGGCTTCCTCGGGCTATGTCGAATCCGGCATAGTGTGATAGGCTTCGCAGTCAAACGGCTTTGGAGTTGCCTGGTCAGCATTGCACATCTGTTGCAGACAAGGAAGGGAACGATACCCCCCCTATCCGACCCCGCCCGGGCTTTCCCCGCAATCTCAGAAAAGAGGGACTCTGCCATCTTCCTGGGAGAACTGTCATCCGTCTCCTTCTGGAACCCCCCTGCATGAGATAAGAGCTGAAGCTCGTTGGGAGTAGAAGATGCCGATCGCGGATCAGGTGCAAAGATCACCACTAAATCTACGCCTGTTCGCCCCGTGGCGGAAGCCTCCGTGGCCTCGTACGAATGGGAAGGGTACGCCGCCGAGCTACGAAGTTTCAAAAGTGCCGATTGAGTTCGATCGCTTGTGTAGGCTAGCGTGGCTAGCTCGGCTGGAGTCATCGTGATCGACCAATCAAAACTCTGAGAACTTGGTGCTTTCTTATGTAATCCCCTCTCAATCCTCACTTCTTTGATGAGTCATAAGGTCTGAGCGAATCGAAATCTACTCCTGTACTCGTACGGGGTACGGAGGTACGTATGTTCTGTACGTATTAGCGCGAGCACGTATGTACAGTGGCACGACAGAAGTCTGTGTACAGACTCACACAAAATCAACTTTGGGTAAGTCCATCCAATTAGTTGTCAGTAGTGCGACGACATGATGGGAGGAGAGTGTTGATCACGTCGACCCATAGCATGTGCTCGTAGGGGTGTACGGAGGTACACAGACTTCTGTCGTGATGCTGTCCTCAGTCGGTATGGAGGAGCTGCTGCCGGTAAACTCCACCAAGATCTCCCGCGTACGCACCTGATTATCAAAAGTACTGGACACCTCCCACATTCCGTCGCTTTCATGCGCAGACCCCGTACCTACAGGAGCGGCACGGGTACGTACCACCCCAACTGCATGAGATTGCCTGCACCTCTGCGTGACGTAATCAGCACCTAGGCTTCTCGACCTTGAGATCAGACTTAGGAGACCGACAGTACGTACGCAAGTCGCTGTCCAGTAGCCGTCGGCGCAGGGCGCACTGCGGGGTCTGGCCCCCCTTGGAGCCCAGTGTCTCTGGAGGCGGAAGGGGGCAGGCCGCCGTTGCAGGGGTCGGCGTCCAATCACGAGCCGCTTATGTCATCTGCGTCCTTGGCGTCCTTCGCCCTACGTACGTACCTTCTAGCAGAAGCCTGTCGCATCACATGACGCAGAAAGGCCCGCCCAGCCCCCCACGTGCGTTTAGCGACTTGGTACATAAAGCCGTTGGTCCCCCACCTGTTTGCATCGCACGCACGTACCAATCTCCACTCCACTCCACTCCACCTCCTCCCCCTCCCCTCTCCCCTCACGGACAGACGAACCGGAGCGAACCGGACCTGTCTTGACTGGGCTTCTCGTTCTTCGGGCTTGAGGTTTGGGAAAGCTGCCTACGGCTGCCTCGTCGGATTGCGGGCTGTTTCCTTCGACGGGAAGACGTTGTCTCTCTGACTCTCACTCTCCTTCTACGGCTCGGTCTTTAGATCTAGGGTTGTAGACTGGGAGAATTGACGACTCGATTGACTCTAATCTCTCTGCTTGAACGTTGCTGATCCCTCCGCGACCCGACCCGCGACGTCCTCGTCGATCCTCCAATGTTTACCAAGACAAAGGAAGGCAGCGGCGGCGCCGACGATGATGCCGCCAACCAAGCTCTCTCGCGCCCCGCTCATGCCTTGAGCCACGCAGACGCCGTCGCGGAGCTCTCGGCCGACCCGATCAATGGCCTGACCGATGCCGCGGCCAAGGATCGATTGGGGAAGTATGGCCGGAACGAGCTGGACGACGGTCCCGGCGTGCAGCCGGTCAAGATCTTCATCCGGCAGGTGGCCAACGCGATGATGCTAGTTAAGCATACCACCCACCCGTTGCAGGAGGAATGCCGTGTGCTGATCCCCTTCTCGGAGTAGGTGCTGATTCTGGCCATGGTTGTGTCCTTCGCAATTCGTTCGTGGATCGAGGGTGGTGTCGTGTTCGCCGTCATCATCTTGAACATCGTCGTCGGCTTCTTCCAGGAGTTCCGGGCCGAGAAGACCATGAACTCGTTGCGGAGCCTGAGCTCGCCGACGGCTTCGGTCGTTCGCGAGAGCCAGAGCAAGGTCGTCCCCACGGCCGAGCTGGTCCCGGGCGACGTGACGGAGCTCAAGACGGGCGACACCGTGCCCGCCGACGTCAGGTGCGTCTCCGTGGCCGTTGGCCGTCGCTGCTGCGAGCTTCGTTCGACTGACGCGAGAGGCCAGGCTCGTCGAGTGCAGCAACTTCGAGACGGACGAGGCTCTTCTGACTGGCGAGTCGATGCCGGTGCTGAAGCGTCCAGACGATGTCTTCGACGACGATACCGGCCCCGGCGACCGCTTGAACATGGCCTTCAGCTCGTCCACCGTGACCAAGGGCCGCGCCCTAGGCGTCGTGGCGAGCACCGGCATGCACACGGAGATCGGTACGATCGCGGCGGCCTTGCGTGCGAACAAATCGGCGCTGCCTCCGCTGAAGCGTACGCCCGAGGGCCGAGTTCAGCGGCGCTGGATCCCGAAGGCCGTCGTGCTCATGGCCGCCCATTTTGCCGGTAACTTCCTCGGTGTCAATGTCGGGACGCCGCTGCACCGAAAACTGTCCAAGCTGGCGCTTCTGCTGTTCGGCATCGCCATCATCTGCGCCATCATCGTCGAGGCCTCCAACAGGTTCAGCGACCGGACCGAGGTCATCATCTACGCCGTCGCGACCGGCCTCAGCATGATCCCGGCCTCGCTCGTCGTTGTGCTCACGATCACCATGGCCGCCGGCACCAGGAGAATGGTCGAGCGAAACGTCATCGTTCGACGGCTCGATTCGCTCGAGGCTCTGGGAGGCGTGACCGACATCTGTTCGGACAAGACCGGCACGTTGACGCAAGGTACGTTACCGTCGCCCGCTCTGTCGTCACCTCCGTCGGTACGCGACCCTGCCGACTGACGATCTTCCTTCTCTTTTTTTTTTTTTTTTTTTTTTTTCTCCAGGCAAGATGGTGGCCAAGAAGGCTTGGGTGCCCGGTAAGGGCACTTACTCGGTGGGCCAGTCGGGCGAGCCGTTCAACCCGACCGTCGGCGAGCTCAGCTTCCGAGACAAGCCGCCGGTCGAAGTCGACCTGAAGGCGATGGACGACGACGACGGCGTGCCGCACACACAGCTGCTCGAAGACAACAATCGCCTCAAGGGCTTCCTGGACGCCGCTTCGCTGGCCAACCTCGCCAAGGTGCACACGGACGACAACGGGGAGTGGCACGCCCGAGGTGACCCCACCGAGATCGCCATCGAGGTCTTCGCCTGCCGCTTCGACTGGTACCGCGAGAAGTGGACCAAGGGGGACAACCCGAAGTGGGCGCACGTGGCCGAGTTCCCCTTCGACTCGGACGTCAAGCGCATGTCGGTGATCTACACCCACAAGCGAGACGGTGGTGGCTCGCAGACGATCTTCGTCAAGGGGGCGGTCGAGCGCATCCTGGACATCTGCAGCGGGGTCGTGTTCGGCGAGGCTGGCGACGCCGAGGCGCTGACGCCCGAGTTCCGGGAGCAGGTGTCCAAGAGCGTCGAGACCCTCTCGGCCGAGGGTCTACGCGTGCTGGGGATGGCGCGCAAGGGGCTCGACGAGGTCGTGGACGGAAGTCGCGAGGACCTCCGCCGGGACGACTACGAGCGCGACCTCACCTTCCTCGGCCTCATCGGCCTCTACGACCCGCCGCGGCCCGAATCCGAGGGCGCCGTGCGGGCCTGCCACCGTGCCGGCGTCTCGGTGCACATGCTGACGGGCGACCACCCCGGCACGGCCCGGTCGATCGCCTCGCAGGTCGGCATCCTGCCCTCGAAGATGAACATGGTCTCCCGCGTCGCGGCCGAGTCGATGGTCATGACGGCCGGCCAGTTCGACAAGCTATCGGAGGACGAGGTCGACCGGCTGCCGGTGCTGCCGCTGGTCATCGCGCGCTGTGCGCCGCAGACCAAGGTTCGCATGGTCGAAGCGCTGCATCGCCGCGGGCTCTTCGCCGCCATGACCGGTGACGGCGTCAACGACTCGCCGTCGCTCAAGCGCGCCGACGTCGGCATCGCCATGGGCCAGTCCGGCTCCGACGTCGCCAAGGACGCGTCGGACATCGTGCTCACGGACGACAACTTCGCTTCGATCCTCAACGCCGTCGAGGAGGGCCGGCGCATGTTCGACAACATCCAGAAGTTCGTGCTGCATCTGCTGGCCCAGAACATCGCCCAGGCCGGCACGCTCCTGATCGGTCTCGCCTTCAAGGACGGCACCGGCCTCTCCGTCTTCCCGCTCGCGCCGGTCGAGATCCTCTGGGTCATCATGGTCACCTCGGGCGTGCCCGACATGGGTCTCGGCTTCGAGGTGGCCCAGCCGGACATCCTGGACCGCCCGCCGCAGAACCTCCGGCGCGGCGTCTTCACGTTCGAGGTCATGCTCGACATGCTCGTGTACGGCTTCTGGATGACGTCGCTCTGCCTGGCCGCCTTCACGATGGTGATGTGGTACTGGGGCGACGGCAACCTCGGGAGCAACTGCAACAACTCGTACTCGCCCGAGTGCGATCTCGTCTTCCGGGCCCGCGCCACGACCTTCGTCTGCATGACCTGGTTCTCGCTCTTCTTGGCCTGGGAGATGGTCAACCTCCGGCGCAGCTTCTTCCGGATGCAGCCGAAGAGCAAGCGCTACCTGACGCAGTGGATGCTAGACGTCTGGCGCAACAAGTTCCTCTTCTGGTCCGTCATCGCCGGCTTCGTCACCGTCTTTCCGACGCTGTACATACCCGTCATCAACCACGACGTGTTCAAGCACGAAGGCATCTCGTGGGAGTGGGGCGTCGTCATGGTCGAGGGCATGCTCTTCGTGTCCGGCGTCGAGAGCTGGAAGTGGGCCAAACGCGTCTTCTTCCGGCGTCGGTTGGCGAAGACGGGTGGCAAGGGAAAGCTCGACGAGGAGGAGATTGAGTCCAAGGTGTTTGGAAACTACATGTCGACCTCGCCCTCGGAGGAGAGCGACACGGGTGCGAAGCCGCTAGCTCCTTCCTCCTCGGAGAAGGAAAAGCACCATGGGTCGAAGGCCATGCTCTTTGGCAAGCGTCGATGACTCGCGCGAGAACGGCGACGGGTCTCCCCGGCTGCCGTACCGGCTCGAGGTCGGCGGCATGGCACCGATGCTACGGCAGTCGTCGGGTTGTCACTCTCCGCCATCGTCGGCTCCTCTCGGATTGCTTCGATACGATCCTTTCGGGGTCTCGATGTGGCGGACCAATCTACAACTCGGCAACGGTTCAAAATCAAAAGCACGCTCTACCCCAATTTCCTCACCTGTCGTGGCATGTTAGAGTCGCGTGTCGGAGATCATCTTGGTGGGCGTTGTCGTCAGAGCCTGCAATACCTATCCGAGGAGTGTCATAGCTTTACCGCATGGACGATATATAGCTCCAATGCGAATCTCTTCCAAGTCAAAGTCCCAGTTGCGCACCGTGCGCGCCATGTCCCCGAATACCCCTAGCTCTTAACAGCTTGACCACAAGCTTCAGGCCCCTCTACTAGTGCTGTAAAAGGCGAGCTCGTCTCCTGGACTAATCAAACAGGGCTCCCCTCGGGGAGGTTTCGGTCGATTACTTACGTATCGCCCATTGTTTTGTCGTGACCAGCGACTATGGCGCCTAGCGATGGGCCCCGAGTGGCCCCCACCACCCCGCATTCCGCCAGCTGCAGGACAAAGGAGGGGTAAGTAATTCCGTACCGCAAGGTACGTGATCACTCCGGCGCGACAGGCGCGCGTGGCGCTACGGTACGTGTGTACAATACATCGAGATATGACGTCAGGCCTAGGAGGCGCCTACGACGGCCTCCGTCGCCAGTGCGAGGTGTGACGAACAGTATAGCCCCTAGGATCCCATTCAGAAGCTACCCACGATGACAAAGGTCATCCTTTCCATCAACGCCGGATCGTCGTCCGTCAAGGTTTCAGCATACAGCATTGTCAAGCCCGGATGTCCTCCGCGACAGCTCGTCGAGACGCAGGTAGCCGGGCTGACCGCGCCGCCGTCGACTTTTTCCTACCAAAGTCGCTCTCGCTCCCTCAAGCACGAGCGGCTTGAGGACGCCATCAGCACCCAGGATGCTGCCTTTGAGTACATACTCGACCAGTTGGTCGCAGACAAAGACGACGCACCCGAGCTTCAGCGCCGCGAAGACATCGTCGTCGCATGTCATCGCATCGTGCACGGCGGAGACTACGAGGACGCTCGGGTCATCACGCCCGAGACGTATCACTACCTCGAGGAATTGACCGATCTAGCGCCCTTGTAGGTGTGTCTCTACGGTAGAGGGTCGCCTCCCTCGGCCATGACGTGCGCTGGATGACGATATCCGTTGACGCTCGATGCTGCTTCCTCCTCATCAGACACAACGCCCCGGCTCTCTCCATCGTCCATGGCTGCCTGAAGCACCTGCCGCGTGCCAAGAACATTGCCTGCTTCGACTCGGCCTTCCATCACACGCTGCCCGACCACGTGCGGACCTATGCCATCGACCCTGAGGCTGCAGCCAAGAACAAGCTGCGGAAATACGGTTTTCACGGGATCAGCTATTCGTTCATCCTACACTCCGTCGCAGCCTTCTTGGGGAAGCCTGAGAGTGAGACGAGTGTCATCGCGCTGCATCTGGGAAGCGGCGCGTCGGCTTGTGCGATCCGGAACGGGAAGTCGGTGGACACTTCGTAAGTCCGACGGGGATCGTCACCGCGTGGGAAGCTGAGAGCAAATGCTGCGTCTAGCATGGGCTTGACCCCTCTTGCTGGACTACCAGGGGCCACTCGAAGCGGGAATGTTGATCCAAGGTCTGTCCATGCATATAGTCTGTGTGTCCGGGGTTTGTCGTTGATGAGCTGCGTAGCCTTGTCTTCCACTTCGCCTCCGATGCCGACAGGCCCAGCCCGAGCAGCACCAAGGACATGCACATCACGACCGTACGATGAAGCCTGCTCTCTTCCAGTTCTGCAAGAATCTCCACCCGACGCTAAACATACCTCACAGGCCGAGGAGATTCTCAACAAAAAGTCCGGCTGGAAGGCCTTGACAGGGACGACCGACTTTGGCGAGATTGTGTCTCGAGCAATCATCCCGGCCTCACAGCCTCCTTCCTCCGAGGAGGAGAAGCAGCTCCGGTCTCGATGTCGTCTCGCCTATGCCATCTTCGTCGACCGCGTCGCAGCTTTCGTCGGGAGTTACTTTGTCGCGCTGCACGGCCAAGTCGACGCACTCGTTTTCGCCGGCGGCATCGGCGAGAGCAGCGCTGCTCTGCGGTCCGCTGTGCTCGAGAAGGTCGCGTGTCTCGGGTTTGCTGTCGACGAGGCGAAGAACGAACGTGCTTGTCCCGGTACAAGGGGGGGTAAGGGCGAAGATGCCAGCGCCGTCGCGGATATCACGTCTGATACGGGAGATCGTGGGTCGATGAGAACGCTGGTCTGTTGGACGGACGAACAGGTTCGTCGATCGAGCCTACACGGGTCTTTCTTTGTTCAAACCTGCCCGCTTACTTCTCTCTCTTCTTCTGGTATCACAAAGAAGAAAGCTATCATGGATACAAACTTCAAGAAGAATGGGCACGACGTGAAACTGACAGAGTGGTCTTCCTAGTACGAAATGGCGCGCCAGTGCTCGAGCCATCCTGAGCTATGGAGCTAGGGGCCCTGAGCTATGGAGCAAGGAGAGTCGGTGGAGGTGATTGACCGTCTCGGCGATTGAAGAGCCCGTGGTGGAAGAATTGTGTGATGGAAGGATCCTTGATCGAAGAGCAAGTGACTGAAGAACTCTCAATCGAATGAAAATTGGATGATATTGTTATTGTGTCTTGCTACCTGACCAGCTTCTTCTTCTTCTTCTTCTTCTTCTTCTTCTTCTTCACCTTTGCTAGAAATCTCCTGCTAGAAATCTCTCGCTAATATTCTGCGAGGGACCTTCCTGCTAGAATTCCCCAGCTAGAAATCTCCCGCCAGGATTCTCCCGCCAGGACTATCCCTCCATCACAAAAGTGCCAAGTCGAGCACCTCGAGCAGTCGAACGTCGACGCTCTGCAGCTTGATCGTACTATTCGCTACGGTACTGCTCCGTTCGTAGAAGCGTGCGTCTGTGTGCAGGGTGCTGTAATCAGTAAAGAGCGTGCTGCGGAAGGTAACATGGCTGTTTCCGCTCTGATACTTTTTTTCTGATTATTACTTCGATTGGCTTGCAAGACCCATCTACTTCTCCGCTGAACTGACCATGCTCTCGTTTGACTACTCTCTCGAGTCCTGCCTGTTGTTCACGCTTTTTTTTTTTTTTTTTTGGAGCAAGACAATCTGTCCTACTCCTGTAGTTATCTGTCTCATGGAGGTGAGTGTATGGGATGGTTACTCTTCTTGCGTGAGTCCTTGACTGAATTCGTTGCTCTGTTCACATTGGATCTGGTGGCATTGAGCCGTCGAATTGATGTACCTTGAAGTCTGTCCAAGCTTCTAAAGAAAGATTGACAATATTACTTGGTTCGGTTGATAGGGTGTATAGAGTGGGCTTTACACTTCTAGTATCGTACTTTCCCAATCTCTGATTCCGTCGATATGAGGGTACGTCCTTCCTCCACAAAATCTCATCTGTATGGTTTTCCCTTTCTGCAAAAGTAGCATTGTCATGTCCTGCTAGCCGTCAAAGTACCTTGCAATGTACAGTGATGATCTTCCCACTCCGTTTCAGGACTGGCTAGCGGTGGCTAGCTAGCTAGACCATGCCGGGAGCACTGCGTAGCTGTAAGACAAGGAGAAGATCTGGACCGTCTATAGCTGCAAGGTCGGGAAAGACTCCTGGGCTCCAGGGGTCCGAAGGGCGAAATATCTCAACTGTATCACACCCTTAAGAAGACGGTCAAACGGCTGGGCTAAGGATAGAACAGAGGAGGACGTCTGTCGCGGCAGAGATCTCGAGATACCTTGTTCAGGGAGTGAAGGAGTTGGGAGGGCCGAGGCCAGGGCCGGGAGGTTGCGGGGATTACTGGCGTCGCTGGGGCTGCTGTGAAGGGTACTCATGCCGCGATGCTGCGTGGTCGCGACATGGAAATCGTACGTTGACCGGGTCAATGGGCCCTCGCTCGCTTCCCGTCGCTTTCGGCCTGTCGGTGGGATGAAGGTATTGCTGCCACCATCGCCATCGCCATAACTGCTGCGTGAGCCTTTCTCACCCGGGGCTCGCACCGGTGGCGGTGGTGGGTGTGGTGTGAGTGGTAGTGCTACCTGGACAGTTGCTCTTGCCGCCAGCATCGTCATCACTATTTTTTGGTGTCGTCGCCGTCACCGCCGGCGTCACCACCATCGCCATTGTCACCGCTGTCGCCGCTGTCACCGCCGTGGGGCTGCGTAGTTGCTGGCAATGTTGATGCCTCCACTCCTGGTACTAGAAAGCGCCCGGGTGCCACCATCCTTACAGCTCTGAGGCGGTTGAGCTTTACCTTGCAAGGTGATTCTTCGAAAGTACTTCACTTTTCGCAGGGATATGGAGATGAGGTTTGCGGCAGGTTGCGAGATGACTGTTGCTCAAGAAGAGCGTCAGCATCATCGACAAGGAGGACTTCTCGCCAGTGAAAAGAAGGGTGAAATACCTGTATGTATAGAAGCTTGCTATTGACAGGGCGTTCAAATCTGAGTAGACTCGTGGCTCTGGCTACTCGAAGTGAGGGTAATAGCCCGGGCTTATATGCTGGATCTCGCTCCTAGTCCTGCTCCAGCCACTGGTGCTGCTCCGGTCTTCTCGCCGTGCCAAATCCTGGTGCTGCTGTCTGGTGGCATAGACGCGCGCCTCATCTCTCGGGTTTTTCTCGGCGCTTCTCTCGGCACTTCTCTTGGCGACCTCCTCAGCTCCCTGCTTCGTGAGGCTCCGTGGCTCTCTGTCTAGTGGGGCTGCCTAGCGGGACTTCCTAGCTCTCCGCCTCGCGGGGCTCTGCAGCTGGGATCTTGGCGGTGATATTTTCAACAGTTCCTATCCACAGTCGTGGGATCTGCCATGCTTCTGTTAGAGAACTTCATCTCTCATACAGTTTGACCAATCTCAAGAATGGGGGAGACACCATTGAGCCTTATCCCCGAGTTGCTGTTCACTCACGCTGCTGCCACCTCAGGTACCCCACCGTCACAGCCAACGTCACTGTAGTAACACAGTATGCCCCGATCGCAAACCCAGCCGCTACATCCTTCCGCAGGACTGAATAGAGCACTGACAGGATCCCGCTAAGAAGTACCAGAATGAACATCAAGGAAGTTATTGCAAACCAGTTGGAGCCCTCAATGATGTGAACGCCCCACCCGAAACATTGCTGGCCCGATATGTACTTTAGCTCTTCTTTGAGCTTCTTCGGGAATGTACGGGTCCAGTATCCGTCGAAGTGCGGACCAGGGCTGAGCAACTCGTGGATGAATTGATCGCGCAGAAGGGGCTCTTCGATCTCCATAGGACAAGGTTCGTAGTGGTACTTTCCTTTTCTGACCTCATCTTCAGGAGGTAGAGATGGATGTTGGAGGCCTAAAGGACAGATCTTCATCTTTATAGGAGCAAGATAAAACTACAATAGTCAACTGTATGAAGCGAAATCTTTGATATACCGGTAATTTGACAAGAATACATACCTTCACAAACGTCGCCGATTTTGGGACAAGAAAACTGACATCCTCCAGATGCGACACAATCCAAGTAGGTATTGGGGCCCACGATGGTATAAATTCACTAAGCCTCCAATCTTCAGATTTTCGTATCTGCTTGTAGATCCCGTAGATATCTCGAAATGGCTCCTGGTCATTGGTGCGGCGAGTCACCTCGATGTGCTCAAGAGTCCTCAATCTCTTTGTGTTAACACATAACAGTAGATATTGACGAATCTGGCTACCGTCTTGTGAGGTTGTGTTACTCGAGAAAAGATTAGCTAGAGACTGATTTTGTCCACTGAGTATTTGTTGCTGTGGGCTTGTGGATCGCCCACTATTGCTCGGTGGTAGATGCGCTTGCGGTGGGATACTTGGACTTGGCTGATCTGAGGGAGACTGTCCAGCCGCGGTTGTAGCTAATTGCCTCAACTTTGTCTGCAGTCGGTCTGCAGCTCCGGGATAGATCTCTTTCACATCAGCGTACATAGACTTGCCGCAACCCTAGGCAGTAGCGATATGTATTAGTTCCTAATACTAAAATAGTAGCTGCAACGGTCGTAAGCACACTTACACAAATCCACGAAATACGCTGATGACCCGGAAGAGGAGTTGGCCGTATTGCAGTACAAAGCCATACGCGGGACTGACTTATGAAACTGAGAACTGCTTGATAAAGCCTGCGAAGACATGTTGGCAGTCCACTGTTCATCGGGCATTCGTCTTCACGACTCTCCGGCCCTTCAATCAGAGGTTCTGACGGTTCTCTTGTCACCAATGTCTTCGCTTCACTGTAGCGGCCCTGGTCCTGATCATGGATACTCGATGTGACCTGTGGTAGTGGCGTCTGTCTGTCAGACTCCCTAGAGTCCAGGTCGGCTTGGCCTGCGGCGAGCAACGGCTCGACAGCTTTTTCGGGGCCTGGGATCGATGGTGCCTTCAATACGTTGCGAACGGGTCTCGCTAGGGTATTGACATCAGCACCTTTGCTGAGTAGTAGCTCGACAGTTGTCCTGTGGCCATTCCTTGATGCAGCCTCTAGTGCGTTGCCATAGAGTCCCCCTTGGGCATTGACATCAGCGCCGTGGCTGAGCAACAGCTTGACAGTTGTCTCGTGCCCGTTGTACGATGCAGCCTGCAGTGCGTTGCCGAAGTGTCCCCCTTGGGCATTGACATCAGCACCGTGGCTGAGCAACAGCTTGACAGTTGTCTCGTGCCCGTCGTACGATGCAGCCTGCAGTGCGTTGCCATGGAGTCCCCCTTGGGCATTGACATCAGCACCGTGGCTGAGCAACAGCTTGACAGTTGTCTCGTGCCCGTCGTACGATGCAGTCTGCAGTGCGTTGCCATAAAGTCCCCCTTGGGCATTGACATCAGCACCGGGGCTGAGCAACAGCTTGACAGTTGTCTTGTGCCCCTTGTACGATGCAGCCTGCAGTGCGTTGCCATAGGGTCCCCCTTGGGCATTGACATCAGCACCGTGGCTGAGCAACAGTTTGACAGTTGTTTTGTGCCCCTTGTACGATGCAGCCTGCAGTGCGTTGCCATAGGGTCCCCCTTGGGCATTGACATCAGCGCCGTGGCTGAGTAGTAGCTCAACAATCTTGTAATGGCCTTGACGTGATGCTACCAGTAGCGCATTTTCATGAGTATCAATATCAGTATTCTTGCTGGGTAGCAGCTTTGTAGTTGTCCTGTGACTCTTGGACAATACACCCTGAAGCAGGTTGCTGTAGAATCTTTCTTGGATGTTGACATTAGCATGCTTGCTGAGCAGCAGCTTGACAATCTTGTCGTGGCCTCCAGATGATGCCCCCAGCAGCGCATCACCATACTGCTCTTTATAGGCATTAATATCAGCGCCATAGATGAAAAGTAGCTCCACAATGGCTTCAGAGCCTCGAGAGGCTGCTATTTGTAGGGCGGTTTCACCGCGATAATTTTGGGCATTGACATCAGCTTCTGAATCCAGTAGTAGCTTCACGATAGCTTCGGAGCCCCCAAAAACTGCGCTTTGCAGAACAGTTCCGGTCTTCTTGCCTCGGGCGTTGATATCTGCCCCAAAGTCGAGCAGACATTCAACCACGACAATAGAACCTCCAAGAGCAGCGAGCTGCATGAGTGAGTGGCCACGGTCGTTACGCTCTTCCACATCACGGAAACCTGCCTTCCACCAGCTGCAAAGAATCTTGTGGAAGCCAAAGTAGCATATCGCAAACGATGATCGAGTGGACGGCGCGAGCTCGGCCTCGAATCCAAGCAAGACCTCATGGCGTCTTTGAGTTGCCCAGTCCAATCTAGATCGCCTCCCCGTAAATTGGTCGCACCAGCTCACGTATGCAGCTGAGCTTTCTCTCGGAGACCCCAAGAAACTCTTCAGCAAGAAAGCCAAGCGCTGATCGATAGCTTCCTCACCGTGGTTCGAGACATGAACCGGCCAGTACAATGTTGCGTAGTCGACAACCTTACGTGGAGATTTTTCTTGTGCATGCTTGGTTTTGACTTCCGGGACACGATACGCTGGATCCAATAGAAGGCGAAGGCAAACCTTGGCTACCTGGCCGTGTGCGTAATTGTCCTGCCAACGGGTTTCGAGGTATTCATGGACTGACGGGTGTGAGAAACGGCAATGACCGGATGCGTCGACAGCCAGCAGATTTCGACAAGCATCGAGAACAATCTCCATATCAATATCGACAGGAGCAGCAAAGTCGATATCAGGATCTTGACACACTGCGCCCAGCAAAACTGCAGGAGTTAGTGGCATCTGAGAACACATTACCCAATGAAACGCTCTTTCAGCGACCTCTGGGGCACTTCCTTCCTGAGACTGAATATCGGTGTATATTTCGTCGTATAGCTCGTGAAGCTTCGCCGGAAGCTTTCCTAGGTACCTGCGGATATCATCCTCTCGAGGGCCAATTCGATGAAGCTGTTCAAGTTGCAATACTGCCCATTGGAACCTAAGCCACATGCAAGGTGAGCCTGGTGTAGGCTTCATTATAGTTCGGCAATGAGCTACTCACATGCCTTGGCTTTTCTCCACCAGCGTCTCACAGATTTCATCCTTGAGGGTGGAAGATACCTTGTGCCACCAACGTGTGGACCAGCTCTGAATCTCCGAAGTCACAAACTTAGCTATGTCACCCTTGTTGTCTGTTATTCTGATGCCAATGTTTGGGCCTCTCTCAAAGCGAGGTTTGATGTCTTTCTCTGGACGACTTGATACTAGGATCTTGACGGGGTTTTTTGCCTCCTGAACAATCCAGTCTAACACCTCGATGAGTTCTGATCTTGAGACCTCCTCACATCTATCCAAGGCATCTATTATGATGGTTGTGTGGAGATGAATCCCGGTCAGCTGACAGATGAGATTTCGGCTTTCTTCAACTTTGATTTCACCAGAGTTGCTCTGCCTGTAGTCGGAAAGGGATAGGGTGAATTGCACTGCTGTCTTTGAATTCTGACAGCTGCCGGACCAGGCTATTGAGCACTGACACGATGCTTCCATGATCAGAATGATTGCGGTCGCAATAGAAGTAAGCTAAAGCTTCACTGTTGGGTTCGCTGCCCAGAGTAAGACGTATATCATCCACAACAGTGGAGATAAGCTTGGTCTTGCCGGCACCGACTGATCAAAATGATTAGTGATCATGTGAGTAACTACTGTAGTCCGAGCCTAACTTACCACAGCCATGCAACCACAATATCATCGAAGCACTAGATGCCCGCCAATCACGGTATACCTCATGTTCCAGCAACCATTGGCCAGTACTGTCAGTTCGTCCTCTGCGCGCAGTATCATGATCTTCTTTGAATGAAGCACTCGATGTCCAGGAGAGCACCTCGCGGTGTGCAGATTCACATAATGATTGATCTGAGTAGGATATTTGCGAACCGACACGAACAGGTGGCTTCTGTGTTTCTTTGAACAATTCCATCAAGCACTTTGCCTGGTTGTCCAGCATAGAACGAGCGTTATGCCCAGATGTGTTCTCACAGAGACTGGCCTCTGTATCCACATATACCCCAAGTATATGAGTCTTCTTGGTTCTAGCAGCCACCTGGTCAGGGTAAGGTGAAGGCGATGCCACTCGGAACAGAACCCCTTTCTTGTACTCGTAGAGCTGAACTTCAATGGCAAGATACTGCATGATCTCCGCATACAAGTTGATCAACGCTGATTCCAGGTTTGCGGTTGCCTGGTTTTCTGGATTTCCTCCCAGATAAAGCAGTTCATATATCTTACATCGACTGAGGAGATGTCCGAATTTCTCGAGTACGATGAGCATGACTCCCATCAGCGGAGTCTTGTGATCAACTGCCTATAGCAAATTCAGTACTCCACACTCGCCCACTCATCAGCTTAGGGCAAGAGGTCATGCAGTTACCTGAAGTAAGAATATGATTGCTGCCCAAAGCAATGAAAAGTGGCCCGTGTCGACATTGGTCGCCACACTTCCTGCTGTCTTGATTATGTTGATCCATTTGATCATCTTGTACATGACATCATGTAGAATGACTTTACGGCCTTGGAATTCCACCGTCCAGTGTTCCTTCAGGCATTCTTCTCGTTTCTCCTCAGCCATCTGAAGAAGCTGGTCCAACAACAGCGTGGTCGAACTCGTTTCACTTCGCGAGGATGAGACAGTCTCTTGAAGCGTCGCTCGATCCTCATCCGTAAGCTTCCCGAACGCTTCGGCGCACAGATCCCTGCACTGAGGGTTCTGACCCGGGGAAATCGACTGCCTCGGTGAACCCATTTCTTCTCGCGACGAATTAGCGGAGTTGCTGAGCACGTCCGGCTGTTCTTGTCTCGATTGCTCGAGCACTCCTCTTCAGACTGATCAGACTCGAATCTGACTATCCCGACCTTGAACAGATCTTCTCCACCAGCTGAAGATGCCTATGAAGCGCAGGTCGCTCGGGGATCGTCCTTCCTAGGAAGAATTTGAGGGAATCTGTGCGGAATTCATAAAGTGAGACGAAGCCAATACTGGACGAGAGACTGAAGAGAATGACAACCCCACAGCCGCATGCCTTCTCGACTCTGTTGCCCACTGGCGTAGCACAAGGCTGCGGTCGAAGACTGGAAGGCGGAACAGGCTAGACCATTTCGGTCAGGCATGCATGATCTCACGATGTACTTCCGTAAAGGTACCGTGATATCTTTCGACTCCATCCAAACACGATGTTCTTGGTCCCTGACATCACAGTGTGGGTGCTGAGCGCTACCAGATTTATGTTCAGCAAGGACTGGTGCCTCGATGACTTCTCGGCCAGCTGAAAACCAGTCTTGACCCACCACATCAGAGTGATGTGGACCTCTGGCCTCCGGCACTCTGCTACCCGCAGCCCTCCCGCAAAGCACACAACATGTGACCATAGCCCGCAGGAGTCACATTGATCTACTACCATGGACGAAAGATGCTGCGACAGGGAAGGAAGGAAGAAAGGGATGCAGACCGCACAGCTAGCTGGGACTTCCGAGAGGGCAGTTCATTCAATCAAAGAAATCTTTTCGCACTGAGCTTCGTACATGAGTATTTGAGCAGGTCCTACTGTGTCCAGCACTCCTAGGGCTGTGACCTTAGCAGAAGCAGTGTAGTCCATCAAGCTCAGAGGTTTCACGCACCTTAACTACATCCCGTACGTGTAATAGAGCTGGAGCTGGAGCTGGATCTATAGAGCATGCACCCAACCAATCTTTGTGACCGGTAGAAGAATAGATAGTCGACCGGATCGACGGAAGTACTTGCAGGCAACTTTCAGGTATCTTGAAGGGGCAGCCAGAGACTTCAGGTTAGATCAGTGTTTAGAATTGTTTATGACTTGCTTTGGTTTGTGTGCTGAGCTGAGTGTGGACGAGAGCCAGAGAGACAGGATGAAAACAGAGAGCAGAAGAGACACCGCGCCTTCTCCAGGTCAAGATCCATGCCCCAGATGTCCTGCCTGAAGGAATCACACACCTGCAAATGCGGATTGAACACCAACGAGGAAAAGGATTGCATGCAAAACAACGAAAACGCCAGGATGGCAGTGACTAGAACTGGTCAAAGTACATGAGAAATGGACCACCCGAAACAAAGAGAGAAGACAAGTAAATAAGTTCTGGCATGCGGCGTCCAAATCGACGAAGGCCCGAAAATAAAAAGTCTCCAACAGCAAAGAAAGAGCGCAAGAGAGAGCGCAAGAGAGAGCGCAAGAGAGAAAACCACAGAGCGGATAATCACCATAACCGGATGCGCTTCACCAATTTCTTGGCATACGCGTAGCCCGCTGGTGCTTTCTGTTTCGAACTTGAGCTTCCCCACGATCTCCTCTCCCTTTCCTTGCCGCCGCATTTCTTCTTCCTCTTGCCCGGCTTCACCAAGCTTGGTGACGGTGAGCCACCTTCGAGGGATGATGCAGCGTCAGAAGTTGCTTCCTCGTGCGTGAGCATCATCGACGATGACGTGGGAGTTGGCCCGTTCAAAGTCCCCGAGCTGTCCGACGTGGCGACGGTGTCGCTATCATCGTCTTGCTGGCTGTAGATGTAGCCATCTTCGAAGTCGTCGTCATCGACGAAGGAGGTCGTCGGCGCCATGTCGTAGTCGCGCTCGTAGTTCCTCGCCGCTTCCTGCACCATCGCCATCATCTCCTCCTGCGTCCAGTCCCGTTCCTCGAGCACGGTCCACAGATCCCAACTCGGTTCTCGCCAGGACCGTGGTCGATCTGAGTGTAGCCTCGAACGACCGATGACCCTCTCGGTCTTGGCACTCCTCGCGGCTGCGTCCCTCCTGCCACGGCCACGACCGCGCGTACGTACGCGGCTGCGTCCGCGGCCCCGGCCTCGCTCCTTTCGGCCACTCGTGCTCGTCGAAAGCGATATCGGGGCCCGCTCGGGCGACAGAGGGTCGAGTTCAGGCACATCATCCTCAGACAGTCCCTGAGGCTGCAGGCGCGGCGTCGAAGGGCGAGAGATATGCATCCACTTCCTTAGTCCTTCCAGTGGAGCGGGCCCGAGGGCCGGGAGCAGACGACGCTGCCGCCGACGCTTGCCGGGTGAGGCAGCTGCTGCCGACTCCAGCACATCAAAGTCCGCCATCACGTCGCCACTGCGAAAGGGCGAGAGCGAGCGAGACCGGGGCCGACCGTCCGGCAGGATCCCGGCCGACAGGTCCTCAAAGACGTCGTACCGGTCGTCGCCATACTCCTCAACTCCGTCTGGACTAGTGATCGTGAGCGACGGAGGGCTGATGAAGTACGCAAACGGGTCTTCATCGATCGAGTCGGCGCTGGGAGTTCTGAGTCCATGCTGGTCCGTGGTGCGCAAAGGGACGGTAGGGGAGGAAGGCGGCCAGGAGAGCGAGCGGTGAAGACGGAACAAAGGCATCTGTACCTCGGTCTCTCTGTCACAGGCAGCCGAGGTGGGATGTTCTGACCGCCGCAGAACGAGAATGATGGTGACGGAGCTTCGCGCATGCACTCAGCGATGCGCAGGATATGAGTCCGCCGAGGTTGAACGACAGACCGCGAGGTTCATTCAGCTCAAGCTCAGCCGATAGCGAAGTATATCAAGGGTCAAGGCCCGCACGCGCGTCGTTAGGGAGATCGCAGCCGAAGACGTATGCTTTGACGACGACCGCCACCGGAGCCAAGGAAAGAGGTTCAACTCGTGGACGGAGACGCAGGGTCAGCAGAGCATGCCTCACACCCCCCAATCAGGTCGTCGTCCAAGCCACCCGGAACGCCAAGCGCCATCAGATCAGATGCTAGTGACATTCCCATGCTGTCGGGGAGACGCAAGGCACTCGCGCCCTGCCTGTTCGGATCCTGTCGCTAAGGTAAGGAACCGTCTGTGGAGAACCCGTGTCCGCGTGACGACGTCCGATACCTAATTAGTCCAAGGTGAGGGGGCCACGTGAGGAGATGCATCAGCCCCGCCCGAGCCCATTCTCAACCGTCCGTGTGATGGGCAGAACTTAGCAAGAAGCGCTGATAAAAGGCCCCGGCACGGCACGAACAATGGCACGACATGATTTCTACGGGTACGGTCATGGTCAGAAGAAGCAGATCAAGGCCATCGCTTGACTCGGCCATGCGGGATCGTGTCGGACATGCGACATGGTCAACATTCCTGGTTCAGTTCCTGCTCGATTCAGTGGTCACCACCGACTCGACATTCGATGCCCTTTCTCCAGGTGGGCCGTATGTGGGGCCAGGTAGATGTGTCAAGCTCTGAAGGGCGCACTCGGGAGCAACACAGCCACTTGGAGCGTCATGGATCGTGAGGCGACGACGCGAAGGATCTGCCTCCGCCGACATGGCTATGTCTCAGCAGGCAGATACCGACGACGACGACACATGAGTCATTGCCGTACAGTCACTGAGGTGACTTGACGGAGCAATCGACGCCCAGGTCTTCTCGCCCGCCGTCGCAGGGCGAGCCAGGCGTGTTTCAGTAGCGCAGCCTACTAATCATAGTAGGCGCTAGCTGCCTAACTCCGGGCGCCTTGGGCTGTACGGCAAGGTTGGCTAGAGCCTGGGGTTACAGTACGGTAGGTATGTATCCGGCACGCTGGGTGCGAGGCAGAGTACTGTGTTTACCCTCCAGAGCCCCACGAGCCCCTGGCAAAAGTTCCAACAATATACACTAATCTAGACTATGGCTGTGGGGTTGAGCAGTGACTACAACAGGGCTGACCCCCAACAGCTACACTCAGGCGTCAGCTGTTTGCGCCCTAGGAGTTTCACAAGCTTATTTGTCATCTGGCTTTAGGGATCACTACACTAAGTGATAGGCTGCCTGTACCTGCACAAGTGGGTCACTATCGGTATTCTCACCAGGCATTTTAGACCATCACTCTTAGGCACACAAGACGTACATACTGATTCATCCTTAGGGCTGCATACCTAGTCCCAGGCATATACCAAGCCTATAAAAATGGCAGAGATATTGAACAAAGGGTGTACGAAAGTTTCTGAACAAACATGCGTACGTACGGTAGAGGAAATTACTCTTTGCAGGCCATGCCATACCATCCTATGCCATACCATGCTATGCTTTGCTATGCCATCGAACCAGCTCTTCAGAGCCAAGATTTCGACATCCTCACGAGTATGTACAACTCACTCGGTATCCCCCTTCTGCGCTCAAAGAACATTTCACCAACCCGGACTGTGCTATTTCAAGACTGCACAGGTGAAACATCTCCCAGCCGCGCCCTTCGGCTCGACCGCCAACAAACCCCGATAGACAGTGGACATCCGAGAAAGGCACGGAGAGAGAGAGAGAGAGAGAGAGAGAGAGAGAGAGAGAGAGAGAGAGAGAGAGAACATGTTCTAGCGCGACAGCATATCGTCCCCGCTATCACTCAGACTGTCCCTCCTCCTGCTGCTCGAGGCCGCAGCGCCGCGGCGAGCGCCTGTCTCCCTGCTCGGTCTCACTCGCGACGCGGACGACGACGGGCCCGGGGAAGGTCTCCTGCTGTCACCGGTGCGGAACGTCCCGGGTACTCTGAAGATGCTAGGGTCCGTGGGCGGACCGGTGCGGCTGACGCCCGCGATGTAGTGCGGGTAGATCTTGGTGCCGGTGTCGGTCTCGGTGAGACCGCTGACGCTGGAGGCGTCCGCGTAGGACCTCGGGCCCGAGCCGGTGGTGGGGCCGCTGACGTACGTCTCGTTGTCGTTGTCGCGATAGGACTCCTTCTTCTTCGGCGACGAAGACGCGCCGCGGTGGTACTCGTAGTTGTTCGACGAGCGCTGGGCTCGGCGATGCTCTGACTGTCGCCGTCGGCGCTGTTCGTTGAGGTAGGACGTGTCCCCGCTGACGGTGCTGTCGTCGCCTTCGACGAACGAGTAGGCGGCGCTGGGCTGTCGTGGCTGCCGCTTCGTGCCGATGCCTTTACCGCCGGCGCTGGGGCCGGCGCCGGCGTGACTGTCGTCGGCGTGCCAGTGTCGGCCGAGGAAACCTCGTCCCTTTTTCGCCGTCCCTTTCGCACGCTCCTCCTTCTCCTTTTTCTTCTTTTCTTTGCTCGTCATCGCCGCCGCTGTCACCGCCGCCGCTCCCGGCGTCGAGCCATGCGGGTGCTCCCTCATCTGGGGCGTCGCGGATGACAGCTCGGAGCGTTCGGAGTTGGTCGGGTCCCAGTAGCTACCATCGGCTTTGCGGTTCAGGCCACCAACCCGAGCCGGTTTCTCGTGTCGATATCGACGGACGTCGTCATCCCGTTGTCCGCTCCTCACGAATCGGTGCGGCGCGTCGTCGTGATCGTAGTCGCCGCGGACGCTGTCGTCGCCGGTCCTGTCGGTCGTCTCGCTCCCGAGGAGCTCGGTACGACGAGTGGCGTTGGACAGGGTCTTGCCATCCTTGCCCTTGCGGCGGAGGACCGTCGACTTGTACTCCTCCCAGTCGCCCTCCTTGAAGCGGAAACCGCCGTCTCTGGCCCAGAAGAAAAACCAGATCGAGCTCAACACCAGGCCTAGACCGAGAAAGCCGAACAGCACGAAGATGGCTTTGTTGTTGAACGCGTCCGGCGGGACCGCGCCGGAACCTCGGTTCCAATGCGTCCCATCTTCCGCGGCCGGCTCCTGACGACGCGAGAGGTCGTACGCAGCAAAGGGAGAAGATGCCCACGACGAAGACGGGAGAAGCGAGCGTGTCTCGAGATGGTTGTTGAGAAGAGAGATGCCGAGGCCGAGACGTTTTGTCGAGGCTGGCGCCATTGTCGAAACCGAGTCTCGTTCAGATGTCAGTTCAAACTCGAGGCTCGGCTCTTGCCAGGGAACAAGACATACCTGAGCAGAGCCGCACCTCAAGAAGACACTTCTCTCTGGCTACGCGTCCTGAAAAAGGCTCTCTTGAACCGCCACGATAGAAAGCTCAGTTCAGCCGCCTGAAAACGGCGACGATCCCTTTCTCCTCTCTCCAGCTGACAAGGTTCTGACAGTATGCGTAAAGCAGAACAGACGATCTCAACCCTGAGGGTGGCTGTTCAGACTCCAACGAGTAGGGCGACCATTCGGTGGCGGGTGTGCACTTTTGTGGGATGACGTTTGGTGGAGACAACCTGTCTCCGAGTAGCTGTTGTTGTTGTTGTTGTTGTTGTTCGACCTTCCGCCCGATATTGGTCACCATGGCAACCCTCGGAAGATTTCCTTCGATGCCCGCTTATCGATAAGCTTGGCCGGAGCATATATGACTCAGCATCGCTCTGTCATCGTCACGTGGCTCATTACGTACTGTACGTATCGTCATTCCGTCCCGAAGCGGGGCTGATGAGATAATTAGGTGGGGGCACAGGGGCGGCCCGAAGGTGGGGGTCGTCGTCGACGTTGCGTGCTGTGCCCTACGGATGCAGATTTTGAGTGCTCACAACGTTCATTTTTCAAGCATTGGCCATACAGCTCACCGCTAGGTTCACTACAAGAGCTCTTGTACTACTTACGGTAGACCATGTGTTGCGCTTGGACACAATGCGAGGTTACATCACTGTAACCTACCGTGCCTACGTATGTACGGTACGTACGTATGTACGGAGTACATCATTGCTCTACTGCAAGTACTGTACGTTACGTATAGCTCCGTACGTACTCTTCCGTACTGTACGTGGAATACGTATGTACCACATCCCGCGATGCCGTCTTGGAACGGACAGTTTCTGGGCCGATTAGCCGGTAGGGCCGGGCGTCTGCGCGTCAGCCTTCAGTTCTGCGAAAGACACTAAGCCGTCGGCCTGTGCTAAATCCAGCAAAGCTTTGACGATGATACCGATGACAATGCGCAGAGAAGAGAGTAAATGGTCAAGTCGTACTGTAGCACTAGCATTCATTCGTACCAACTGGCAGGCGCTCTGTAAGTCTCAACGTATGTACTGTATCTGTCGAACATAGAGACGCCAGCTCCATACTTTTTGGACACACTCTCTCTAAACAAATTCATAGCCAGCTATCGCGATGGAAGAAGGTAGAACAGAACGGTAGCTGGAGGTGCGCTGGACAATAGCGAGATATTTTCAGCCCATAAGTCTCAGCCCAGGGCGTCGTCAACAGCGTGACAGCAGCACCTCCGGGCGTGAGGTGTATATCGAGATGAAAGTAGAGACAACGTCCGTGCCCACGGACGAGTGTTCCTTGGATACCGTGGACGCAGTGGAGCGAAGATAGAGAAACGGACCAGAAATCCGGAACCAGAGATTTGACCACATTAGGGCATCAAGCGAGTCAAAACCGTAAGCGCATCAGGCATGCCGAATCGTATATCCCAGAAAGGGGACAGAAAAAGGTATCCAGAGTGTGTCATCGACGAAAAAGCGTAACAGCGTAATGACGTTAGAGATAGAAACTGCAACCCCTCAACCGAGGAAGCACAAAGATCAAAGAAGCTTTTCGTGCGGAGATCATGCCCGCGGTGAGGAGTCGCAGAGGCGCAATTTGTGGATCGGGAGCATGTGTGATCATCCTTGAAAGCAGTAGGCGATGCGCTTCACGATCCGTACTCGCGCCGAGCCACAGCCGCCCTGCTCGAGCGTCGGCTGTGGGTCGACGAGCGAGAGTGCGGCGCCGTCAGCGCGCCGTGGTCGATCTCGCGGCGCCGCCCGCTGCGTGCGTACTCGAGGTGCGCCCCCGTGTGGCGGTCGATGTAGGTCTTCCGGGCCCCGATCGACAGCTCCGCTTGCTCGCCGTCCTGGCCGGCCTTCAACGACACCGTCCGGCCGTCGAAGCCGCCTGTAAAGTCCAGCTTAACCCCCGCCGCCGACGAGTTGAAGCGCATCGTAAAGTTCTCGTCGGCGTCCGGGACGTTGACGGCGACGCCCGAACTGGGCCGAGCCCTACCTCCCTCGCCGCCGCCGCCCCTGACGACCTCGCGGCTGGCGCTCGGCCTGCCGTGCTGGCCCGGATTGCTCCCGACCCGAGTGGACATGCCGCGGAGGCTCAGTCCCTCGAGCCTCATCGCCGCGGCGTGAGCGTCGCCGGCATCGTAGTAGTCGTCATCGTCGTCGTCGCCTTCGTCGTCCTCGTCGTCGTCGTCCTCCCGCTCACGCCGCTGCTGCTGCTGGTACCGACGACGAGACTGCTCCCGAACCTGACCGACGTTGCCATCACCCCCGTAGTAGCTGGCTCGTCGGCGTCGTCGGTCGGCAGCTTGGAACCTGGCCAGCTCATCGGCCTGCAGCTCATGTCTCCTCTCGTTCTCGATCGAGTGCGAAGACGGTCTCCGCAGCGCCGACCCCCGGTACGTCTGCGATGGGACCGAAGGCCGCTCCACTCGATCGGACCCGGCAAGGTAGCCGTCCGAGCGCCGTGGCACCGATCTCGACCGAGAGAGCTCCCGCCGGTGGCTCTGGGGAACCCCCGGCGGCGGCGGCGGCGGCGGCGGCGGCGGCGGTGCCGACGGGATGGGCGGCGGAGGCATCCTGGAGTAATCCTCTTCCTCCTGGGTGCGCGCCCGCCGCGAGCTGGATTCTCTGTTGCTCGGCCGGCGCGCCAGCGGCTGCGTCCCGCCAGGGGGCACGCCGTCGTACTCGATCAGCGGCTGGCCGTACATGGACACCGGCCTGGCCGAATACCGTTCCGTCATCCATCTCTGCGGCATCGGTCGGGAAGGACCAAAGGGCATGGAGACGGGATAAGGTGGCGCAGAAGGCGGCGGCGGGGGTGGCGGTGCTGCCGCCTGCACGGGGACGTATTGTTGATGGGCCATCATGGGCTCGACCTGAGTATCCAGCCTCAGAGGGGCAAAGTTGGTCGAATAGCCCATGCCCTCGTGATAGCTCATGGGCCGTGCGGAGCGCGAGGACTGCGCCGCCACCAGCCGAGGCCGGGCTAAGATCGGTCCCGATGCCATGGCTCCCACCGGAACTGTCGTCTTTGGCGGAGGTGGCATGGCCGGTTGGGGACGATCACCGTAGCCGCCGGGCGTGTGCACAGGCGGATAGCGGAGGTCCCATGGCATCGGTATCGGCACCGGCATCGGCACCGGCATCGTCTCCTGTGTGACGGTCCTTCGACGAGGGAGACAAGCGGCGCAGTTGCACCGGCCATGTGGGGCTGTCCTCATCATCTCGGCGCGGCGCGGCGCGTCGGCCGCTGCGACCGTTTCGCGTCGTGGTCGCGGGGGCGGTTGAGTTTGCGCCTGCGCCGCGACGGTCCGAGCCTGGATCACATTAGGTCGTCTTCTCGGCGGAGGCGGGACGCCGTCGATCTGCCGCGGCGGCGGCGGGGGAATGATAACCGATGACGGTCCCCGACCCGACGAGGGTGGCCCCGTCGTCACCGTCTGATGCGACGAGTAGCCTGAATCGGAGGCAGCGTCACCTCCAGTCGAGCCTCCTGAGACCTGAATCGGCTGACGGCGCGCCTGGGTGTTTGCTTCGGGTTTCAGATCTCGAGGGTGCTGCTGCTGGTGCTGCTGCTCGATTCCGCCGTCTTCGTCGCTCTGTTCGTCCTCGTCCTCGTCCCCGTCCTCTTCTTCCTCGCTAGAGATGTAATCTTCGACGGTAGCCATCTTGGATCCCGGGTACGCCGACATGGCGCTGCTCCGATCGGATGGTGACATCACCGTCCAAGCCGTACGGCACCGGGACGCGATGGAATCCAAGACGACAACGGGCACAGAGTTTATCTCCCTCTCAATCGGTAGCACTTCGAGCTCAGAGATCGCGGTGGTTCACAGGTAGTGCTGTTGTGCCAATCATTCATGACATATTCAGCCCGCGCGATTCTATCGACGGACGAGATGTTGTGCAGCGAAAAGGAAAAAAAAAAAGGGCCCTAAGGGTGAACAAAACGGAGGGGCTCGGATTCGACCGGACTTTGCTTCTGGCCCTTTCTGACTGGGCAGGCCTGGTGGGCCGTGAAAATCGGATCCCTCGAGGCGGGGTGACTTGGTGATGTACGTGACGTACCGTACTGACAACCCATGTACGGAGGACCGCACGGGCACCTGCACTTCGGGCGTGCTGCTCGCTGCTGCTCGCTGCTGGTGCTGGTGCTGGTGTTGCTGTTGCTGTTGTTGTTGCTGTTGCTGCCTCCGAAGAATGGGTTACAGCCGAGCTTTGGAGGCCCACGACGGCGACACGCTGATGTGGTGATGCTGGCATGCAGCACGCGCGGCGGTATGTCGTCCTCGGGTCTCCAACTCACGCCAGGCAGCAATGTGGGGTCCGCAGATTGGCCGCTGTAGTCGATGTAGCCGCAAGGAGTATGCCAGTACGCCCCCTCTGCGGTTCTGAGCAATAAATTTTCGACGAGCTGATCGCAATCACGTCCGCATCGTGGGCTCGCGGGCAGCACGTACGGCCTGTCCAGACAGAGACGCAGGATTGGTCGAGGTTGGTGGTGGTGGTGGTGGTAGTTCTTGGTAGGCTCGCAGAATGCCCGATTCCTCCTGGTCTCCGGGATGAGAGCCGGTCAGGCCGAGTGGCGGCCTCTGCAATGGAACAGCCGGTCGAGCACCGTCACCTTGCTGTATCGTGGGCTAATGCGCCACGCTGTGCTGGATTATTCATCCAAGGCCATTTTCGGTGGTGGGCAGGCCGGTGTCTCGGTTGCGCAGGAGGTGTACGTGCTGCATGTACTCCCGTACGTTTGTATGTGCGTCGGCTTAGGCATCTGCTCCCGCTGGAGCTTGCTGTACTTGAATAGACTCTCAGCCATGGCCATCCTAGATCGGGTCAGGCTTGCTTACCCACCGTCGTCCCAGCTAATTGACTCATCGTGCGTACCTCAGCTTTCCTGCCGGGCTCTGGGCCGCTGACAATGTCGATTTCAATAAGAGCAAGCAGCGTAGCCGCGAGGCACCCAGCCCGAAGCACACTGCTGGAAACGGAGCGTAACGGCGGCTGCCGAACATGTAGATCCGGATCCCGTGGGAAGACCGCAAGACGCATCTGTAGGAGCTGATGGGATTGCGGGGTTGGTTCGCCGCGTACCGATACTTCGTGAAGTACGGAAGTACCGTACCCCCTCTGGGAGATCACGTGTTCATCCAAGCTGTTGACACGTCGAAGAGTTATTGATTCTTGATCTCGATCAAAGAAGCTTTACAGATTCAAGAGGTCTAGGCACATAGCATGTGATTCGTCTGTACGGAGTACGAGTATGCTCAAATGAGAACGATGATCAAGCACGTGATCCAGAACTCTCCACAATTCTCCGACTAAGTGAAAGAGGAAAGTCACATGACTTGTTTGACCTGTAAACTGGTCATGTGATATATAGGTCACAGTACGGAAGCATGTGGATTAGCAACGAGCAATTAGCACAAGGGGATTGTTATCACGACCCACTCATCTCGACACCCTTGTTACAAAGACACCTCTTTTAACGCTATTCTAGTACTGTTGACAACACACCTGCTACACTACAAAACTACCCACCCACGCCAGCTCAGGTAGCACAGGTCAATACATCAGCTTGCCTGAACTTCCCACATAAAGCTAGGTATCTCAGGATCTCAAGAGACCTTAGATGTCATGACTCTTGGAGTAATCACACAATTTTTTGAAGGTATAGAAGTATCTGCCAGCTCACCACAGAAGACTCACTCCCTAGAAGCTCAGGACTACTTATGTCCTGGAGAGACTTGAGCAAGCTTCAAAGTGCTCATGAAGCTACATAAGCGAGGTATACTTGTACTCGTACCGTATGGGGTGTGTCTCTAGTCGTACTCAAGGGGTGCTTAAAGGCTTCAGGGGTGTCGTGATAACACCCTATTTCGATATGGTCGCTGATTTCCCAGCTTACTAATATCACTACGCTAACGTTATTTCCGAATAATTACCCGGAAAAGGGTATTGTCCGCCATGTATCCAGCAGCATGTCTCACCTTCGCTTTCGGCACGAGATGTACTACGTACGTACGGAAGTACGTACATACGTAATTTACCCTCGCCTGAACGGGCGCCGGAGACTGGCCCTGGCCGCTGGCAACAATGCTCTCTGAAGTACGGAAGTACGTACGTACTTCGTACGGAACATACCTCCGTAGTTGATGCCGTTGTTGTTTGCGTCAATGAAAAGATCAGAGACAAAATTCCCTTGCTTTTTCTTCTCTTCGCAATGTTACTCTGATGTACTTCCGTACGAGTACGGGAGTACGAGAGTACGAGTAGCTTCGTTCGTGTCGTGGAAGCGCGTGGGTATGGAGTTCTCGCCGGTCCACAAGCCCGAGAGAGAGAACTTTCATCACGTGGTGGCCATCCATGGATCTGGAGTCTCGCCGGTCAGCAAGTCCGAGAGACGGTGTAAAGGTGCCGTCAATAAGTCCGAGAGTCTCCGTTCAAGGGAGCTGAAGCTGTCTATATAAGACGAGACCAAATGAACAAAACTTCCCGGCCACCAGCGCTGCATGCGAAATTGGTGTTGCCGCTCTTCATCTGAACCGTCTTGTCTATCATCCGGCCCAGGCGAAAATGGTACTCTTCGGGCTTCTCCTTGCTTTGCCGGTTGGCTCAGTCGTTGGCGGCTATGTTTCAGCTGTTTCAGCCGCGGTTGACACCGGCAGCACACACCTACACCTGATTGAAAAGTCAGCGCAAGGCACCCACATATCACGCCAGGGCCCCCTCCACCCAGCAACCTCAGAGCGTGGCGGCTCGCGGTCGCTTATCAGACGGGCTTTGAAGCCCTGGCAGCAGGCCCTCCCCGAAATAGCCAGAATGGGTGGTTATGATGACGCTACTGTGAGTATCTGGATCGAAAGCTACTCCCATCTGGACAACGCTCGAAAGCTGACGGTATATAGCTGGTGGACTGGGGGCGGCACGATAACCTGCTAAGCGCATTGCGGTCCGAGGCGCTCTACGGTTTCGGTGATGGACCTCGGCAACTGACACCCACGATGCAGACGAGACTTCAAGAGGAGATAGATGAGTTTTTTTCTGAATGTGTGCTCGGGGTTGGTAGTCCCCATCAGCTGATTCTTGATTTTCGCTGATGAAAACCTATTAGCCAATGAGAAAGGTCCACGACGCGATGGTGGATGATGATAAGATGCTACTACCAGATGACGGCCTGCAGCCATACTTAGGTCAAGCTGATGAGTGTGAGGATCGGTTCTCAGTGCTTAACGGCGAGCAAGAAATGACGCCGAACCTGTCCCCCGAGAAAGCAGCCGAATTGCAGATGATGGTGAACGAAGCTTACACACAATGTCGATCGCGCTCTCGTGTGGACCCGCTCGACCCGCGCAGTCCATTCACCAAACGTCGGGACGAGTGCGAGAAAATGAGCAGCGTGGAGATCAAGGGCAAGAAATACGCCCCGGTGAAGGGCTTCTGGTTCGAGAAAGTCGACTTGGCGTCAGTCGCGGGCACCGTAGGAAGTTCGTTCAAGAGATATATGCTCGAGGCTTCAGGCAAGCAAGCGCCCAGGGGCTTTGCTCCATCTGGCGCCCGGTTCATGAGGTTCGGAGGCGTCGGCCGCTGACCCAAGGGATTTCCGGGCCCGTATCCAAAAGCCTACCTAGCCCACGAGCTCCGCTTGTCAGACACGACGAGTTCTTTCTGACATCTGGCGCGATATAACCTCCTTCAAAAGCGACATAACTCGTGGCCCGAATTTTGGAACCTACAGTACCCTGCTGTTGCCTGTCTACCCTTCATTGATCAAACTCAACTACCACCCACACAGCGCTCGATGCTGGTGATATCGTGGTATTCTAAATAGTCTCCCCTCCTCACATATCTGAAATATCACCCAGCGCTCAAACAGAGTCGATAGACACGTCACGCGTACTTCCGCAAAGTAGTACAAGCCAGTGGGTTTTTCATGATGCATCGATTCTACAGTAAGCAACTTCAACAAACAGCAAAACTACCGTCGGTCTTTCTACTACACTCCTCCGATGATCTGCAAGTCCTCCTCTACCAAGACTTCCCCTACACCGTACGATGGACAGAGCTCTACTCCTCCTGTACGGAACTACTTGAGCAGCCAACACACGATGTTGTAGCTCTATTTTCCCAATATTCTGTTCCACTTCCAGTCCACTTCCAGTCCACTCCCAGTCCACTCCCAGTCCACTTCCACCAAACTTTCTCCACTCCTCAAGCCATCACCTACTACCGTACCGTACCGTAGTCTGCAAGCCCCTATACTTTTTCTCCCTTTCGGAGAATCATGCAGCAGCCCACAACACGCAGAGCACCACAGTAGGATAGCTGTGGTAAATTATCACAGATACCGGGACACCGTTGAGTGGCTTGACCTAACAGATTAGTTGGTCTTCCCGGCCAGAGCTACGGATGGATTCAGCTACAGTAACATATTTGGTGTCAAAGTTCTGTCTGGAGCTCGTCACTAACTTCAATGCAGACTGCCAAAGAAAACATGAACTGTGCAATGGATCACTGGAGATACTTTGATGACGGACTGTATGTATGTATTACGGTGGGTAAAGTACATGGTCGGGAACTACATAGGATGTGTAACATGTGTTGTAAAAATGAAGCTATATCATCCCTCTCTGTTTATCATCCAGCCCTCAGATATTATTTACCCACTGTACCTCCTGTAGGTAGCGGGATGCAAAAGTCCTCAGAGAGACGGATGTCTGAGTTCCCACCTAGACTCGACTGTGTTGAGTGTACGTTGGTACGAGCAGGCACTGCCGTGACGCTGTCATAGAGCTGATATAGCACGTTGGAGTGGGTACGAGGGTACGAGGTGCTGGCTGGGCAATGGCTGAGTTGACATTATCGTTGTCGATTTGGATATCGTGTGCGAGTAAAAGGAGAGCAAGATGGGGAGTTATCGCCTCGGACTGCTGATCACTTGTGAAGGTATAGAAGAAGAGGAAACCTGGCAGAGAAGCAAGGGATAACGAGAGTCGGAGAACCGACCGTTCCGTGAATGACGTGATCCATTACGACCCCACTCATCAATATTTCATGGCGAAAGGATATACATGAAAGAGAGGAAAGGAGTGACTAGAGGAAGAGAGGGTCACTCTGACGATGATCCACCCTGCTCGACGGCTCTGAATGCAGCTGCGGCAGTAGCGCGACTTCTCGATTCACCGAGGTTGTGCAGACGCTGGCCGACGAGGTAGACTTCGTCGCGAATACCCTGCTTCCACTGAGCGACAGTGAGCGAGAGGAGGCGGAGTCCGATGGCTGCCAGGCCCATGACCAGCACCGCCGGATAGCTGTACCGGTAGATCTGGCTCGGCGTGAGCCCGATGGAGTGCTGATCGAGCCGCAGCCGGATGGCGAGCCAGCCGACTGCCAAGGGTAGCAGTGCGGCAAGGGACATGGCGACGGTGGCGGGCAAGATGACGGATCGCGTGGCGAGACGCGCATCCGGATTGAACCAGCCCTGGCGTGTGATTGCTCTGAGAGCGCGCGCCGGACGAGATTGCGGGTACCACAGGATGAAGCGGCCGACGAGCTTGACATAGAGGACGCCCAAGGTCCAGTCTTGCACGAGGTCGATGAGGTGGCGTTCGTCCGCGGCAAAGTAGGTATGCGTGGGGATGACGAAGTAGAGTTCGACGAGCAGCGCGTAGAGACCTGGTAGCACAAAGGCGAAGGCGACAAAGGTGTAGACCAGGGAAAAGAGGCGGACCAGACCGCTCCAGCATTTGGCAAGGATTTGTCGAGTGGTCAGCAACTCAACGCGCAAGGTCCGTCTCGCCCACACGATGCCTTCCTGGTGGTGCAAGACGCCGTAGGCGAGTCCGCCGAGAACATACAAGCCGATGGAAAACGCGTAGACGTCGTTCATACGAAGGTGGTTGGGGATCAACAAGGCCAGTATCCTGCGGCCGACAGCCAGCGGGACGATCGTGACGCCAAGCCCCGTCGCCGCTGCGAACATCCAGATGAGCCAGATGAACAGCCCAATGCGCAGGCCAAACATCGGCGGAATGTAGACTTTGGTGTAGAGGTCGGCTGGATCTGGGGCCAACTCCGCTTCGCCGTCGGCGGCGGTGCCAGGGCTGTCAGGCGCCTCCTCGCTCTCGTCGATCTCTTGGAAGGCATTGCCGCCCTTGGGGACCCGCACGAGGTCTGAGCCTGGCGTGCGAACAAACCGGCCATCCCTGACAAAATACGCATCAAGGTCTCTTGCATGAGCTTCGGCCGCGTGATCCTGCTGGGTGACCGGCTCGTCGACGTCCCCTCGCTTTCTCGTCAAAAACGCGAGCCAGGTCCGTCGTACATGATGTCCTTCCTCGTCGGACTTGCGCTCGTCGAAGAGAAACCACGTCAGACGCAATGCTCGGGCACATTTGCGGAACCACCACGCGTATGTGTTGTAGAAGCCATCGGACGGCCTGAAGAACTTCACGACCGACGGCATCAGGAAGTTGTAGAAGAGAAGATCGACCGGGAACTCCACCATTGGCTCGTTCGAGGACCAGCGAATCGGAAAGACTCCGCCAAAGCCACGTCCGAGACCCCATACGATGCCTCCTAGACAGACGATGACAAGCGCTCCGTACACCAAGGCGCTAAAGGCAATCTTTCGTAGCTGGCTCGCGACGTTCCTCTCAAGGACATCCCTGACGGGATGGAAGGTCGGATCGTCTGGATCGCGGATGAAGTCTACAACTGTCAGCAGACGCACCTGCCATTCCAAGACAGAGCAAGGGAGGGAGATGCCCTTACATAGAACGCCGCTTCGCATAATCTTCCTGCACATCGAGACGAATAGCGCAAAATGGAACATATAGCAGGTACCCACAAACCAGTGAACGAATACCGACGTCCAGGGCGAGTTGACGGTGAAATTCACCCGCGAGTGCACCGTTGCTCCATCGAAGAGTGGCAGCAGCGCAAGGTCCAAAAGTGCACCACAGTAGAGAGGAAAGGCGATCATCTCGACGCCGATGATCAAGACCACCTTGAGCACACCACCGGCCTGAACCAATATCGACTGGATGACGCTCTCGACCCGCCGGCCTTGCTCGGATGTCGTGAAGAAAGTTCCCCGCCGGACGTACACCGCTCCGAGTAAGCAGAAGAACGCATAGCCCGCCACGATCGCCACGATGCGATCAGTAGCACTCCAGGACATCAGAACGGTGTCAGCCTCGACCGAGGCCGAAGAAATGGTAGACGTTGTTCTCAGGCTGGTCAAGTCTTCAAGGATCCGTAGCAAAGCCGCGGTCGAGCGTCCCACGCTATGCCAGCCAAGCCGAGACTGACCGAATATGGACGCCGCCGGCAGGGTTCGGTACTTTTCCGAGACGAACACGCACAGAGAGGACCACAGCGTGCTAGGATCAGCCCGACACAATGCCATCACGGGCCACCAGAAAAAACCGAGTACGACCAGCGTTGTCTGCTTGATTCGCGACAGCGACTCGTGAGCCAGTACGGAGAAGACGGGATAGTCGGCGGCGGAGAAGCCCATGGAAGTCGCAACGAGAGCCTTGGCTATCCGCTCTAAGCTCCTCTCGAGCAGGAAGAACACCTTCTCTGCAATCGCGGTGCCATGAGCGTATCGCGCAAGGACGGGGAAGAAGGGAAGCAACAGCCGGAGCGAGAGTCGTGCGCAATAGTCGAGCCAGTATACCAAAATTGCGCTGGAGAATACCATGAGATCGACGGTAAGGTCGGCGATGACCGAGAGCCATCGCAATGGTAGTTTGACCGCAAGCGAGAACGGGTGAGCCAGGACAACGATGACGACTTTTCCCCAGACGTACGGAATCCAGATGCCACACCCGATGGTCGCCGACAAGAGCACGGCGCTGAACATGGCGTTTTGAAAGAGACCTGTTAGAGGTCCTCGAAGGCCGACTAGTTCCATCACGCCGTCAAAGTCTTCGGCGTCCTCGATCGCTTCGGCGTCTTGCTGCTCGACAGCGGCGGCAATCCCGCCCGGCACAGCTTCTTCTTCGCCCCTGCCAGCATCGTCATCCATCATGTCATCGTCTCGAGCTATCCCTTCTCGGTTTTCGCGATCCTCAGCTACTGCACCCTGGTCGGCGACGGCTTCCTGTAGGGCATTCTCATCCGCATTTCCTCGCGCCTGCTCGACGCCAAGATCTCCCCAGCACCAGTTCATGACCCGGTCCAGGAGACCCTGCTGAGCGACAGCTGGCGCTTGCGGTGGGCCAGTGTTCGAGTCTGTCTCTTGCGATGTTGGTTCGCCCTGGTGCGTGTGCGTGGCAGCCGTTGCTGGAAAGTGCCGGCTCCCATTCTCTTCGGCGGTAGCTGACGAGCTCATGGATGAGCGGTGTCGCTCGACCGCTGATGATGGTCCAGGCCCGTCTGGTGTGGGCGGACCGACATCCATGCTGGAGGCGTCGGTATGATCGGAAGCTACGCGGTGTGTTGCAGAGTCGTCACGTTCGACTTGCTTGCCTTTGCCCGCAGGTATGGACTCGGATGGCGCCCTACCCGTACGTCGAATATGTCCGTTTGAGCCGTTGCTTGGTTTTCGTACGCCATCATCGTCATCTGGCAGGTCCTCCAGGCTGTTTCTCATGTCTGCAGCATCGCCCTCATTCTCTATTTGTCGCCTTTCGCTATTCTCGACACCTTGAAGAATTTCCAACGCTTTCAGTAACCATGTCAGCTCCGCATTGCGCCCCTCTTCCCAGACAATCTTCATAAACTCATCGGTCCGGCCTTCGGATCGGCTCCAGATACGCATCACCTCGTCCGACCCTAGCCAGCCAGCGTGAGCCTGACCCTCTTCTTCGATCATTCTCTGAATCTGCATCGCAGCAGATGACGTGATTCTGCCGGGTAATCGAGGCCTCAACCGCCGAGTGTCTGCTTCCCGACGAATGCCATCCAGCGTAGCCGATACCGCCCGCATTGCTTCGGTCGGCGTCGAGGCTGACTCGACGGTAAAATCAAGCTGCCGGGGTTCCGAGCGCTGGTTCGCCTCGGCAGTTCCCCCGCCAGCTTGTGCTCCCCCTGCGTAGGTGATGTGCCGCACCGGACCAGCCATGGATGTCGGATACTCATGTAGCGGCAATCCAGCAGCATCCGTGGCAGTGTCCCCAAAATCAGCCACAAAAGAATCATCGTCGTCGTCGTCGCCGTCGTCGTCGTCGTCGCCGTCGTCGTCGTCGTCGCCGTCGTCGTCGTCTGACCTGGCTGCCTCCAGAACACCTTGGTCATTGTCAGACCCGGCGGCAGGCTCATCCTCCTCGATCTGAACATCCCGACGAGGAGCTACCCGATGGACTTGTGCGTCGACTTCGTTGTCCGGGGGCACGACCTCATCATTGAGCTCGCCACCAAGGTTGATTCCGAACTGCTGCTGCACCACCCACTCCCGGATGAGGAAGACAAGCACAAACGACAGAACAACCAGGAGGGTAATTATCTGCCCTTCGAGTATGTCGACGATCAGCGTATTCGTCGAGGGGGAAGGAGTAAGCGTCCGAAGATAGGTCACGTTCGAGAGGAGCGAGCGGGATCCATGGCGGATGTACGCCAATGATCCGCTGTCATGCGAGCCGTTGACGACAGCAATTGAGAGAGGCTCGACAAGTCCGAAGGCCGCAAGAATCTTGTGTAGGAAGATGTAGGTCGGAGACCTTTCGGACTCGACGCTGATTGCCTGAGCTACCGTTGCCGCAGAGGACTGGATCGCTTGACCAGCCGTGAAGATTGACGCGGTCGAAACGGTCGAGGGTGAGAAAAGCGGAACTCCCGGGTTTATCAGCGAGTCGCCCAAGAACTGACCAGCTCGGACCTTGAGGATCGACGTGGCTTGCTCGGAGGGGATATAACGGCCATGGTACGCGTCCCACGTTGCCCAACCTCCGTCTCCCAGCCAGAACAGGAAGCGCCATCCAGCCCGCATCGACCAAGGAAGCCATCCAAGCCAGACGATGCAGACCAAAACCAAGCGCGACCACGCAACGAACGCCTTGGCGGCATGTGAAAAAAGGCGCTGAAGAAAGACGGGAGTCGGTAGAGACTCAGGCATGCGCTCATCGTACACTTCTCTATCATCAGCAACGTCCAGAAAGACCCAAAAGAAGCAACTGTTCAAGGGAGCACTTACGCTTGGTAAAGTGGAAGTGGGTCTTGCAGAGTTCACAGTACTTCTTGTGCGAGTGGGTCAACCATTCCATCAGACTGATCAATAAGACGTGGTTAGCATCTGGTCGGCGGAACCGTACATCGCCACCTCCGCGGTTGCCTCCCTATTGGACGATACGTACCACTCTTGATGGACGAACTTGATGCTTCCGCTGCATTTGCACGGATGGAAGAGCGGCTCAGTCCTGGTGCCTTCGCCACGACAAATCCTGCACGTCTCGACATCACCAAGACTGCTCCGATGGGCCTTTGATGGTCCGGCCGACAGGTAGTCGTCCATCGAATCCACTGAGCCGGCAGGCCGCCCGGCGACGGTACCATCGGCTTGATGGGAGGCCATGGCCATTCTCCCGGCGGAAGATAGAGCAAGACACGGCGGTCGCTTCAGAGGACAGGGTAGCTGGACAGGGCGACCAGTTGCTCAAACCAATCTCTGGAGCTCCGACGAACATGTCCTTGACTGGCCGGCTCGCTTCATGCAAGTAGCTACTACGGTACCGTACGGTAGCGTAGAAGCAACGACGATGACAAGTTCGCCTGTACGATATGGGAGGGGCCAAGTCAGTTCCACGTGTAAACATGTGAGGCAATTCTGAGGTATGCCAAGGAATTTCGGTGGATAGGGAAGTTGAGCATCACTAACTTTGCCCGGGTGCACTACTCCAGCATGTGTCTACTAAGTCAACGCTCCGGCTGCTATGGGTGAAGTGATATGCAGAGCACCATCACCACCAGTCTCAAACATCATTCCTGGAGACCACAAGTGAAGTGACGAGAGAAATCTGGCAGCATCCCCGTTACGTTGGCATAAGAAAAAGCCTTTCTACGTACGAAGGCTGTCGCTGGCTATCGGGCCCTCTGCCAGAGTCATTGAAACATTTGCCTTGTCACGTGCACATGAGAGCCGTTTCAGTATTGGTACTTCCCCACGTTACGTACGTTACGTACGTAACGTACGTTCCGTACAGAGTACTCCGTACAACATGAGGAGCTACAGAAATACAGAGTACATATGCACCAGTACGGGTGAGTATTGCTGGACTTATACGGAGTACGTATGTACCAATTCGTATGTACGGGAGGTACGTTACGTACGTAAGATGGTACCGTACGTAACGTACAGGACTACTGCATGATTACTAATCGCTGGCGGTGCTGCAGAGCCGCATCGCGTGACGCGAGACAAGGAAAAGTGACGTCGGTCGAGGTCACGACTAAGGATAAAACTCTGAACCAAGGTCTTTGCCTCAAACTTACCTCAACACGTACGAGGGTACGTACGTACTGTACTTGCAAATTTCAGCCATCTGTCCAGCTCAGTTCCTCCACTCAGATCAGCACATCTTGGAGGAGTCAAGCAGGGCTTGTTGAAATGCGGTCTGGGCATATGTGAACAGTTTTGATTCGCAACCGTGGAGTGAGGGTGCGTAGATAATGGTCCTTGGTGCGAAGAGGATTACCTCCTCCTGATATCGCCTTGGATCTTTTCCATCATAGGTCGTGTATCAGTACACTCACGATGGCGACTCGAACAAACAATCGCGTCGTTATGAATGGATCTTCAAACAAACAGGCGCGGCCACGGTTACGGCAGAAGAGTGGGCGCAGCTCGGTCGGCAAGAGACGACGAGGATTCGCCAGCACTGTTACGAGCGTCGCAGTCAGGTCGGTTTTCGCTCCAGATCTATTGCCACGTCAGCTCCCCTGAGAGCCTGGCTTGAGTAGTGGTACTTCGAGGCAGCTCAGCTGACTCCATGTGATCTTTTGGGCTCGATAGGTTGTTCGCCTGGTATTCTCTGATCACGATCGGAGTGAGATGTCCTCCTAGCTACTTGGACCTTACAACCGATTCGCCTAGGATTTGCAGGCCATACCTCGCCGCTCGGACATACGTCGCTCCTCGCCTGGAACCATACTATGATGCGTACGCGGCGCCTTATGTTGAGACTGCCAGGCCGTACGTTCAAACGTTCAACGCCAAGGTACTCGATCCGACGATCGAGCTTGGCAGACAGAACTACGAAACCTACGGCGCTCCGCATGTCCAGCGCGCCAGGCTCTATGGACAGGAGAGATGGGCGCAAGATATACGGCCACGGATGGACGCCGTTGCGACGGACGCGAGACGAGGTTACCACACCAATGTGGCTCCCCATGTGCACCGAGCGATGAAAGCGGCTTCTCCCTACTACAGTGCAGCGAAGGACCGTTCGTTCGACGTCTACCAGTCTCGTTTGCTTCCGGCATACACCTTTTCTATGCCCTACGCTCAGCAAGCATACTCTGTTGGGCACTCCTTCGTCTTTGACACGGCGGCGAAGCACGCGGACTCGGTTTGGACAGCCACATCGACCATTCTTACTCGCACCGTCTGGCCAAGGATCCGTATCTTGTACGGCGAGAATGTGGAACCCCAACTTACAAGGATTGGTGAGCGTCTTGGTCGTTATCGAGATCGCAAGAAGCTCGAATCGGTCGTTTCCGAAGTTGACCGGTAGGTGAAGATCTGCTCTTTCGTCTCGAAGAACAAAGCTTCTAGATAGTAGCCTTCTGTCTCCTTGGCATCACCTACGATCTACGATGGTCTTTTTGAAAAGTTTTTGTATATCTCCATTGTGAGGGCGCCCACCAGGTGGTCGTGAGCGCCGAAACGATGTTGTGAACATACATTCCAACATCGCCCGCCTCACTGACTGACGTGGTTCGACTTGCATATCTACCGTCTCGTCCGAGTATCTAGCAACTTTCTGAGCTTTGGCTGATGATATCCAACACTAGAACCACCAAAGAATCATCAACGTCGACCGCGTCCTCGGCAGTGTCTCCGAGCAGAGCTGCCGCCACGTCCGCCAGCTCAACTGTTGAGCAACGTTCGGCCCAGCCTTCGATGGAAGCCGAGGAGGCGTCTGATACGCGCGCTCAGAAGATGAGAGAGGACGTAGACAACGCCCGAGAAGTCGTGGCAAACGACTTGAAGACTTGGCAGGAGAAATTCGCCAAGGTCTCGGAAAAGGGGGCCGAAGATCTCGAGGGCCGCGTAAAGGAGATCACGGATCACTACATGCAGAGCCAGATTCGAGGTGTCGGGGAAGCTTTGTTGGTTGAGTTGGATGAGACTGTCAAGGTGCAGATTGACAAGGTCAAGGCCACCACACTCTCCGTCGTCGAACAAGCCTCTTGGGCTTCGGAGGTTGGGAACGAGGCTCAGGGCGAGAAGCGGGTGGGCGAGGCAGTCAGCCAGTCCGCTCTGGCGGTCAGGGGTAAAGCACAGGCTTTGAGAACCTGGAAGCAAAAGTCACACGATGAGACCTCGTCTCTGATCGAACAGGCGACGCACTCGACGCTGGCGGTCATCGATGAGATTCGAGACCTTGGCCTACAAGAGATTGGGATGAAATGGACCTGGATGGATGGCATCACCTACAAAGACTGGGCCAAATTCCATGAGTTGAGGAAAACCGTTGACGATTGGAAGAGGGAGGTATTGAGCGTGGCCAAAAACCACAAGGGCCTCGACCGTGCCAACGAAGCTGCAGACGAGATCGAAAGCAAGGGTATGGCCGTTGCAGAAGATGCGGCCAAAGAACTCGCCAGGCTCAAAAAAGTGTCCATATGGAAGCTGGCTGCTCAGGACGCTACTGATGATTTCAGCCACAAGTACGCACCGCCTGCAGTTGCAAAAGCTGGGCAAGTGGTGATGGACAGGGCAAAGGATGCCCGTGAAAAGGTCGAGCAAGTAGCAGGGAGCGGCAGCTCATACGTGGCGGCCGTCTCAGAAGATTCCAAGGAGGCTGCCCCATCCGCATCGGCTCATCCATTGGCATCGGAACGAGGAACGGTTGAGCAAGCCACGAGCAAGGTGTCACAGCACGTCTACGGAACAGAACAATCGGTGGCGAAGAGCGAGGCATCGCATGCGACCGTCAAGGCGGCAGAAGCTTCGGCCCGGGTGGTCGACTCCGTCTCCATGGAGGCTGAGACACTCGGCGACGGCGCCAAGAGCCTGGGCTCGTCTGCCTCTTCGGCCGCTGTTGAGGCCGTCTCCAAGGCTTCCGAAGCGGCTCTAGGCTCGGAGGAACAGGATGACGTCTCGAAGCGGCCAGACTCGTCCGAGAGGAACGATGGCGTTGCTTCTGGTGTGTCTGAAGATGTGCCTGGCGCATCGGCGTCGGCCAGCTCCATCGCCGACCAAGCCTCTTCGGGAGCCAGCCAAGCATCGAAGAAGGTTTGGGGCGGTGCTGCCGCCGAGCCAGTCAAGGAACGCCACATCCTCCTGGACGTTGTCGATGATAACGACGACGAGGAGAACAAGTCCTCTTTCTCCGATACACTCCAAAGCATGGCTGGCGAAGCTGGAGAAAGCCTGAACGACCTTACACGAGCGGTTAGAGAGGCGCTCTATGGAACAACAACGACCCAAGGATCGGTGGAGAGCGTTACGTCTCTCGCCGGCGAGCAATACTCACGGGCTCTTTCGGCGGCGAGCACCGTGCTCTATGGCACCCCGCAGGGTACGGCTGAGAGCGTTGTTGACGTGGCATCCAAGAGATATGCTCAAGCTGTCGCCGCGTAAGCTCTGCCTATCAACGTGTACATATATGACTAGCTAATCGCCGATTCCTCCAGGGCGTCTTCTGTGGTCTACGGCACGCCATCTCCGACCCTCGACAGCGTCGCCGCACAAGCCAGCTCCCAATACTTCAATGCCATCAGCAAAGCCCAAGAGCAGTTCGCCCGGGCGAAGCTGAGTCTGTCCAGCCAATCCGACGGTGCTCCAGTTCCCAGTGGAGACTCGGTGCTGGCATCCATCGAAGCCGCGTACTCGGACTCTGTGCACGCAGCGAACGAAAGACTGCAGTCTGCCAAGTCGGCCCTCTCGACCGGCATTTATGGTACCCCGTTAAGTCCGCAAGAGTCGCTCTCGTCCGTTGCGAACAGAAGGTATTCGGCGGCATTGGCAGCTGCTTCTTCACAGTACGAGCAGGCGAAGCTAGCGGTGGGCGGATCGCCGACAACGGTTGCAGAATATCTTTCCTCGGCAGCAGATAAACATTATTTCGACCTCGTGAGCCGTGCCAGCAGTCAGTACGCATCGGCCACCAGCGTCGCCTCGACCGCTTACTACGGCCCAAGCCAAGGACCTTTAGAGTCGATCAGCTCAATCGCATCTTCCAGGCTTGCCGAAGGTCTTCTAGCGGCATCCGAACAGTTTGACCGCGTCAAATACGCGGCCCACGCGTCACCTACCGGTGTGCAGCATCAATATGTCTTGGATGCTCGCCGTCGGTACTACGAAGCACTTGGCCTGGCTCACGACCAGTACTCCGTTTTCGTAGGTTCTGCATCTAGTGCTGTCTACGGAAAGCCTACCCCGACCATTGAGAGTCTTTCGAGCCGAGCTTCGGATGCAGTCTTTGCTACTGCGGCTCCAGCGGTGCAGTCGGCACTGGCGACGGCTAGGAGTCAATACAACAACGCTGTGGATGGCGCGTCGTCTCAGCTGGCCCAGTTGCTCCGGCAGGCAAGCTCCGCAGCAGGCCAGACCAGCCAGTCCCCAGCCGGAAGTGTTCTCAGCGCGGCTTCATCGCGGTACAGCGCCGCTCTGTCTGCTGCGTCCGCCTCGTTGTCTTCCGCGTCTGCAGCGGCCAGCACGGCGGCGTACGGTACGTCAACCGGGTCGATTGAGTCGATAGCGTCAGCCATCTCGGAGAAGGCAGAGTCTGTGGCTTCGGTGGCCAGCGGTCAGATTGTCGGGTCAGAAACGCATTGGACCGAGTCGGTTGCCTCGGTGGCTTCCCAGAACTGGGAAGGTCTGGTGTCCAAGGCCAGCGAGCAGATCTACGGCACTCCGACACAACTCACCGAGTCCTTACTCTCCCAGGTGGGAGACTACGCTGCTCAAGCCACCGCCGGAGCCGTGGTCCAGGTCGAGGCCATGCGAGCGTTGGTCTCGGAGCTGATCAGCGGACGAGAGCCGGCATACACCGAGAGCGTCTTCGGCCGACTCAACTCCGCTTTCTACACGGGGGCACCAGCAATGGCGTTGTCGGCCTCCTCGTACGCGAGCGAAGCCTACAACTCTGCTTCGTCTGTGGCGGCCTCGGCCTTTACTCCTCCTCCTACTGTTGAATCCATTCTCGCCGCCGCTGGCGAGCAGATTAGTTCTGCTGTCGACGCTGCTAGCATGCAGATGTACGGGACGTCGACGGGCACGTTCGAATCCGCCTCCTCCGCCGTCGCTAGCCACGCTGCGTCGTTGCAGTCCAAGGTCAACGAGGCTATGTACGGGAGGGAGACGGGCTATGCCGAGGCAGCCCAGAGCCAGATCGCCGAGGCCGCTTCCTCGGCGCAATCAGCCATATCCGCCGCCATCTACGGCTCGTCTACCGTGACAGGGTCGTTTGAACAAGCCACAGGTGCCGCCGCCGCCGCTTATTCATCTGCCTCGAGCTCTCTTTCCGAGGCGGTGTCTGCCGCCGGCGACATGGCGGGCCGACAGCATTCGGCCGTCAAAGGCAGTGTCAACAGCGCATTGTATGGAGAGCAGCAAGGTGTCGTCGAGAGCGCTCAGGGCAAGCTAGGCCAAGCGCTCGAGAGTGCTCGTGCCCGGCTCGCTGAGATGGCGGAGGCGGTCGCCGATGGCGCGCAGCAGGCGGCGTCTTCGGCCAGCGAGGGTGTCTCGAGCGTCGTCAGTCGCGGGAGCAGCGCCATCGTTGGCGATGACGACTCGGGTTCTCCGTCAACGACGTCATCGACTACGTCGACCATTACCACCACACAGACAATCAGAGACGAACTATGAGGGGGTGAAAGAGTGATTGATGGCCGATGGGAATTGCCATCACTCGCAAGCGAATCTGCAGTGATGGAATACCCCTCAAGGGTCACACCATCGCCGCAACGGGTGAGCCGGTGACGGTATTCTGAGAATCGGAAACCAGATTGAATGGAGATTAGGCTTTTTGTTAATACTGCCCTTTCGTGCTGTCTACTTCACGCTACTATGTTTGTCTTCATCTCAACCAGACCAAGTCTCAAGGTTTCAAGACGCAGTAACCATCATTCCAACCCCCTTCTAGTCTATATTCCCATCCCCTCTCCCTCCCCAGGCGCTCAGAGGGCGTCTCACCCCCCTCGACTGCACAGCACCGACCCTCTTCAGTCTTCTTTCCGCCAAATACCTTTTTCTTATCCATCCACGCCACCTGTTTCCGACCATCGCTTTCCTTTCCTTTCCAGTTCATTCGTTGTCATGGACTTTTTTGCGTCTCTTCCCTGACTCGCTTTCTTGCCATTCGCCTTTTCTGTTTCCGTTCCTCTGCCCCTGCATTGCCTTGCCTTACCTTGTCAGATACTGCTTTTTCTCCGTCCAAATTCATTCTTCCTGAATAAACTCCCTTGGTATATCTGGGAAGGGGAGGGAGTGAAGAATACTTCAGGGGGCGCGGAGCAGGGAAGAGGAAAGATGGAAAGGGGGAAGGGAGAAGTAAGCCATCCCTCCGTCTGATCTTCTCTGTCAGCGCCTCTTTTCGGCTTCTAGTGAAGTAAAGAATCGTGCGTGTTCCCTGCGTCGAACCAGTCGCGTGACCAACTGTGCTCGTCGATGGAATCTTTGGTTCTGTTTCATCTCCTTTCGGACGGGTAGGTGTGCTGTTGTATCTCCTCTCGCACGGACCCATGCCCTTTGTTGAGGCTTCCGAGTTTTATCTTCTCTGTCTTCAGATTCTTGTCTCGTCTGGGAATTTCTGGCTGTGGGGTAGGGTGATGGTCGAGGCGGGGTTGCAGAGGGGATTTACTAACTGTTGCGGCCGCAGGCAGGGCCAGGGCTGAGCCTGGCTTAGTCAGTAGCTAGATAGGGGGCCATATACGTAGCCCTCGAGTCCAGAGGGGCTTCAATGAACAGCTTCTTCTCCCCTCTCTGAGCAGGCCGATGCCTTGTAGCTCCAGCACTAACCATCTCTACGTATGGATTTGGCGTCGTGGTCTCCTTTCGTCTCTGGTCTCTTGTCAGTCGTCTCTTGTCTCTAGTGTGTTCTCTCTGGTATAGTCTCTGGTTTAGCCTACACGGTAGCTACGGATCTACCTGTCGTGACTCCCGTCTCTCCTACTTTCTATCCAGTTACACTTGAATCACTAGCCTCCTACGTAGTCTCCTTCCATACCTGGTCGTCCCGTCGGTCATCCGTCCTAGATATTGATCCTGGATATACATCCCGGCCCATTTGTCCGGGCCATTTGTCCTGGCCATCTGGAGTTGCCCAGCCCGCAAGCCAGCCATGCAGCTGTTGCGTCATAAATTTCCAGCCATGCTACTTGTACGTAACGTACCAGAGCTCAATTGATCTGGTTAGCGTCCTGCGTGTGCATGCCTGCCTGGCCAGCCGTCCTCCTAGTAACAACCCTCCTGCGGGTAGGTGCAGTGGCACTAGAAGTACGAATGGCAACTGCCAGACGATACTTCGGTGCAGGGTCGATATGTAACATCCACAGGCTGGTTAGAGAAAGTGAAGCTTGCTTGTCTTGCTTCGATCCCCTTCCCTTCCTGTCAATGTCTTTTGTAGATCCACATCAGTCATTTCATCCATTCATCGGCCGTACGGATAGTTCATTACATGGATCTACTCCACTCTATGCTCCATCCCACTCCAGCTCCGGCAGATGCCTCCACGCTGATGAACAAAACGTCGGAACACCAACCACGAATTACTTTCCATCACTCAAAACAAGGGTATTAGAGATACTTCCTCCCCGCCGCCGCCACTCTGGCGCGGAAGACGGGACTCTTGACATCCATGTTGACGGTGTAGAACGGATTCATCAGGTTCTTGACCCAGACGTCGTAGACGTCCATGAAGAACTGCCGGATGGCTTCTTCCGTGGCCGGGGCGGTGGGATTCGCCGTCGCTGCCGTGGCTCCCGTGCTGCTGCTTCCGCCGACGAGGGACGACCCCGCGATCCCGCCGGGTACGCTCGAGGATGACGACGGGTTGGAGTAGTACGGCGTCGAGACCGTCGGGTTGGGTGCGTGCAGAAGTAGGAATTTGATGTCTAGGGGAAATCTCAGTTGGAAAGGATGGGGGTTTCTTCAACGAATAGCTTGTCACGTACTCCCACCCGTCAGGAAACAGGATACGTAGTTATTGTAGAATCGGTCGATCACCTTGAGATACCTAGCACAAAGCAACTCTCTCAGCTTCTGTTCAATCAGCCGACTGATCCAAGTAATGGCATCTAGCGGGATATCGTGGTTAATGTAAGTAGACAACTAGCTTGCGCTAGGAGTTCCCAACGGAGCGTCCCGGCAATGATGCCTTCTTGCAAGCAGCAAGTGTCAAGAAACTGCCCCCACATAGCGCAAGCAATGAAAAAAAATCCGCAGCTCAAGAAGCGGAATAAACATCAAAAATCCCGCAGCGTATCGTACACACACACGAAGGAAAAGGACAAATACATCAACCCTGTCCCCCACTGGACCTCCTCGACAATGTCCAGGCTGCTGTGCACGATGAACTGGTTCATATGCCGCGCCTGCTCCGGGAAGCGAGAGACGCCGTCTCCGCCGTGCTTCGAGCTGCCAAACTCGTGCTCGAATATGGGATTGTCCTTGGTCCCCACGATGGCAAAGTAGAAGGATGACATGGCTGGAAATGGTGTACCTGGTACCGTATGGAAGGGCCGGGCGGGGCCGTGGGGTGAAGGCTGCCGGATATCAAGCGCTAGGGCTCGGGGAGATACCCTTGTACCGTGCTGAGCGCGGTTAGCTCGCGTGGCTCGGTACGGTACGGTACCGGTAGGCGACCTCCGTGAGGCGCGCGCTTAAATGAGTAGCAACCTCAAACATATCCACGTCCTTGACATTACGGATTCGAGGTCCAGCGCGTGCGACAACAGCCTCGGGCCGCTCACCATCTTCGGTGCGAGGGCGCAGAGGAACACAGGCAATGTTCGGTCCCTTCAAACCGAGCGGTGCGCTCTTCGGCGGGTTACTATGGTGAGTTTCTCCGACAAGCCATCTGCCCTCTCCCATCTCGTTCCTCAACGACAACGGTCCCTCCCCGTCTCTGTAGTCCTCGCTAATCGATACCACAGGAAAACACCCTGGCGACTCTCATCGCCCCAGAAACGGCGCCAGCGGAAACGATTACGAGCGGTCGACGCCGTCGTCGCCACTCTCGACCAGGCCCTGTCCAAGAGAGGATTGACCTTGGGCGCGATCGAGCGATGGAAGAAGGACATGCCCGGCCACGACGAGATGGTGCCGCGCGACAAGTACACCATCTTCGACAGGAAGGTCAGAGGGTATAGGAAGTCGATCCACAGTGAGTGCCGGTCTCGGTTGCAGGCCGTGATCCTGCCGTATTTGAACTCTGGAGAACAACTTGATGGGTGGTGCTGTTCGCGAGGATGGTGATGGTTGACTGGAAACTCGTGCACGATCGCTGATGCTCCGTCTCATTCCAGAGCTGCCCAAGTGGACACGAGTCAGCCAGAGAGTCAACCCTCCAGGCTTCTAATCGGCCTTTCTCTAGCCATCGCCGGTGGACGTATGTTGATGCTGTGCGATATAGCGCGTCTATCGGCAGAGAGGCAATGTACACTTCTTTTGTCATTCGGAAGCATAGCCTCTGTACCGAGAGAATCAATCAGCCAGAAGTCCACACAGAAGAGCAAATCATCTTGGCTGTGCCGCTTGCGAACGTATTACAATATGCGACAGGCGAGGCAGAGTGGTCAAGGGAATATTCCTAGGACTAGGGCAACGATCGCAGCAACGCTACTTGGTCAAGCATCGTCTACCCAAGCATTCGTCGATTCAAGCCAGGAAGCATCCAGATTAGATCAACAACACCCTCAACCAACCCCCCACGAACGAGCCACGTTCAAGTCTTTCCCAGAGCTTCTAGGCTACCGGGGCTCAACCATGGAAGCCTACAGCGGGGTATCGATCATGACAGCCAGGGCAGTCGACCACGGTACCGTATCGTGCTGTACTATACTGTACTCTCCCCTACCTACTCAACACCGTACCGTACCGTACAATATCCTAGCCTACTTCCAAGCCCAATAGCTCTCCATCCACAAACCACAACGCGAACCAAGACCCAATGCACAACTTACAAGGTGACAAATCTCCCGTCAGGACCCATCAAGAATAACGTACTTGACTACGGAGCCATACAGTACATCAGCTGGTGGGGACGATGATGTTGAGGGTATCGTTGCCTTTTTTGTGGGTTGTCAGGGAAAGAGGAGAGAGGAGGAAATAGGGAAGGAACGGGTATCGTCAAAAATTGATATAGAGTAAGTAATGTCAAGTTAAACGTTGGTATCTGATACTGTACGAAGGTGGAGATGTTGAAGACAACGGAGATTGATCGCACGAACGGGTAGTATGGGAGAAGGTGGCACGGAAGAGGAGTTGAGTGTAGTATCAGAAGTTGATGGTAGCATGAAAAGTTGACAGCAGCATCGGAAGTTGGCTGTGACATGGAAAGTTGGTGAAGAATGGGCACTATCATGAGAAGTAGATCGTGACATGTAAGACTGGCCGTGGCATGACAAGTGGAATATAGCATGGAGACGTTAGTTGTAACATGAGAAGTCGAGTATAGGTTCAGAGACGAGATGAACAATACACGTATGTACAGCCAGAGGCAAAAATAGAGTGCAAGACTAGAGGCAAAGGCAAGAATCAAATGATGAGGCGCAAGAGTGGAGGCAAGAGTGACAAGCAAGAGTAAGATGCTGAACAGGGCTGTTCGTGTCTAATGCGCTGGCTGGCTAGCTAGCTAGCTAGCTACTTGCCCCGACATGCGCCCGTGGCTTCCGGTGGCCATGACGACGGATCGTCGCTGGTGGGCATGAGTATGGGTGTGAGGATGGGTGTGACGGTGATCGGTACTGAAGGGACCCGTAATGGTGGTAGCGGTGGGACTGTCGTCGCCGTCCAGAATAGTCGGGCTCGACGATCCTTCTGCTGTTGCGGGTGCGGGTGCGGGTGCGGGTGCGGGTGCGGGTGCGATTGAGCTTGACCAAGCGAGAGCGGCGGCCGTGGCTGTGAGCTCGTCCACGGTCATGGCCGCCGGTCGTGATGACGATGACGAGAGGATCGATGGCTGACGCCCTGCGGGATGCTCGTCGTCGGCGATGTGGCCGTCGCCGTTGTCGTCATTGCCGACTCGCAGGTCGCTGAACCGCGCGAGGCCGCCGGCCACCATCTTATCGCCCTCGTGACCGTCCCGCGCAAAATTGACCCCCGTCGTCGGTGTCGTGACGGGTTCGGCGACGAGTCCGACGCCAACCTCGAATGGCGCCCGCCGAGTCCGCGGATGTGGGCTTCGCGCCGGAGAGGCAGCCTGGGAGAGAGTCAAAGACGGGATGGGCGCGTCGTCTTTCGGGCCGTTATCGTCGTCGTCGTCGTCGTCGTCGTCGTCGTCGTCGTCGTTGCCAGACGCGGACACGGCGGCCAAGGAGGTCGTCACGTCCAGCACGGGGTCGCTGCTCGCAAAGACGTCGGTCGAGGCGCCCGGCAGACTGACGTCGCTGACGCCGAGTTGCTGTTGCATGTCCTCGGTCAGGAGCTGCATCGGGCAGATGTACGCACACGCGTTTTTGTCGGACCAGGCGAGCACGTGGCCGCACACGCGGCCGCCTTCGTTGTCGATCACCCACGCGCCAGAATCGCCGGCTCCTGGCAGATCAGCTTAGCATTCGAGCTTTACGGAGTGACGTCTGTCTGAGGGGAGATGCCCGGGAATCCAGGCAGGAACACCCTGGGAGAGCTGGCTGATCACTCACTCCCGAACCCCCCCAGAACGTGCCAGCTCCTCGACGTCGTCCGTCGTCCGAAGACCTTGACCGAACTCATCGCCGGTGAGATGACGCCGCTCTGGAGCCCGCTGGTCCGGCCGACGCAGTGCACGCCCAGATTGCCCAGCTCCTCCATGCGCACGACCCCGTTCGGGAAGAGGTCTTCCTCCGGCTTGTACCCCCGCTGACGACAGACGGGCTGTCGCAGACCGCTGGGGCGTCGCATGTTGCCTCCGCGGCGACAGTATCGGCGGCCGCCCTGCACCACGTTATGCGGCTGCAGTCGCTCGTCTTGGATCTTCAGAAGGGCCCAGTCGATCTCGTGCTTGACGCCGTCGCGCTTGCAGCGCCGGATCCCCGACGACGCGTGCACCCAGCCGAGCTCGTGCGACGCGAGATGCTCCTCGGCGCGGTCGTCCTCGTCGGGGTAGTATCCCGCCGGCATGTCGTCGATGGCCGGCTGCGTGATTCGCAACCTCAGACCCTTGCCCCATTGGACGCCTGAAACGTCGCCCGTCTCGCTCACGACGCTGTCGTCGTCGCGAAACTCGCCTTGCAAGGCCGCCGGCCGGCGGAGCTCCATTTCCGGAGGCTCGTCCTCGTCCTCGTCCTCGTCGCTGTCGCCGGCCGGGCTAAGCTCGTCGCCAGACAGGTCGGACAGGTAGAACTCGTCGTCTTGCGGCCGGTACGACAACCCCGTGACCCTTTCGTCGGCCTCGCGAAACTGTTGTTCCCAGCCTCGATTAGCGCTGGATCTGGGCAGACGCTCCTGGCTGTAGCCATCATCGGAGTTCTCATCGCTTCGATCGTCGTCGTCGTCGTCGTCGTCGTCGTCATCGTCGTCGTCGTCGCCGCTGTCGTAGTCCAGGAAATGGTGGACCGTCATCCCGTACGGCTCGCCATCGACCAGCACCACCCCGCCGAACGACGCCGCCGGTAGGTGCTTGTCGTCCTTGAACGCGCCGATGGAAGCGCCGCAGACCGGTCGGGTCTGATGTTCGCCGTTCAACACCGGCAACTCTTCCTCGCTCTCGTACGGCGCACCTGACCGGTGCACACGCCTCGTCCGCTTGCGAGACGACGGCTTGGTAAGAGAGCGCCGCACCTTGCCCGAGCGGACCCGGAGGCCAAAAGAGCCTCGATCAAATTTAAAGCGACGGCCGAGGACGCCCTTCACGACATCGACGCTGCTGCAGGTCACGAGGATCGTCGGTCGAGCCGTCTGCACACTGTCGCCGATGCCGACGAGGTCGATGGTGAAAGTCTCCTTCGGGTGCTGCAGCGTCTGCTCCATGAGCCGCTCGAGCCGAGAGAGCAGCACGTCATGCCATTGGGACAGCTGCAGGGGCGACAAGTTGACCGGAAACACTCTCACTCGGTGCTTGGCAGTGGTGTTGCGGCTCTTGGTCTCGGCGAGCTGGCTGGTCGAGCCGCCACGGAAGGACGCAGTCTCGCTCTGGACCGTGACCTGGGACGACTGCTCTCGCAACGGTGGCGGAGGCCGGATCTCGGCTGCGGGGGAGCGCATCTCCGAACGAGCCCTATCTAACACAGAGGGAGGGTTAAGCGGCGTGGGCGGCAACGGCCAGTACTGCGACCACTGCTGCTGCTGCTGCTGCTGCTGCTGCCGCTGCTGCCGCTGCTGCAGTTGCTGCAGTTGCAGCTGTTGCTGATCCTGTGGCGGCTGCTGCTGCTGATCCAGAGGGTCAGCCTCGTCCAGAAGGCAGCACTGTTCGAGCGGCTTGACGGAGTCGCGGTAGAGTGTCCACTGCGGATCAAACTTCCTGTCGACGACGGCCGCCATGTGTTCTCGGTCGGCGGCGGACAGGCAACTCTCGACGGCTCGCATGTACAAGGACCCGCACTTCTGCCCGAGCTTCTTGGCGTAGATGTCTTGGATGCGCGACTTGAAGGTGCGGAGGTCGTAGCGCGCCTTCCAGAAGCTGCTCAGCGGCATCCACAGGCCAATCTCGAGCAGGATGAGGCCAAGGCCGTAGATGTCAAAGGACGGGCGATAGACGCGTTTGGAACGGTCGTCCCCGCCGACGTCGTCGAGCGGATGGCGGTAGATGTGAGGCTGGGTGCGGAGCTCGACGTGGGCGTCGGTGAAGACGTCGAAGGAGCAGAGCAAGGGGTGCCTGAGCTGTCGACCCCAGCGGGCGTCGGACGGGTCGGCGACGTGCCGAGGAGAGCGGAAGAAGACGACGTTGTTGCTCGTGACGTCCTGGTGCGCCACTCCTTTGGCGTGGAGGCGCAGGAAGGCGGTGGCCAAGTTGCTCGCGAGCCGGAATCGGTCTTCGAGGTGCGGCACGACGGCGTTGCCGCCGCCGTAGTCGCTGTTGAGGACGGACAGCAGCGTGAAGGGGGCGAAGGCTTCGAGCGGCTTTCCGATCGCAGGCGCGCCGGGGCAGATGCCGTCCGGCAGGCCGTAGACCAGGCCGAAGCGATGGTTCTTGGGTTCCTCGAAGTAGCCAAGCAGCCTGAGGAGCCTGGGGTCGGGATCGGCCTGGGCGCCCTCGGGCCGGCTCAGCATCTCGCCGAGCCTCTCGAGCCGATCCGTCGGCGGGCTGATGCCGGTGCTCGAGTAGATCGGGTCGTAGGGCGCGTACTCGATGAAGACGGGCGTCGCCGGAGCGCGCGGACCGTCCAGCTTCCAGGGGTTGTTGGCCGTGGCGGAGCGGTCGAGGTAGCCCATGGTACGTGCGTTCGAGGGCGTCGGGACCAGCTCGTAAGGCGGCGGCGGCATGAGGGAGTGCTGGCTCTCGGCCTCGACGACGATGCACGTGCGATCGAGCAGCAGCGACGTCGTCGAGGCCGACCCGGTCGACCCGGCCGATCGGACGCCGGTCGAGCTGGCCGGAGGCTGCGGTTCGAGGCCGGTCTTGGACGTGAAGCTGTTTTCGGGCGTGTAGGAGAGGCCGATGCTCCGCGGCACGGGCTGCGGGTACCGGAGCGTCTTCCGCCCGGGCCGGGCCTCCGGGTGATGCGATCGCGAGCTCGAAAGGCCGTAGAGGCTGTCGATGGACGTCGTCAGCTGCTGCAGGAGATCTTCGAAGCGGATCTTGTCGACGGCCTGCCACCGATCCGCGCTCGATTTGGTCGGCTTGGTGTCGGGCCCGTAGCCAGCAGGTTCGGCCGTGGTCGGACCAGAGTAGCGCATCCGCTCGGCGTCGCGCACGATCTCGCTGATGGACAGCATGATGCTGCTGACGACCTCTCCCAGCCCTTCGCGCTCGAGCGACTCGTCGATATCGCCTGGCTGGGCGGCGCTGGTGTCGCTCCACTGGAGGACCCAGGCGACCAGGCGGTCCTTCTGGATGCGAAGTCTCCGATGCAGCGACGTGAGCTCGGGTGCGACGTCCACCTTTGGCGGCTCGGTGACGGTGTCCCACGACCGTTTGGTGTCGGAGTACATCTTCGAGAGGCGCCGCCGATGCAGAGGACCCTGGTAGTCCGAGCCCGGGGCGAACGTAGATATCTGGAGGTCCATGAGGTCCAGGCTGCCGAGTCGCAGACGACTGGATCCTCGGTCGAAGGCGTGACGTTGTCTCGCGCGTCAGGATCGGCGCGGCGCCTCAAAAGTGCACAGACCAGATGTGACGGCCGTAGGAGAGGGCCGCGATGTTCACCATCGTCTCCCTCCACCCTCAGAACTCCCACGGTCTTATAGGAACCCCAACGTGCAACCCCTTACCGGCAACGCCGTCCCACATGTCCGGCGTCGTCGTTGGCGTTCAGCCCAAACCGTCCTAGCCTGAACGAATGACTGCTGCCTGATGCAGCCGGGTGCTGAGTCATCATCCAAGGCCAATGAAACGACGTCGGCTACGCATTGAGTCCGCCGCAAGCGCCTCGCCTCGTGATGTACGTAGCGGACGTCCGTCTCCTAGTTTAGATCCCGCGACCTGTCCGTAAGACACTCTGGAACCCGGTGACGATAGATATGTAAGTACTGTACGTACGTACGTACATTCAACATGGGCACGCTGCTTTGTGCATGGCTGGGCTTCTATTACACACTGTGATGGCGGCGAAGTAAGCAGCATTGGGGCTCGGAGAAGTGGCTGGCACCCACTACGTGTGCCAAGGGGGCATTCCCCCCCCCAACGGCAGGGGTAGCTCAGGTTACCATGGCAGGAGGAAGCGGTCACGGCTGCGATGACGGTGGTGTTTTCGTGGACACCAGGCTCCCACTAATTATCTGAAAGGCGTCCGAGCCTGACCGTTGATGACAAGTACTCTCAGTCAAGCCTGTTTGAGATGATGAGATCGTGGAAGAGCGTCTGCATCAGCTCACTGCGAGGGAGCCGGCACGCAAGCTAGGCAGCTGTTTCATTGGGATCCTACGAGTACGTACTGTACTTCCGTACGCACTGTACGTAATACCTCGTAATACGTACGTACATACTTCCGTACGTACCTAAGTAGCCGTGCGTACCTTCATACGAGATACGTAACGTACAACCTGAGCGCAATACTTCGTTGAGCCAGCCGTAGCATCGTCTAAAATTAGCTTTTGTGGTTTTGACAGTGCGGCTCCGTGATAGTGCTACCCGTGCCGAGGAGGTACTCTCGTACCACCCACTCTCTTCGCAAGCTTCGGTCGGGACACCTTTACGAAGTAAAGGTGTCTATCACCGGGACGCGACGTTTTTGTCGTGATCGAGTCCACAATCTTCAAACCGCCATAACTTCTCCACATCATAGCCAAATTATCCACTGAGACTGGGACTTGAATCCAGAATACTATAGATAGCATCCCAACACCTGAGAAGTTCACAGTCCGAAAAGTGGCTGAAGAATTCAACATCTCCTGACATCAACTCCAAAACCGCCTCAATGGCATCTGTTAGGATTGCAACACTGCCAAGGTCCAATCTCGGAAAGGACACGGCGGGCTGCAGAATAGAGGCTGAATAGGGAACTGAACAGGGGTTGAATTCGTGTATATAGCGAGTGTTTTTTCCTAGAGAAATTGATAACGGCTCTTCCCTGCCTCCCAGCTCCAACAGCTTATGAGCCCGGAATCTGCGCAAGATTGAAGCTGTCCGCCTACCAGCTGCGATAAGCTAGGTCGTCTGCCAGCTACGAGAAGTCTGAGTCGTTCACTAGCTACAAGAAGCTAAGTCAGTTTCTGCAGCGAGAAGCAGTCAGTCAGTCAACAAGCAATCCCACCTGCGATCACCGTGATGTCGGCGTCCACCAGCAAGCTGTCGGTCAGGATTGACCAGCTCACGGCGTACAACTACGACACATGGAAGATGAAGATGGAGATGCTGTTGATCTGGGAGCACCTCTGGGCAGTCGTCTCAGAGAAGAAGACGAGGCCTAAGGCGAAAGGAAAAGAAAAGGAGGACTCGGACAAGCCAACAGACACCCAGCTGGCATTTGATGAGGAGGCTGAACAAGCAACAGCCACAATCTTTCTCTACCTCGGCGACAGTGTCAGCAGGAACGTACAAGGCATCTGTGACCTAGCCCAACTTTGGAAGAAGCTACACGACCTGTACGGCCAAACCAGTTTCTTGACTCGCCACTGGCTGTGGCAGTGGCTGTTCAAGGCTGAGCTACGGGGCTACAAGTCGGTGATTGAGTACACGGAGGAGATACAGTCAATAGTGGAGCAGTTGAAGGACACAGGCTTTGAGGTCCATGATGAGATCTTGGCCACGGTGCTACTGCAAGGATTGGATGGGAGCTACAAGGCTTTCGTCTCCTTCACGACCCAGGTTTACCGTACAGACGAAACAATCAGCTTTGATAAGCTGGTTGCCAACATCATTGATGAAAGTCGGCGGATGGGGTCGGAAGAACAGGAGCTAGAGCGGGCTCTACGAGCTACAGACTCAGCAAAAGGAAAAGGACGATGTGGACACTGTCAGAAGATAGGGCACCAGAGCAAGAACTGCTGGACAAAACACCCAGAACTTCAACTGGACAACAACTCAGATTTGAAGGACGAAACAGACCATCGGAGCAAGAAGAAAGGGGGAAAGAAGAGACAGCAGTGGAAGCACACAGCCCATCTAGCAGTCGCTTCTTCATCATCATCGGATTTGGTATTCTGACAACCCTGCCAGTGTTGAGGGGGGGTGTTAGGATTGCAACACTGCCAAGGTCCAATCTCGGAAAGGACACAGCAGGCTGCAGAATAGAGGCTGAATAGGGAACTGAACAGGGGTTGAATTCATGTATATAGCGAGTGTTTTTTCCTAGAGAAATTGATAACGGCTCTTCCCTGCCTCCCAGCTCCAACAGCATCCCCTCTTACCACGACATCATTCCTGTCAACAGGAAGCTCTCTGTCACTGAAGAGCTTGCTGTCTGTTGGTACATTGATAGACTCAACAAGCTAGGAATGTGTGCAAGACCACCAATGCTTCACAACACTGCCAATGTGATCCTTTCTCAGAGCTATACTGGAGATACCCCCCCACCTACCATTGGTGCTCTATGGGTCCATAGGTTTCTGGAACGTCACCCAGAATACTCTTTCTGGAAGCAGAAGGTAGCAAAGCAAGCTGCTATAGCTGTGGCAAAGGAAGAGCGTGCTCAGGCAAAGAAAGCAGAGCAGGTAGCCAAGCAGGCAGCAAAGGCTATGGTGGCAGAAGAGCGTGCTTGGGCAAAGGAAGCCAAAGTGACGCGAGGCAAAGCCATGATCGCAGGTGTTGCAATTGCAACCACGATCCACCAACACCACAATGCTCCGAACAACATGACAAGCTACTATCCGATAGATGAAGTGGTCTAGAATCAGATGGGCGAAAAATAATTACTATTTGGTCATTGTTCTACAAAGTTATACAGTAGGTGTTGGAAGTGTTCGTTGTCGAGGGTCTGTTTTTGATCTAGCAGCTGTGGTAGTTTCTCAGCAACGCTATAAAAATCAGTAGACTTCTAAAATCTCAAGTATTATACTACAGAAGTAGGGGATTCAGATAAGCCGCTTACTTTTTGATTTAGTCGTGGTGTTGCGGAGTTATAGGACTGCGGACTTGATCGTGACAAAAACATCGCGTCCCGGTGATACGTAGCGTCCCGGTGATAGACACCTTTACGAAGTAAAGGTGTCCCGACCGAAGCTTGCGAAGAGAGTGGGCGGTACGAGAGTACCTCCTCGGCACGGGTAGTATCATGCTAACGGACAATCATCTCGTACGATAAGTATCAGTACAGCATACGTACCTATAGTGTGTGAGGAGATACGTGCCCATACCTACAGGGGCCGGGATAACTTTTCGGTACGTACGGGGGTACGAGGTACCGGTCGGTACGTACTGTGATGACCTCTTAGTCATCCGACTGGAGGAGATTGTACGCCGTAAGAGCGGTGCCTCATCCGCCACATCACATGACCCTCGTCGTACTGTAGAGCACTCTGTGGCGTTTGTAGCCCCTGTGGCTGATGCAGACGGAACCAAAACAGAAACAACAACCAAGTCGCATCGGATCGCAACCGTTGCGGCTCAGAAGCCATCCGACGAACGACAAGCACTGGCAGCAGCTGTACTAACACTACTAACCCGCAGGACACAGGGATCTCGGACGCGATACTGGGAGAGGCAGAATAAGTCGCTGGCCACAGCGCCAGCTCGTATCAACGTGTGCTGCGCTTGGTGTCCGATAGCAGGGACGAGCCGACATGTTGACCGCAGGCTTCAGACCCAGCACCGTCGGAAATCTAAGCCGCCTGTGCATCTCGGCTCCCTGATCCTACTGGGTGCTGAGAAGGCAGTCACCACGCTTCCACGACGTCTCGGATCGGTGAGGTCTGCGAGCCTCGTCCTCCTCGAACCTGTCGATCTCGTACGTCTGATGAGCTCGGACCACATCCTCCATGGCTTCAGTCGACCAGTCGCCGACGGGTTCGCTGGCCACAGCATCCGCCGAAGAGGCCATCGCATACTACAAGAGCCAGTATGAGCAGCTGGAACATGAGCTGGCCGAGTTTCAGACGTCGAGCCGAGAGCTCGAGGCCGAACTCGAAAAGGACGTCGAAGCGTCGGAGCAGCGCGAGAGGAAGCTCCAAGAGAAGGTCGAGAGTCTTGGGTTCGAGGTGGAGGAATGGAAGGTGAGGAGACTCGGGCATGTTTCGGTCGAGACCGTCGCTGACCTGGCCTCGACAGACAAAGTACAGGCAATCCAAGGCCGAAGCCAACACGGTGCAGAACGGCCTGCAGAAGGAGATCACGACGTTGCGAGACCAGCACCGGTCGTTGCAACTGAGACTGCGAGACATCGAGGTCGCCAACGACGACATCGAGAGGCAGGCCCGACACACGACCTCCTCGCTCGAGGATGTCGAGTCGAAGTACAACGTGTCCATCGAGCGGTCCGTCATGCTCGAGGCCGAGATCCAGGTGGGCGAGCAGGAACGAGAGGCGTTGCGGATCGAAGCACAGCGGCTCCGCGACGAGCTGTCCGATCTGCGGATCGAGGCCGAGATCACGCAAGAGAAGCTCCGACGGCTGGAATCCATGGCCGAATCTCGACACCGCCTACCGCACACTCTTCCGGCCGCGGCGACGCCGGTCGGGTCGCAGTTCGCTCAGACCGACACCTCCCCGGCATCGACCGCGTCGTCGCCCACCCGGACGACCCCGCCCCCGCCGAAGTCGACGTCGACTTCGGTTTCCGAGACGCCGACGCCCCCATCGCCACCGGCGTCCGAACCATCCGTCACCGCCACTCCGACGTCGATGAAGCTCCCGACCCCGAAGGTCGAGCCGAGGGTCGCCAGCGCCGATCGCTCGCGCGCCTCTCGTCTGTCACGCTCGAGCCTGCGTTTCCAGCGGCCGTCTCGTCTCGCCGAGACCAAGCCGAAGAGCCCCCTCGCTCAACGCCCGTCGATGGTCAGCCCCAAGGCCGCCGCCGCCGCCGCCGCCGCCGCCGCCGCCGCCGCTCCACCACCCTCTGTTGCTCGTCACCATCCTCCGTCGACGGCGCATTCCCGGTCAGGCTTGCCACCGTCGAGCTCGCTGCGGCAGATCCGCGGCTTGATCGGGCAGGTGCAGCGCTTGGAGCAGCGCGTCCACTCGGCGCGATCGAGGCTGCCCGGTCCGACGCCGTCGGCGTCTTCGAGGACCAGCTCTCCGCGCGGAGAGGCCCCGGTCGCGGCCGGAGACATGCCGTCCTCGATCACGATGCGCAGCCACAAGAAACGGTCTGGTGTGAGCAACATCACGCGAGAGACGTTCGAGCGCGACCGGGAAACGACGCCGCTGCCTGCGCGCCGCATCAGCCGCATATCGTCGGGCATCCCAGCCGCATACGGCACCCCTCGAGCCGAGAGCACCGGTCGACCGGCAAGTCGTGCGGACGTGGCGTCGGTCGGATCGATGCCGTACGCGCCACACGCGACCTCGGCCGGCCACGGCCACGCCCACCCATCCATGTTCTCGAGACCGGGCAGCCGTGCGAGCATGAGCGGCGCCCGCACGCCGCTCGGGCATCACTGCGCCACGTCGACGTCGCTCGCCGAATCTCGCCGACCGCGATCCTCCATGGCCGGCCACTATCCTTCGTCGCACGGGCACTCGATGAGCGTCGGCGGCATCGACGAGTCTGTGCTGGGCCTCGGCAGCCCGACGCCAAGTGCCTCCCGGCGGAACACCTTTGCACCTCACGACGGCGCGAGCGGTGCCAGCGTCGCCGGCAACGGCGCCGGCGGCGGCATCGCTCAAACGGCCATCCCGACACCGTCGTCGACCTCGATCGCGCGCCTCGGCAGCACCGGCACTCCAACCCCCGCCACGGCCTCGAAGACGGGCAGGGGGAGCGTGCGCCCGTCCCAACCCGGTTCTTCTTCCGCCGTCGGCATCGGGGTGACGGGGGCCACGCCGACGGCGAAGACGGAGCGCGATCGACTCATGGGGCCGCCGCACGAACGGCGAAGACCTACGATCAAGGCGGTCGGTGACGGGCGGTGATCACCCGTTGCGTACACCAGCGGAGTTCCGTAGCTCCGGGGACGGATACGACCTCCCGAGGACCTTGTCCTCGTGTCCTTGATCCGCCTCTTCATATCATCCTCCCTTTGCCAATTCCAATCGATTTTTTCATCTTCACTCCGGTCCCTTCCTCCTCCGTCTCCCTGCTCTCTATCCATCGTCCGGCTTTCCACCGGCCCTTTCGTTGCCCCTTCTCTCGACATGACGCCTCCTACGTGACAACTCCATCCACGACGAGTCCTCCCAACAGATTCCTTCTTCGCAACTTGTCCCGCCTGAAGACCTCCATCCAAAGCAAATCTCCGCGGGATCAAAGGGGACAGTGAATCAAGGCCGCAGACCACGAGCCCTGAGAAAGGACCCCCTCCCCTTCCCTCCTCCCCCCTTCTCCGTCTCTGCCTATCAGATCATCTGCTCAGGGCATCGCGTGATCTCCACTCTTGCGCAGCCTTGGGTTTCTTGCGCATCCGTGAGCTCCGAAGACGCCCGTCGTGAAGTCCTAGAGGGATCGTCTCTCGTTTCGTGTCTCACCGTCTGTGGATCATTCTTAGTTTCCCTTCGTCCCTGTTCAGACTCCACCATTCGATCTGATTGAGGTCTTCTTCACCTCAGAGTTCCTGCTATCCATCTCTCATGCACCGACTACCCCTCCTTTCCCTTCCTCTTTCTCTTCCAACGCCAGTCTCTGTTTCGTTCTCCGCTCCGCTCTTCATCCTTCATCCATTCACTTCTTCGATCACCCCTTCTGTCATGTCTCCCAACATTGCAGAGTAGATCCCCCATCTTTCCTTCTCGTCGAGCAATCTTTCTTCTTTTTTTGGCGATGCCGTCATGCTTTCACGATCAACGGCCCCGCTCACGAGTATGCTGCAAGCTTTGTATCTACGGTACGATTACGCCAATCTTACTTGCTCGCCTGCTCGCTGGCTGTCGGTCGAAGCACTCGTTGTGGTACCAGTCGTGGATGGCCGCGCACGGAGATACTCGTCTCGATGGAGAATCATGACCGCTGCATATAACAAGTAACTTGTCAACGTCGTGTGCTCTTGAGGCTGAAGGCTGAACCGGGCTGCCGGGCAGAGCCGCAACCCTCATGCTCCTACATCAGTCAGCCAATCTCCCACGCCTCTAGCTGGGAACCCAACCGAACGACGTCACGAGCACCGATACGGCCCCCGGTCGTCTCTGCCCGGCATTCTACGAGGTTTCCTACTGCTGCTCTTGAGCCTCATCATTGGACCGATTGGGCAGTAAACATCTCTTCATTCAACTAATGGCAGCCTATGCTACAGTTCACTTGCAAGAGGTGTCACGCCCTATCGCGGCGGCGGGCCAGCGGGAGAGAACGGGGGGCTGCCAACGCAATGGCCAGAAGTGTACGTATGCGAATCACAGTTACACTCGAGTATGACGGGGCATCTCTACTAGGACTTGGCCAGCTTCAGCTTGCTCGCTCAGAGAAGGATCCCGCGATGTTTTCTAGCTAGGAATCGAAAAGGCTTCTGGGCCGAGCTCGGAGCAGTGTTTTTCCGCTGACTGAGCAGCTCCCGCAACGCGGTACAGATCCAAGGCCTCGGCTGTTAAGTTCTTAGTCAGGCGAGAGTAAGCCTACTAAGCCGCCATGCCGCCATGCTGCGGCGGCACTAAGTGGCGCCTGGATGCCAGTGACGATCCACGCCAGCCGTTCCGGGCATGAAGCCCGTTAATGTACATACGTAGATCTGCTGGAAGCCTATAATGTTAGGCCTTTGTGGCACTGCAGGTACAGTACTTGGTAGGTACCGCCGTACGTCGCGACCACCTAGTATCCGCACCAAGTACACTAGTTGCTCTGATACCGGTACCTTCCCCCAACGGCCCTGCCGACCTCAGGCCAACCCTTTGAAGGAAAAGAAAATACAGAGATAATTCCGCGTGGTCTTAGGGGGATGGGGAACAAAAAGCAAAAGTCCCAAAAAGTCCCCAATGGATGCCGGGGGATACCGCAGCATCATCGTCAGCTCGGCCTTTTTTTTTTTTGTTGGACGTGTCGCTGTTCTCAGCACGCAGCACACACACGACGGACGTATGTATTTTCAGATCAGGTACCATCCGCTCAGCGATCGAGTCCGACGGAGCTGACGTGCAGCCCAGCTGTTGGGAGAGAAGCATTGTAACAATAGAGAGCGTCGAGATGGGCTTGAGGAGCTGAAAGTGCAGCCAGATCCCTCCCCAATAATTATCCTCCGTCGTCCGAGGGCCACGTTCACGTTCACGATCAGGAGCTCTATGCTGCGCAGTAAGCTTCATCCGTCCACTTCTCCTCGAGGCCCCCTCTCGTCCCCGTCCACTTTTTCCGTTGTATCTGCCGTTGGCTTCGTTCGCTACTTCTCTCCTTTCCTTCCCCGTCCTCTCCTACCCCTCTTCACTCGTCTGCGTACTGCTTCAGAGGACGACATCCTTGGGCGCTGCTGTGGACGAGCAGGGTCTGAATACCCGATGGTGTCAAGCTCGAGGACGTGCTAAGGTCTCGTCAGCAGTAACAGTAACAGTATCATCACCATCACCATCACCATCACCTCCGTCACTTCCCCCTGGTGGGCCATTGCGTCGTGCGCTTGCAAGTCGGTCTACCCTCGCTCTGTGCTGAGCCTCCCGTTCTGCGGCCTCGCCGTCATTCTCTTCCGCAACCGCTCTCTCTCCTCGCTCTCGAGCGCCGGTCCGGTCCTTGAGGGGCCAGCGTGTGAGCCACCATGGCCGGCGACGACGCCATGTCGCCTCAGACACCGACACCAGCGGGCCACGGCGCCGTGGCCAACGGTGCGCCCTCGTCCTACGCCGCAAGGCACAATCTGCCCTCACACTTCATCGGCGGCAACAGCCTCGACGTGGCCCCGCCGGGACCCGTCAGGGACTTTGTCGCCAGCAACGACGGGCATACCCCCATCACCTCGGTTCGTGTACACGGCGTGCTTGCATCTTGGGATGGCTCCCGTTGGGAGCAACGGCTGAATGAGACGCACTCCCTCGACTAGGTTCTGATCGCAAACAACGGCATTGCCGCCGTCAAGGAGATCAGATCCGTGCGGAAATGGGCCTACGAGACGTTTGGCGACGAGCGGGCCATCCAGTTCACCGTCATGGCCACGCCCGAGGATCTCAGCGCCAATGCCGACTACATCCGAATGGCGGACAAATACGTCGAGGTGCGTCCTCGCAATCTCCTTCCTGACTGATCCGATTGGGAACGATGGGGGTCGTAGAGAATCGGATCTTCCTTTTCCTGCTTTGCCCCCCCCCCCCCCCCCCCCCCCCCCCCCCCCCAAGCCCAAACGGTAGCTGATGGCCAGTCGATGCAGGTACCCGGTGGCACCAACAACAACAATTACGCCAACGTCGAGCTCATCGTCGACGTGGCCGAACGAATGGGCGTTCATGCCGTCTGGGCGGGATGGTACGTGTTGACTCTTCGTGACTCGACGGTTTCTACCGTCTCCGACGTGCCGGGAGGGTACTGACGCGCCTCTCGCGGCCGAAAAGGGGCCACGCCTCTGAAAACCCAAAGCTGCCCGAGACCCTGGCCCAATCGAAGATCGTCTTCATCGGTCCGCCGGGCTCGGCGATGCGGTCCCTCGGCGACAAGATCTCGTCGACCATCGTAGCGCAGCACGCAAAGGTACCCTGCATCCCCTGGTCCGGCACCGGGGTCGACCAGGTGCAGATCAACGACAACGGCCTCGTCACCGTGCCCGACAACGTCTACGACCACGGCTGCACCCACTCGCCCGCCGAGGGCCTCGTCAAGGCCCGCGAGATCGGCTTCCCCGTCATGATCAAGGCCTCCGAGGGCGGTGGCGGCAAGGGCATCCGCAAGGTCGAGTCCGAGGACGGCTTCGAGGCCGCCTACCGCGCCGCCGCCAGCGAGGTGCCCGGTTCGCCCATCTTCATCATGAAGCTGGCCGGCGACGCCCGCCACCTCGAGGTGCAGCTGCTCGCGGACCAGTACGGCAACAACATCTCCATCTTCGGCCGCGACTGCTCCGTGCAGCGGCGGCACCAGAAGATCATCGAGGAGGCCCCCGTCACCATCGCCCCGCCCGCCACCTTCCAGGCCATGGAGAAGGCCGCCGTCCGGCTCGGCCGCCTCGTCGGCTACGTCTCGGCCGGCACGGTCGAGTACCTCTACCGCCACGCCGACGACAGCTTCTACTTCCTCGAGCTGAACCCGCGTCTCCAGGTCGAGCACCCGACCACGGAGATGGTCAGCGGCGTGAACCTGCCGGCGGCCCAGCTCCAGGTCGCCATGGGCCTGCCGCTGCACCGCATCCGCGACATCCGCCTCCTCTACGGCGTCGACCCCAACACCGCCACCGAGATCGACTTCGAGTTCACGAGCGAGGAGAGCCTCAAGACCCAGCGCCGCCCCAAGCCCAAGGGCCACACGACCGCGTGCCGCATCACGTCCGAGGACCCGGGCGAGGGTTTCAAGCCCTCGGGCGGCACCATGCACGAGCTCAACTTCCGCAGCAGCTCCAACGTCTGGGGCTACTTCTCCGTCGGCACCGCCGGCGGCATCCACTCCTTCTCCGACAGCCAGTTCGGCCACATCTTCGCCTACGGCGAGAACCGCTCCGCCTCGCGCAAGCACATGGTCGTCGCCCTCAAGGAGCTCAGCATCCGCGGCGACTTCCGCACCACGGTCGAGTACCTCATCAAGCTGCTCGAGACGCCCGCCTTCGAGGCCAACAAGATCACGACCGGCTGGCTCGACGAGCTCATCTCGAAGCGGCTGACGGCCGAGCGGCCCGACACGATGCTCGCCGTCGCCTGCGGCGCCGTCCGCGGCGCCCACGTCGCGAGCGAGGCCTGCGTCGCCGCCTACCGCGCCAGCCTCGAGAAGGGCCAGGTGCCGGCGCGCGACTCGCTCAAGACCGTCTTCCCCATCGACTTCATCTACGAGGGCCACCGGTACAAGTTCACGGCGACGCGCTCGGCCCTCGACAGCTACCACCTCTTCATCAACGGCTCCAAGTGCACCGTCGGCGTGCGCGCCCTCTCGGACGGCGGCCTGCTCGTGCTGCGCGGCGGTCGCAGCCACAACGTGTACTGGAAGGACGAGGCCGCGGCGACGCGCGTCAGCGTCGACGGCAAGACGTGCCTGCTCGAGCAGGAGAACGACCCGACCCAGCTGCGCACGCCGAGCCCGGGCAAGCTCGTCAAGTACAGCGTCGAGAGCGGCGAGCACGTGCGCGCCGGCCAGGCCTTCGCCGAGGTCGAGGTCATGAAGATGTACATGCCGCTGCTCGCGCGCGAGGACGGCATCGTCCAGCTCATCAAGCAGCCCGGCGCGACGCTCGAGGCCGGCGACATCCTCGGCGTCCTCATCCTCGACGACCCGTCGCGCGTCAAGCACGCCCAGCCCTTCCTCGGCCAGCTGCCCGACCTCGGCCCGCCCCAGGTCGTCGGCAACAAGCCGCCCCAGCGCTTCTCGCTGCTGCTCTCCATCCTGCGCAACATCCTCATGGGCTTCGACAACCAGGTCATCCTGGCCTCGACCCTGAAGGAGCTCATCGCCGTGCTGCGCGACCCGGAGCTGCCGTACGGCGAGTGGGCCGCCCAGATGTCGGCCCTGCACGCGCGCATGCCGCAGCGCCTCGGCGCGAGCCTCAACCAGATCGTCGAGCGCGCCCACGCGCGCAAGGCCGAGTTCCCGGCCAAGCATCTGCAGAAGGCGCTCGCCCGCTTCGTCGACGAGCACGTGAACCCGGCCGACGCCGACATGCTCCGGACCTCGCTCGCGCCGCTGCAGGAGGTCATGACCCGCTACGCCGACGGCCTCAAGACGCACGAGTTCGGCGTCTTCACGGCCCTGCTGCGGGAGTACTGGGACGTCGAGCGCCTCTTCGTCGGCCGCAACTCGCGCGACGAGGACGTGCTGCTGCGCCTGCGCGACGAGAACCGCGACGACATCCTCAAGGTGCTCTACATCGCGCTCTCGCACAGCAAGATCGGCGCCAAGAACAACCTCGTCCTGGCCGTGCTCGAGGAGTACCGGCCCAACAAGCCCAACGTCGGCAACATCGCCAAGCACTTCCGCCCCGTGCTGCGCAGCCTCGCCGAGCTCGAGTCCCGCGCGACGGCCAAGGTGTCGCTCAAGGCGCGCGAGGTGCTCATCCAGTGCGCGCTGCCGTCGCTCGAGGAGCGCGCCGCCCAGATGGAGCACATCCTGCGCTCGTCCGTCGTCGAGTCGCGCTACGGCGAGACGGGCTGGGACCACCGCGAACCCGACCCGGACGTGCTCAAGGAGGTGGTCGACTCGAAGTACACCGTCTTCGACGTGCTGCCGCTCTTCTTCGGCCACTCGGACCCGTGGGTCTCGCTCGCGGCCCTCGAGGTGTACGTGCGTCGCGCCTACCGCGCCTACGTGCTCAAGGAGATCCACTACCACAACGACACCGAGCCGCCCTACCTCGTCTCGTGGGACTTTACGCTGCGCAAGGTCGGCCAGTCCGACATCGACGTGCCGGCCGGATCGTCGCAGCCGGCGACGCCGGCGACGCCGGAGAACGTAGGCTTCTTCAAGCGCATGAGCGCGATGGGCGACATCGCCCACCTGGCCGGGCGCGCCGTGGCGGCCGAGAGCGAAGAGCCTCACCGGAAGGGCGTCATCGTGCCGGTGCTGTACCTCGACGACATCGACGAGCTGCTGCCGCGCGCGCTCGAGATGCTCCCGACCGGCGGCCCAAAGCGTCGGCGCAACGGCAACGGCAACGGCAACGGCAACGGCAACGGCAACGGCAACGGCAACGGCAACGGCCTTCTCGCGGCGCCGCCGGATACCGAAAGCCGAAGGAGGACATCGTCGGCGTCGGCGGCACACGCCTACGGCCACCACGACGAGGAGATGACGGCGGTCGTGAACATCGCCATCCGCGACGTCGAGAGCCGCGACGACAACGACGTCATCGCCAGGGTGACGCCGCTCCTGGAGGAGTACCGCGACGAGCTCCGGGCGCGCCACGTGCGACGGTTGACGTTCATCTGCGGCCACCGCGACGGATCCTACCCGGGCTACTTCACCTTCCGCGGGCCGACCTACCGTGAGGACGACAGCATCCGACACATCGAGCCCGCCCTCGCCTTCCAGCTCGAGCTCGGCCGGCTCTCCAAGTTCCGGATCCGGCCCGTCTTCACCGAGAACCGGAACATCCACGTCTACGAGGCCGTCGGCAAGGGCGTCGAGAGCGACAAGCGCTACTTCACCCGCGCCGTCGTCCGGCCCGGACGCCTGCGGGACGAGATCCCCACGGCCGAGTACCTCATCTCCGAGGCAGACCGGCTCATGAACGACATCCTCGACGCGCTCGAGATCATCGGCAACAACAACTCGGACATGAACCACATCTTCATCAACTTCTCGCCCGTCTTCCCGCTCCAGCCGCACGAGGTCGAGGAGGCCCTCGTCGGCTTCCTCGAGCGCTTCGGACGGCGCGCCTGGAGGCTGCGCGTGACGGCGGTCGAGATCCGCATCTTCTGCACCGAGCCCACCACCGGAATGCCCTACCCGCTCCGCGTCATGATCACGAACACGTCCGGCTTCGTCATCCAGGTGGAGATGTACGCCGAACGCAAGTCCGACAAGGGCGGCGAGTGGATCTTCCACAGCATCGGCGGCACGACCAAGATCGGATCGATGCACCTACGGCCCGTCTCGACCCCGTACCCCACCAAGGAGTGGCTCCAGCCCAAGCGCTACAAGGCGCACGTCATGGGAACGCAGTACGTCTACGACTTCCCGGAGCTGTTCCGGCAGGCGATCCAGAACGCCTGGACGAAGGCCGTCGCCAAGCACAAGTCCCTGCAGGAGAAGCAGCCGCCGGTGGGCGGCTGCCTCGACGTCAACGAGCTCGTCCTCGACGACCACGACGAGCTGGCCGAGGTGAAGCGCGAGCCGGGCGCCAACACGCACGGCATGGTCGGCTGGGTCATGACCGGGCGCACGCCCGAGTATCCGCGCGGCCGGCGCTTCGTCGTCGTGGCCAACGACATCACCTTCAGGATCGGGTCCTTCGGTCCCCAGGAAGATCACTTCTTCCACAAGTGCACCGAGCTGGCCCGGAAGCTCGGCATCCCGCGGGTGTATCTCTCGGCAAACTCGGGAGCGCGCATCGGCATGGCCGAGGAACTGATCCCACACATCTCGGCGGCGTGGAACGACGCGGCGAAGCCCGAAGCCGGTTTCAAGTACCTCTACCTCACGCCCGAGAACAAGAAGCGATTCGAGGACGGCAAGCGCCGCGACGTGATCACCGAGAAGGTGGTCGAGGACGGCGAGGAGCGTCACAAGATCACGACCGTCATCGGTGCCGAGGATGGACTCGGCGTCGAATGCCTGCGGGGTTCCGGTCTCATCGCCGGTGCGACGTCGCGTGCCTACGAGGACATCTTCACGATCACCCTCGTCACATGTCGATCGGTCGGTAAGTGGTCGACGAAGGAACCTTCGTGGCTTGGGAAAGTCACGGCAGGGTGACCGACACGCTGACCAACAAACGCAGGTATTGGCGCCTACCTCGTGCGACTGGGGCAGCGAGCGATCCAGATCGAGGGACAGCCTATCATCCTCACCGGCGCCCCTGCCATCAACAAGCTGCTCGGCCGGGAGGTGTACACGTCCAACCTGCAGCTCGGCGGCACCCAGATCATGTACAAGAACGGAGTGTCGCACATGTCCGCCAACGACGACTTCGAGGGCGTGTCGAAGATTGTCGAGTGGCTCTCGTTCGTGCCGGACAAGAGGAACAACCCGGTGCCCATCTCGCCCTCGACCGACACCTGGGACCGTGACGTCACGTACTTCCCGCCAGCCAAGCAGACCTACGACGCGAGATGGCTGATCGGCGGCAAGGAGGAGGACGAGGGCTTCCTCTCCGGCCTCTTTGACCGAGCATCGTTCGTCGAGTCGCTCGGCGGCTGGGCCCGGACGGTCATCGTCGGCCGAGCCCGCCTTGGAGGCATACCGATCGGTGTCGTGGCCGTCGAGACCCGCTCGATCGAGAACGTGATCCCGGTCGACCCTGCCAACCAGGACTCGGCCGAGCAGATCGTCACGGAAGCGGGCGGTGTGTGGTATCCCAACTCGGCCTTCAAGACGGCACAGGCCATCAACGACTTCAACCGAGGCGAGCAGCTCCCGCTCATGATCCTGGCCAACTGGCGAGGTTTCTCCGGCGGTCAGCGTGACATGTTCAACGAGGTGCTCAAGTACGGCTCGTTCATCGTCGACGCCCTGGTCAAGTTTGAGCAGCCGATCTTTGTGTACATTCCGCCTCATGGCGAGCTGCGTGGTGGATCATGGGTACGTCTTCCAGTGTCTTCTCGTCGCTGGTCACTGTGCAGAGAAGAAGGTGTGTATGTGCGTGTGCTTACGATTGTGCTCGCTCAGGTCGTCGTCGATCCTACAATCAACCCCGACGTCATGGAGATGTACGCCGACGAGGAGTCTCGCGGCGGAGTGCTCGAGCCCGAGGGAATTGTCAACATCAAATACCGACGGGACAAGCAGCTCGAGACGATGGCTCGTCTCGACCCGACGTACGCCGAGCTGAAGCGACGAGCGGTCGACCAATCCCTCGGGCAGGAGGAACTCTCGGAGGTCAAGACGAAGATGACGGAGCGCGAGCAGTTGCTGCTGCCGGTCTACTCGCAGATCGCGCTTCAGTTTGCCGATCTGCACGACCGCGCCGGACGGATGCTGGCCAAGGGCACGATCCGCCAGCCGCTGTGCTGGCGCGAGTCCCGGCGCTTCTTCTACTGGCGCCTGCGACGCCGTCTCAACGAGGAGTCGATCCTCAAGCGCATGCAAGGCCCGTCGGTCCAAGGCCTGAGCTCGCGGGAAGACCACCTCGAGGCGCTGCGGGCCTGGACCGGCATCGCGGACTTTGAGAACGACGACCGCGCCGTGGCGACGTGGTACGAGGACAACCGCAAGGAGGTGCACGCCAAGCTGGATCGTCGCAAGCAGGAGAGCGTCGCCTTTGACGTGGCCTCGCTGCTGCGCAGCAACAAGGAAGGCGGACTCAAGGGCGTGGCGCAAGTCCTGTCGATGCTGCCCGTCGAAGAGAAGGAGAGCGTGCTCAAATTCTTGTCTTCGCAATAGATTCGATGTTTTGGTATCGATCATTCAAGTTATCTTTCGTCTCTTTCATCTATTTTTGGTCTCACTCTTTGGTGATTGGAATTGTTTATTCACACAAGACAGACCGAAGACCGTGTGCTCTCTTTACTGTGATCAAGTCCTCTTTTGTACTTTTAAACAGTCACGCATCAACGTCCTTCTTCTCTTTTTCAGGACACCACCTCGGATTGGGAAGTACGTAAGTGCGTAGTACAGTACCGGTAAGCTGCCACGAGCCTTCTTTCTTTCTTGGGGGTGGTTCCGGCACATGGTGATCACGTACTGTACGTAGAGTATATACATGGTTTGTTGTTCATTTCTCTTCTTCTTCTTCTTCTTCTTCTTCTTCTTCTTCTTTGATGACATAAGACAAGAAGAACGTCACGGAGTTGGCTGCTGGGAATTGGCTGTTGGGGGGTCCGGCTGATTGACTCAGGAGCGTGTGAACTTGGAGGGGTTATGTGTGCTAGCGGAGTGACGGCCGACGTCTTGTAGGGTGCGGCAGGTCTCGTACGGTGCGGCAGTAGGAGATGACCATGACGATGATGATGATGATGACGATGACGATGATGATGATGGTGATGCTTGACACTGATTGAATTAAGATAGTTTGTGTGTCGATTGAATCAAGGGCTGAGAGGTCTTGTAGGGTACAGCAGGTGCTGTGGAGTGTAGTAGTAGTAGCAGCAGCCGCAGCAGCCGCAGCCGGAGATGACGCTCCGATACGGATTGATCGAGAAGACTGCGTGTTGATTGACATCTGGAGGGGTTGTGCTGATTCGATCAGGAAAGCCTTGCGGGGCGCAGCAGGAGATGACGATAATGTTGTTGTCCTTGTTCTTCTCATAGAGGGGGGGGGGGGGGGGGGGGGGGGGGGGAAGGACGAAGATGATATAGCTAATTAGTTACTCTAGAGCTTCGAAGACCGGCGTATATATGTTTGTTTGTTTGTTTGTTTGATTCTTACACTGATAGTAGCTTTTCAGCCATGCAGATCTTCTAGCTAAGAGTGAGTTTCTTCAGAAAGCCTTTAAAGGAATAAAAACTGAAGACTGGGAGTGACTAGGGAATGTAGCAAAAAGAAATCTTGTAGTGACTGGTAGAGAGAAAAGTTCTAGATATTAGAGTGTGAATAGTGGAGTTTGAAAGCCAGATTAAACTGGTTTAGTCTTTTCAAAGACATGAACCAGTATAGAAACTTCTGTAGAAGCTCTGGGTTTGAAATGATAGAAGTGAAATCTTGAGAATTGAAAGGGGCTTGCTGTCTTTGACTTGAAGGCTTATATATGTACAGGCCGGACACTGGTTTATCCACAGCACATGTTGGAAGACTGGCTTTTATATACAACGTGAGCAAAAGAGAGAGCGATAGGTGGCATGTGACAAATGTGAGTACGGCGCCCTCGTAAGACGCATAACTTCAACAGAATCATTACCTCAACAGTGAGATGGCCCAAGAGCGGGCTGGGTCAAGGATGGACTGCGTCAAGGGTGAGATGGAACGCCAGCTGGCAGAACGTCTCTCTCGAGATCCAACATCTCGTAGGGCGGAAAGAGGTCATCCGCCTCGTTCTTCGCACCTCGTGCGTCGTCGTCGTCGTCGTCGTCGTCGTCGTCGGCGGCGGCGGCAAGCCTTTCGACGGCAGTGGCCACGATGTAATCGTCCTCGAAAGCCTGTACCTCGAGAAGCACGTGCGTGACCAGGCGGCCGCCGAACCAAGCCTGGATGTCTCGGATGGATTCTCCCCACGGGCCATCGCCGTCATCGCCGCCGTCGTCCCTGTCGTCCCCGTCGACGACGCTGCGCCGCCGACGGGGCGCCCGCACGTTCCGGAACTCGACGAGCCGCAGCCAGTCGGCCAACAGGGCCTCGCCCGTCAGCTTGACGTACGCTTCCTTGAGGGCCCAGAAGGTGTAGAAGCGCCGCAGTTTGGCGTCGATGATCTCGTCGGACGAGAGGCACGTCTGCTCGCCGTCGCGCAGCCTGACGGAGAGCGACTCGTGCCGTCTGCACGCCCGAGCGGCGCCGCCGAGCTCCTCGCTCGAAAGGACCCGGCCGTCGGCCAGTGCCAGCGATGGAAGGTTGTACGACATGTCCTCGACCTCGCCGTCCGAGAACACCTCGGCGTAGGCCGACACCCATCTGTCGAACCCCTCGCCGTCGATCTCCCGGAGTTCGTTGCGCTCGTGCACGCAGGTGACGTCGATGCCCACCTTGCGGCCGTCACCGGCGGCGCCAACGAGCGCGACCAGACCGGCCTGGTGCGAGACATTGAACTGGACCCTCGGGCCACCGGCGTGCGCCGGGACATAGCACGGCTTATGCTGAGCGTCGCGCGATATGCCGATGGACGTCCAAGGCAGCTTCGTGACGCGCGAGACGGCAAGGTACTTCGAGAGGAAGGACCCGAGACACAAGGCGCGGTCCTTCGTGAAGCGATACCGCAGCACCGCTTGGCGCTCGTCGGGCTTGAGCAGTTCTAGATGGGTCTTGGCCTGGGAGAGAGCAAGCTCGGATTACCACTACTCCATCCCAGCCCCACATTCACGTGTCGCGGGGAACACACACACACACACACACACACACACACGGAGAACGTGGTTCACTTGTGGGAATGGAGGCTACCTCGTTCTCAAAATCTTGGCGCCAAAGCTTGCGTGTGTCTAGGATCCAGCGAAACATGACTGGTTATTGCAGTAGGTTATCCGTGATCCGTCGTCCGTTATGGCCGCTGCAGGTACACAGCCAACACCCGTCGAATTCCACTTGCATGTTTGAGAGAGAGCCAACATCAGAGGATCAATCATCTCTCCGCTGACACTGGCAGGATAGAGTGCCGTGGGAGTCCATCCTTGCGCGGGTGGAGTTGGTGTGGAGATTGGGAAAACCACGTGACAGTCAAAGTTTGGTACTAGGCCTTTCGGGGCCGGCCGGGCTCCGGAGGGTGACCGTTAAGGGGGGTGACCGGTGAAGGGGTTCCGAGACGGAACTGGTGCGATGTTCGACGAATTTATGGCCGCTCGGTTGCGGTTACCCCGCCGTGAGAGCTGCGGCTCGAGCAGCAACGATACCCGACTGACGTAATATCAGCCCGAGGATTTTTCCATGATCCCACTGGAAGATCGAAGAACGATAACATCGACGATGGCAGGCAAGCCCACGACGGTCACAGTAGGGGTGCTTGCGCTGCAGGGCGCCTTCAAGGAACACATCCAGCTGCTTGAAAAGGCGTCGGAAGAAGTCGCCGTCAAGAGGAGAAGCCGTCGCAGACATGACGTCGACTGGAGGTTCGTCGAGGTCCGCACCGAGACGGATCTCGGGTCATGCGACGCCTTGGTCGTTCCCGGGGGCGAGAGCACCACCATGTCCCTCGTCGCTGCTCGCAACGGTCTTCTGGAGCCTCTACGCGACTTTGTAAAGTATTGTACACTCACCGACGGTAGCACGCCTGACTGTGTTGCTGACAGCAAAATCCCCCAACGGTAGAGTCCAGCGTAGACCGGTCTGGGGAACGTGCGCAGGCTTGATCCTCCTCGCCGAGTCGGCCAACCGCACGAAGAAGGGCGGCCAGGACTTGATTGGCGGCCTTGACGTACGGGTGAAGCGGAACTACTTTGGGCGACAGGTCGAAAGCTTCGTGACCGAGCTCGATTTGCCGTTTTTGAACGAAGCTGATGATACTGCCGATGATCCTCCCTCGCCTTCATCCTTCAGAGGAGTTTTCATTCGAGCCCCGGTCGTAGAGACGGTGCTGCCTTCCAGAGCCGCACGTAAGGACAACGTTCCGGACGGTCAGGGAGACGACCACGAAGTCCAGGCACCAAGCAGGCAGCCAAAGGACAAACTTGCATCGGACCTCGCAAACATGGAGGTTCAGGTGATGGCCACCCTGCCGGGACAGAAAGATCATGGAGGTGCGCATGCGACAGAAGCCGGTCGAGAGGATGTCATTGCCGTCAGACAAGGAAACGTCTTCGGCACGAGCTTCCATCCGGAGCTCAGCGGCGACCCGAGAATCCATACCTGGTGGCTGCAGGGAGCATTAGATTTGATCGAGAAGCAGCATCAGGAGCAATAGCATTGGCTGAAAGAACATGCCTCCTTCATTGATCGTATAGCGTCCATTGCATTGTTGGTGCACTGGGGATATATCGTTCCCACTCACCATCAAACACATCGACCCCTTGCTAGAGGTAGACTCGCCGAGCGTTTGAAGTGCATCAGTCAACAAGAGATAGAATTACATGCGTGCTAGCCGCCCCGCCCATGCCTCGTCCTCCGAGATCCACCCGTCATCACCTCCCTTTGCCGTACTCCTCCTCCTCCTTTCTCCGTTCGTCCGCAACAGCCCGGCCGTAGCCACCACGGCCGGGATCGTACTCATCGCGGTATTCATCCCGCACCTGACCCCCAGATTTCCCTCTCCTGCGATAATAGCCCACGTCAGCTTTGCACCCGGCTGTCTAGCCCCACGGCGAAAGAGCCAGAGGACTTCTCGAAGGATCATACCCATATTGCCGCCCTTCTTGAAAGCCCGGGTCGAGATCTGTGCGGATGATGCGTTCGTCGAGCTTGGTGCCGCCAATGTATTTCATGCAGTCCAGCGCGTCCTGGTGCGTGTAGTACTCGACGAAGCAGAAACCGCAGGGCGTCTTGTTGAAGCGGTCGAGCCCCATGATAAGTCGCTTGATCTCGCCGCATCTGTTGCGAGCAGCTTAGTGACGCTGACATGAGAAGGTACACACGCACACAGGGTGGAAGGAACTCATGGCTTACTTGGAGAAAAGCTCGTGGATCTGTTCTTCGGTGGTGTAGAATGAGCTTGATTCGTAGATCGTCAGCAGGGTCCCGTGCACAGCGACGATGGATGGGTGCTGTCCTAGGGGCCGTACAGGTTGCCCACGTAGAGCGTCGTCGCATGCCGCAAAGGATCGTCTGCCTCGTCCGGCGACCTCTCTCGCTCTCGATCTCTGTCTCGGCCGAGCTTGCGCTTCTTGGTCTGTGAGCGGCGAGGAGCAGTTGAACGTCAGTCCATAACATTCCATCTCAGTCGCAATTGACACTCAGGACCGACGAACCTTGCCGTGGTAATATGCGCTCGGCTTGTCTAATCTGTCCATGAGGTGGATGGACTGCTCTTGTGGAGGAGACATCGTCGACGATCAGAGCCTGGACGAGCTGGCCAAGCACCCCAAGGGTTGAATTTGAAAGTTACGAGTGGTAGCTTCTTACCAGTATCTCGAGCGTGACGGGGACGGCGTTTGCCGAAGCCGGTGATGCGCCGCGACAACAATCGAACCCAACGCGACCACGAAGATCAACCGGCCTTCTTCAACCTTACGACAACCGTCTTGCCCAGCTTGAATCATACCAATATCCCATTGGCCTCAGCACCGATCGCCTCGAAAATGCCCCAGGTCCTCAGTCACTGCCCGCCTTGGCTAGAGAAACCGGCGCCGGGCTACGATCTCTTCGCGGCCGCGACGACGTCCAACTCGTCGCAACCGTCGAAAGCAGGTCCACGAAGGACGATAGCCCGGAGGAAGGAGGAGATTTTCGTCGCCGTCGGCAACCAGGTGCGTTGGGCCGACCTTGACATTCTACAACATCAATGGCACCACGAGAAATCTCAGCGCGAGCAACGATCAAGTAGCCGAGACCATGGCCGGTACCCATACAGGGACGTGCGTGCGGCAGATGGGGCTCATGAGCAGGACGAGCTTGGCCGCTACAGGGTATGTGACGTGTATTGCTCTCGGGTGGACGTCGCGTGCTGACGCAAGATACAGCTTCTCAAGGTCCCCGTGTGGGAGGATATCCGCCAGCTCGTCATCTCTCCGAACGAAGACCTTATCGCCATTCTCACCTCGCACACCGTCCACGTCTGTGTCCTGCCCGACCCGGCTCACCTGCTCGAGGCCGAGAGGGGACCCATCCGTCTCAAGGCTTTCACGGTGGGCTCGACGACCCATGTGCTGACCCAGTCACCCCTGGCTTCGGCCGTCTGGCATCCTCTCGGACTGGCAGGTCATTGCCTGGTCACCACCACGGCCGAGGCCATAGTGCGCGTGTGGGAGTTCGACCTGGAGAACCGTTGGTCGTTCGACAGTCCGCGCCTGGCCATCGATCTGAAGCGGCTTGCCAACGGACTCCCCCAAGAGCAGAATCCAGCACCAAACAGCCTCTACTCGACGAAGATCTTCTCGCCGGATCTGATCGAGATGGAGGTGGCGACGACGTGCTTTGGCGGGTCGCCGTCCAGGTTGCAAGACCCCTGGGCGCCCATGACGCTCTGGATTGCGATGAGGGAAGGCGACGTCTACGCGCTCTGTCCCTTGCTCCCGAGCAGATGGACTGCTCCCGCCTGGCTCGTGCCGTCCTTGTCGACTGGGATCGCGTCCAAGGCCGCCACCATCGCCTCTGATCCGTCGGCCGCTCGATCAGAGCGGGCCCTGAGCCAACGGCAACACAACTGGATAACCGACATCGAAGAGGAGAAGCTGGTCCGACGAGCGCCGCGGGGCCGAAGAGATGCCGGTGACGTGGTCTATCATCGGCCCGAACAGCAAGGGCCGATACCGAGACTGCAAGGGCCTCTGGCGCTGGAGAACCTCCCGGAAGAGGACGACGCGAACGCCGAGTCCCTCCTCACCGACATCTGGTCGATTGCCGCAAAACTCGATCCGGAGCAGCAGGCCGTGGCAAAGAAGGTCGGCTTTCGGCTTCGGCCTCGGGAGACCGAGGCGCTGTCGTGGGGAATAATCTGTCTCATGACAAGCACTGGTCGAGCCCACGTCTTGCTTGACATCGACGGTGTGCAGGGGGAATGGCCGTCAGAGGATGAGGTGTGGCTCGTGAGGTCCCCCTAATCCGAGGCTTTGGCTGCTGACTACTTGCGACGCAGAAAAATGACAGCGATGACGAATCGTCCTTGTACGACGACAACGAGGACAATGATGGTAAAGCTGAGAAATGCCTAGTTAGTTTCCAGTCTATCGATACCGCCCAGGCGGGACGCTTGTCGGGCCCAGAGTCAGCCTGGCCGCTGTTCAGCGCGGACCCGCACTCTGCTTACTCGATCTTCGTGACGCACGAGGGCGGCATCATCTACCTGTCGTTCTCTCCGTGGGCCGAGAGAATCGAGCAAGAAGCTTCCGCGAACGCGCGCGCTGGCTCTGAGCTCCGTCTCGAGACCGTCCTCAAAAGCAACACTACCGCTACTCAGCGCCTACTCGACCGAACTGGGGAGGACGACGAGGCCGGCAACGACGAGAGACTCGCGGCCAGCGTGCTCTTTGGACGTGTTGGCCTAGGGAACCTGCTTCTGACTGCGAGTAGAAACCGGCCATTCGTCCAGGTGCTCGACTACGCTGAAGCCGCTGTCCTCCCTGATACCCCCAGTCGGGCGCTGCACGAACTCGGGTCGCACGCGAGGGAGACGGCTCTACGAAAACACCGCGATCCGTACAAAGTGGCTCCGGACCTGCTGACGGAGCTGCCGCTCGACGCCTTTGTTCGCTCGCAACAACAGGGATCGAACCGTGGCGCGTTCACGGAGAAGATGGAGATCTCGCACGCAACAGCGAGCATGCTGACGGACACGCACCGCATGGTCAGCATGCACACGCACAGCGTGGGCATGGCGGCGGCCGAGCTCTTCCGGCAATGCGAGCGGATGCTGTCCGAGTTCCGCGATCAGATCAGGAGCATCAAGGAGCTGACGTTCCGGGTCGAGAGCGTCGTCGACGCGGCGGCCGAGGACGGCTCGAGCGGGCAGGACGTCCGTCCGAAGAGCGGGGGGGAGGAAGGCGCCAAGAGACGACTCGAGCAGGCCCGTTCCAGACACGCTGATCTCACGACGCGCTACGACGCGCTGCAGAAGAAGGAGGCGCTCTTGAGCGAACACGTCGTCAGCGAGAGGGAGGAGGCGTGGAGAGATGAACTCTATCAGCTGAAATACAACGTGCTGGGTCCGGCCGAGGACGAGCAAGTCGACGACGGAGACGTCGAGGACGACAGTACGATTCAGCAACGATTCGACGAGGTACATCCTTTTCCTATCTTGCTCTCACTCATCCGCGGTCGAATTCCCATGAGCTCTTCCCCAGCCGGAAAGACGGCGAAACTCACTCCCTGGCCTTTTGCCTACTCGTCCTTTCTGTCCCGCCTCTTTTCTCCTCTTTGCTTCTCTTTCTCGGCTTCGAACCTCCAAGCTTCGCACCTCCCAGCACAGAATCCATCTAACCTCAACTCCCCTGCAACGGGAAACAGGTAAAATCTCTCACCGAGTCACTCGTCTCCGAAACGGCTAGACCGGGCGGGGAGGACCAAGAAGCAGGGCGAGGCTCGAAAGGCGGCGCGTCCGCAAGCGCCAGAAGCGGCAACTCCCGTCGAGGCCGCGACGATGCGGACAGGGATATCCGTCTCTCGTCGGCGCTGCGCAAGAAGAAGATCGGTCAGGTGATGGGGTTGTTGGATCGAGAGTAAGTTTATCTTGCCCGTTCCGCTGCCTTTCTTGTCGCGTTGTGCTGTTTGCGCTTGGCTCATGCATCTGCTCCTTCTTTCGTCCTTCCTTCGGCTTTCTCCACTCCTCTGTCCTGCGTCCTGCGTCCTCCGTCCTCCGTCCTACATCACCCTTCTCCGCCCATCCTCCTCTTCTCAATTTTCAAATTCTCAAATTCTTCGCGTGAAATGTCCACCCGTCCATGCTCTCGACCGTCTCCCTCTCTCCCAGCCCCGATCCCCAAAATCTCTCAAGTCTCTCTGCTGACCCTCTCACGTCCGCACTCGATGGAACAACAGGGATATCCTCGTCGAAGCGACCAAGAAGCGCCTGGAGCGATTGTCGCTGGCCTAAAGCCGCGCATGGACTTGGTTGGGTCAGAATTCGACGGTTAGCTTGGCCTGGGTTCGACGGTTCGGATAGCTGGAACTCGAGCTTTTATTAAACCTGAATGCGATAAAACTGCCCATGGGCGAATGTCTTTGTAAACGCTGAATATGGCGACGGCGAACATGGCGAGGGAAGGGACATTCCCGCCATAGTACCCAGGACGCCCCTTACGTCCCAGATGTGCCAGATGTGCCAGATTTCCCAGATTTCCCAGATTTCCCAGAGGCCCTAGATGCGTTAGATCCCTCGGATATCCCAGATACTGCCACTGCTACGACCACTGCTACCGCTACTGCTGCTCGTGACGAGAGCGAGACAAACATCGTCCTTATCTGTCCGTGGGACGATGGGTCTGAAGAAGATTATATGCCTCTGATGCCTCTGCTTCTGATGGTTAAGGAGGGAGGGAGAGAGAGGGAGTAAGAGAGGGAAGGAGGGGGAGAGGGAGGGAGAGAGGAAGAAAGGAAGAGAGGAAGGGAAGGAGGGAGAGAGGGAGAGAGGGAGAGAGGGAGATGGAGAAAAAGGTAGATTAGCTGTGCTGTCTAGGCGGCTTGAATAAGATCTTAAAGAGTCTCTGTATGTTTGCTGGATTGATTAGACTGAGAGTAAGAGAGCAAGAGAGCACGAGACGACGAGACAGGTGGCGCGTTGATTACTTCCTCGCGCATTACCTCCTTCGTCTGACGACACGTTAGACAGCCACGGACACCGACACCGACACCGATACCCACGGGCCCGCGGTCCCCCAAAGAATCTCAAGAGACGTCTTTTCTTCCTCCCTCACACCCATCACACCCTCACTTACTCACGCCCACCCGCCTGTCTCTCTTTTCACCGCGGTTCCCCGCACCACCCAACTATCCCAACCCCCCCCCCCTCCGTCATCAAGACTCGATCTTGTCCTTGTCGGTCAGAGCGAGTCGCGACTCCCTCTCGAAGCCGGTGATGACAATCTCCTTGCTCTCCTCGAGCGCCCACAGTTGCATGATGACGTCCTTGCGCTGGAAGGTCGTGTCGTACTCCTCGCTCAGCAGCTTGGCCATGTCGCGCACGTGTTCGGTCGTGTACTCCCACAGATCGACGAGGTATTCGGTTTGGTCCTCGGTCCAGCACGCCCAGCCCATTCTTTGGGCGTCTCCTTTGGGTCTCGGAGAGTGGAGAGCGTGGAGGAGGTGAGCGACGGCTGAAGTGGCGTGGGTGGGTCTAGAGCCCCTGAACGAACGATGGCCCGGACTAGCTGCGTCGCTCTTGACTCGAAGCTCTGGCAAAGACGTTAACGTGTGATTCTTCCTCGATGAGGAAGACCGAGGGAGAGAGTAGGGGGCTCCGACTTTTGAGAATCTTTCAAAGGACGTTGATATTGCTCTTGCTTCGGATGGAGTGCGGTCAAGAGCAGCGGAGTTGAGACGAAGGCCGGGGGCACTTTGCTGGGTGAAGCAGGATCACAAGGAAGAACGATGAGAATAAATAGGATGCATGCGACGCGCTAGAAGGGCAACGGCCATTCACTCTCGACGCCTTCCCTGGGATCGACGGAATCACCATCCGGCGCGGAAAGATAAGGTCTACATATTCACTTGGTTCCAGAAACGTCAAATGATCCGGAGAGTACCGGAAAGGTGGCAACGAATGCGACAGATTATGCTAGCCTCAATTTAGGTATGCTTTGGCGCGTTCCGGCAAACCAGATGGAGAAACAAGAAAGATCTGACAGGATCTGAGATCCGTCGCGGCCGTCTCCGGGACGCAATTCTCAAGGGGCAAACTCGTTCAATTCGGCCTGTTGGCTGCATTCTTGAAGAACATCGGAAACAGGTCTCGAAGCTCCTCGAGGCTCCGGACCTGATACTTAGCTGCCTTGAAAGGTGGATCCGGATCACCAGGCTCCAGCTTGTGCACCGCTGTCCAGCCGAGATCATGGGCCTTGTTGCAGTTCATGAAGGTATCGTCTGCTCCCGTCAGAACGGAGATCGACCGGGTTCATCGAACGACGGGGAGAGGCTCACCAACGAAGTAGCACTTCTCCGGCGAGCTGACGCCTGCCTCGCGTTGCGCCTTGTCGTACATGTCTTTGTGCGGCTTGCAGATGATGCGCTCGGCCCCATAATCGCAGTACGTGAGCCCTTCGAAAAGGTCGTCCACCGCGAGCAGCTTCAGCACTCTCCTCGCATGGTTGACATATGCGTTGGTGAAGAGCCAGAGCCGGATCTTGCTCCTATCAATGTCCAGGAGCAGCTTCCGCAGCTGTGGATCGGGAGACAGCACACTCGCCAGAGGCAACGCGTCATCGACCTTTCTGTTGTACTCGATGGGGTCGATCTTGTGATGTCTCACGAGCCCTTCGATGGCAAGGCCGTATTGCTGGTAGTACTTCTGGTGTAGCTGGTCGGCATCCGCTGCCGAGAGAGAGAGATGTGTAGCGATGTACTGATCTGGTGGAAGGCGAGACTGATCAGCCAGCCATGTCTGGGCCGGACACAATCGGCGGCAAACGTACCAATACGTTCGCCCATCATCTGCAGGATGCGTTTGCCTGGATGGGTTCTCAGTCATCCGTGAAGGGAACATGGCTGAAGTCGGATACCACACACTTCTGGGATACAACTAGCGGATCGTTAACAGCTTAAATTCATCAAGCGCCAGTAACGACAGCACTTACGCAATTGTCAATGTCGAAGAAGAACACCGGCCGAGGATCCTCCTGGGACGTCATTGCATCAACACCACAGCAAGGGGTTCCACTCGGCAGATGATCTGACACGAGACTCAGCACAGCCCTTCAAATTAATCTACGAGTCTATACGTCTAAGTAGAAAGTCAAGACTGGCGAGGTAGGCTGGTAGATAAACCAGTGACGTGAACTGGTGGGAGTATTGAGGTGATGTCGTCGGACGCACTAACGGTAAGGCACGACTCTGCTGAGTCATCGATCTGATGACTCAGCACCAAAGCGAAACCTTGCGAGGCACGACCTTTCCGCTCGCTGCTGCTTTGCAACACGACAAGGGCAGTGACAGCCGTCGAGCTGGAAGACATCGAAGCTGTCATTCTGCTCGATTCGAGGCCGTCCGGAAATTGCAGGAGCATGTGAAGCTGCGGGCCTTTGGCTGGAGCAACTGAGGGCCGAGGTGACCGACAGTGTCTCCGGGCATGGCCTCAGGAGTCGTGGCCCCCCGGAGCCAACTAAATGGGCATCTAAACGCAAAAGCCCAATCAGACCTGCATAGCAAAGAAGTCTTCGAATATGAGAAGATCATTCGGCTGCACGAGGAGGTTCGCGCGGGAAAACACCCCCGTCTGACGATGCCCGCAGCATCCACTGGCAAACTCCACAATCTGGCCTCCCCCAACGCTTCTACTGCTTCGCCCCCGTGCGCCGCCGCAGCGGAGGCCCAAACACAGCCAAACAACGCCACTCCGGTGGTGGAGCTGGACAAATCGTCAAGTGACAAGCGACGAGAGATGCAACCCACTCCAGATAAAATCGCAGCTCAGACCCCATCTCTCCCACTCGCCTTCAAGAAGTCGGACGCGCTTGTCAGAGCGGAGGTGAAACTCCACAGAGAGCGTCTGGAAAGTATCCTCCGTGAGCGATGTGCGCAGAAGAGGAGCGGCGCGAGACTCAAATTGTCGAAAGAGGATTGCATCCCAGCTTTTGATCTCACTGAAGCTTTCGAGAAGGCATTGAGCCTCGTCAAGCCCGTGTCTGTCGCAGCCTCTTCGAATGAACATAACAACAATGACTCGATCGACGAGGCATCCTTCTATTCTAGCAAGGACAATGACTCTTCCGTCTCTCCTCCAGAGAGAGTGTCCGACGGTGGCGGCGAGCAAGGCCGAGCGGACGACGTCGTGCGCCTAGAACCGCCGGATCGAACTGCAAGGTGGTCTCCAGGCTCGGGAGAGCAAGCGCAGTATTCTCAACCTGAGCTTTCCGACATGCCACCTCGGTCCCTTGAAGCAGAGACAGGCACTGTCAAGCTCCCTGAAGCGCTAAGTCCGGCACTGGGACTGTCACCGGAGGCCAGACGGCTTGCCCCACTTCACGGCGACGGGCCTGAATATGTTCCTGAGACGTACATTGGGGGTCCGGTCACCTCTGGCAGCATACACGGGCGCAGAACGCGCTCGCGTACCGCATTACGGGAACAGGGCGGTGTCGAGCGAGCGGCTCACGACGACCGACAGCTTGACGCCTCCATCCAGAGATCTCATCTTGAGGCGCAGGTGGCGGGGGTAAATAGGCCGAGGCTTTCGCCTGGAGCCCCCATCATCCGCAGCCATAATCGCTCACCACTTGCGCCGCAGCCTACCAGGGTGTCGCCGCTTGCCATTGCGCGGATTCCCCATGTGGTCTCGGGCCGGAGAAGTCAGGTCGAGTCCCTTTCCAGGCCCTTCTCCGCCCGAGAGAGCCCAGAGAGTCCAGATCGCCCCGTCCAAATGCTGCATCCGTCAAAAAGACGCCGCTACGCAGAGGCTGATGGCAGGCTGGACACCGAGCCAGACAGGCGGCGCGCATACTCGCCGGAGGTATACATCAAGCAGGAGCCAGTGTCGCCTCCGCCATTCTCCGCCACTGAGGACCGTCATGGCCGACCCGCTCAGTATGAGCAGGGCCGACGTGAGGCTGATCACGACTACGAAAGCCACCACAGCCTGTCTGTTCAAACACGTGGAACCAGGGCTTTGTCGCCCAGATATGAACGAGTGTACCCCGACACGCCAGGCAGCGCGCGCTTCTCCGGGACCTTCGCGCATGAGTCCTTTGACCGAACCCACAAGCATCGGGCCGACTTTCACCGGTATGCCAGTTGTCAAGCGTCCAGGCCCCCGCGATCACCTCCCCCAACCTACCATCTTGTCTCCCCGTCAGAGCTTCGACCAAGCCGAGCGATATCTCGTGGCGTGCTTGAGGGACCCGCTCGCGAGCGGGTCCAGTACTACCACGAGAACCACGGTCCGTACCGCAGTCAGGTTGTCCAGCGCGAGAGGTCTCATTCGCTGCCTCAAGAACGATTGTCGCCTTCCGACCGGGACTCGGTCATCGTGTCGAGGCCTAGCCGCGGCCAGCTTCCTCGCCTTGCGATCGATGAGAACGGCAAGAGATACGTCGAGGCTCCCTTGAGCGCACATGACCGCCACTCCATGGCTCCGCCAAGCTACGCCGTGGTCCCCAGGGAAAGGCGGCGTGAGCCGGAACACTACGTCGAGCATCTGCATGTCCCCATCAGGCTTTCGGATCGACCATACTCCGAGCGGACTTACGTCGAGCACGCTCCAGTTTCTCCTCGCGTGACGATGAGACGCGTGATGGACGACGCTGACAGAAGTGAGCCTCGATCGTACCGCGCTCGAGAGTATGCCAGCCGACCGGCGAGCTTGATCATCCCCCGAGAAGAGTACGTCTACGCTCGGGAGCCTCCGGAGCAGCGGGCGAGCCACTTTGAGGAGGTGATCATTCCGCGACACTACATTGAGCCCCCGTCTGCCGGCGATCGGTTTGCGAATGCTCGGTACGAAGTGGCGCCTCCACCGCGCCGCCGGTTTGAGTCGCGGATGCCCGAATCAGAACCCGAGGCTCCCTTCAAGCCTGGATATCACCGGGAGTCTCTGCAGCCGCAGCCGCAGCCGCAGCCGGCCGGCCGACGATTGGATGTTGTCCCGCCGCCGAGCACCACCCGCGAATACAGCATCAGGCCTGAGGACGCTCCCCCAAGGAGGGAATACATCTCAGCGCCATCGTCTCATGGAGAGCCATACGCTTACATTGCGGAGGCGCATCCACCACCGCATGCTCCAGCGCCGCTTACCGGACGCAGGTACGTCGACGAGGTTCGACTTATCGAAAGCCCTATGGAGCGTCCTCAGGAGGGCGACGGATATCGGAGAGCTTCTTATCGCTACTGAACGAGCTTGTCCTTGGCTGCCGTCGAGACGGACCGTCGAGTATCAGTCTTACGGCTACACTACCATTCCTTCCTGCGCCAACTCTGCCATGTGGGGCTGGTGTCCTTGCACTTGGATATTCCACCTCAACAGACTTGATCACTTCTCCCTCTTCAAAACCCCCTACTAATTTCCCATCCCAAGAGCCCCTCCCTACGCACCGTTTCCCCTATCCACCAATGCCCATAGCCACACCCTATTCCATCCTCTCCAAACCTATGCTCCAAACACTCGATGAATCCATGCCTTATAATTCCAGCGCAGCATACATGAACACGTAGCTTGATACCACTGTGACATGACCAGTAAGAGCGCGATGCCCACCACTTGCCTTGTTCGTTCTTCGACGAGATGCCTATTTGTTTCCACAGAGTATAATAGACCCCTTGACGCATCCTGAACAAGTGGGTGTCAGCAGACAGGGAGGGTTCTTGGAGGGGGGGGGGGGAAAAGAGTACATCAGGAGTTGGCACACAGGAGGCCGGGACAGCTCATAGTGACGGATGAGGCACATTACGCAATACATGTGTACAGTGTCGCGACACAAGTTTGAACAAGCCCCCATACAAACTTGACTTTTTTTTTTGATTCTTACACTGATAGTAGCTTTTCAGCCATGCAGATCTTCTAGCTAAGAGTGATTTTCTTCAGAAAACCTTTAGAGGAATAAAAACTGAGGACTGGGGGTGACTAGAGGATGTAGCAAAAGGAAATCTTGTAGTGACTGGTAGAAAGAAGACTTCTAGATATTAGAGTGTGAATAGTGGAGTTTGAAAGCTAGATTAAACTGGTTCAGTCTTTTCAAAGACATGAACCAGTATAGAAACTTCTGTAGAAGCTCTGGGTTTGAAATAATAGAAGTGAAATCTTGAGAATTAAAAGGAGCTTGCTGTCTTTGACTTGAATAAAGAGAGCATGAAGAGGTGATATGTTTCACTGTCTCTTCCGCTTGACCACAGACACATAAAGGGGTAGGAAAATCTGGAACTCCAGCTCTGAATAGAAAACTTGCCAGGCCAATTCTCCCAGTTCTGGTTTGTAGTAGTAGACTTGCCTCAGCTTTCTGTAGCTTTTTGTAGAGCTTCAGGTTGTTGTGGTGAGGCTTTTGACAAAACACCTGCCACCCAGAGTAGCTTCTTCTTTTCTTCTCCTCCCATTGGTTTTCCCACTCTTTAACAAAGAGTTTCTGTAGTTCTTTCTTTGAACTAGCCTGGTTAGTAGTTAATTGGTTTAACCAAGTGAACTTCCAATAGGGGGAGATAGTTGAGGGTTCCTTTAAAGGTGTCTTCACAGAAGAGGCATAGTGGGAGATATTGGAAAAGATATTGTCCAGAAGTGTTTTCAGAGAGGAGGTTTGAATAGAAGAGAGAAAACAGGCTGTGCGAAATTTGAAATAGAGATCTAGAGGTAAAAGAAAAAGCTCACTCTCTAATAAGAAAGATGGAGTGGCTTTGAAGGCACCTCCAATAAGTCTCAGGCATTTGTTCTGGAATGTGCTAAGAGACAAACTTGACTTACTTCTACAAACTAACATATGTTCAATACTCATTGCCTTTCTTACCCCTATTGATATGACAACAACTGTAGGGGAAGTACACACAGAATTATTACTACTTATGACTATCACGTTTGCAAGCAGGAACCGGCTTGTTCAAACTTGTGTCGACCCACTGTAGCTGTGGCATGTCCATAGTCAAGTTCCATCGAGGTACGGAGGTACACGGCCTAGCAGACAGGACGCATGCAGCCAAGTCCCAACACATATCGTCATCACGATGACAGCGAAGATGCTGGCTCAGCTTGCGATATCAGGTTCGGTCGCGCTGCTGAAGAAGACTTATCAACTGCTGGATTTGCTGCTTCGAATCCTCCCTCTGCTCTCTCATTTGTTGTTGCAACTGCTCGTTCTGCTTCCGCATCTGCTCAAAAAGTTCTCGCACATCGCCGACAGGCGCCTGGGCTGCTACGACCGAGGCGGGAACAGATGGTATCATGAAACCGTCGGTGTCCATGTATGGCGGAATGCTGGCGATCACGTTGTCGGAGGTTGACATGTTGGACCTTCTGGTGCTTGGCGTCACGGTGAGAGCGGTTGGATCGGGTAGCTGGTCGACGGCGCTCATGATCCGCTTGCGATGGTCAGGCGCAAAGGACTTGTAGATGTTCCTGACAAACCTGTACGCTGTCCATCTGTCCTTGCCATCCTCACTGACAATATCGAAGATCTTGACGACATGGCGATGATATCTCACCATCTTTGATTCAATCGTGGGATAGTGACCGTAGATCCTCACACCTTGCTGATCGTGCGACAGTGAGAAGGCAAGAATGTTGCGATGTAGCTCATTCTCACGCCTGACCGTTCGGTATAGCTCGACGATGCCTTTCACCGCCACCGTGGCGCTGTGAGCATTCTGTCTGTCGGCGGTGGTGAGGGCTGTAGTGCCACATTTGACCTCGGCAGTGAAAAAGGGAAACAGAATGTCGAGAGTTGCGGTGCTGTACGTCTTGAGACCGAATTGCCAACCAAGCTTGGCCAGCTGGTCCTGCGTGAAGGTCGACCTTCGAAGTCCCACGGAATAGTCTGGCTGTGGCCTAGTTCCCTCAAATGGGACTGCGCTGGTCCATGCTTCGTTGAAGCTCTCGATCATATATCGATACTTCACTTCCCACAACGCAAGGTCTTCAACTGAAGGTGTGATCAGCAAACCGATTTCCTTGATCACTCTTGCCTCGTTCTTGGTCTGTGTGTTGGCGCAGCTTTGCTCGAAGACCTCGGGGTCGAATCGAGTATCTTTTGGAATCGGTTGATCTTCGGCCAGAAGTGAGCTGCAAAGCTTTCTGGACTCATCTGTGATTCCGAGTGGCGATGGAACCAGAAAGCTGCCTTTGCATTCCAACAGAATCTCGTAGCGTCTGTCTCTGTACTGCGCACTGTTATCGGTACTGGGTTTCTGATCGCTAGCTGTGACCGGAGCAGACCCTAGGTGCTGGCCAGAGGAAGATGTTCGAGATCTTATCCCCGTGAGCGTAGTCATAGTTGGGTCAGGAGTGAAGTCCTTTGTGGGCCAACAACCCCTTGTGACCCAGTGCGTCACCCGGGCAGAAGAAGCGGCGCAAAAACTGAGCGTTGTCTGGAGCCGCTTGTAAGACTTGTCAGATTCCCGGGGTCGCTGGCCCTGGCCTTCCTCGTACAGATGATCTACCTTCTGTTTTCGTGATGGAATCTGGTCCTGCGGGCTCCGGTCGGAGGGGATCTATGTCGTGTAAGCCTTTAGCGTGAATGGAGGATGACAGCGACAACGTACAGTGGCTGTTGCTGTCTTTTCAACGGATGTTGGAGACGTTGTGCTCTGCAAGCAGACTCTCTTGGAAGTCAGCCCCAAGTCTGCAGAAAGGCTCCTTTTCAAGGATAGTTTCCTTGGCGGCACATGGTCGGTGATCGCGGCCATGAAGTTGGTCGCGCAATGGGACTAGGACACTCGTGATACACCTAGATAAATCTACAAGACCCGATGGTTCAGTACGTGTGTGGAGGTACGAGGTGGGTGACGGCCTTTCTTTCTTTTCTTTATACCTACAGCTCTAACATACTTTGCCCGGTGTTCGCGGAATCACTCACATGTATTGTTACGGTACGGAAGCGTAGTACTATTAGTAAGCTGAACAATCAGCGAAATACTGAATCACCCTGGAAACTCTAGACGTCTCGAGAATTCTGACAATGCGGCTCTGCAACCAACTTTCGCTTGTACGGTACGGTACCGTTACGTACTCCTGTAACATTATAATTTCTGAGAAGAAAAAGGAGAAGAGGAAGGAGAAGGAGAAGAAGGACGAGATGCAGGAGAAATGAAGATGGTGATGGAATTAAAGTGTCGGCATCGACCTGGGCCAAGGGGTGTAGACTTCGGGAGGTAAGTAAAGGAGAGAATGTTGCGTCCGCACAGACGGGATATCGACGCTTCACTACCATGTACAAATACTCGCCACTTCGACGCAGCTCCGTCCGCTTAGACATCGACGCTTCAGCTCCTGGCTGGCAGATAGCAACTCTCGAGACTCTTTAGGCTAGCAGAAGATGCACCCTCGGAAAGGGCGCTCCGCGGGGACTAGTAGGGTACGAAGAGAATGATAGCGGAAATCCCCCGAGGACGTCAAGGGAGCCACGGGGCGTCAATGCAACGACCTTGGCGAATGGGCTCGTCCGCGGCCTCGAAAGCTAAGACGGGCGCGAGGCGACGGGATGACAGCTGCTGCCGTCGACGCCCATGAGGATGCAGAGACGGCCGAGCGCGATGTTGTTGGTGTCTCGAATGATGCGCGGCCAGCGGTCGCCGAGGATGTGCGCGACGATGCGAGGTCGGTCGAGCGGGTGAGCCGACTTGATCAGATCGGCCCAGAGACGGAATTCCAGACGTACGGGCCGACGCTGCCGGGCTGGACCCTTGCCGCGAGCGTCGCGCTCGTGCAGTCGCTGGTCGAGCGCCAGCTGGAGCGCGCTCGGCCGGTCGCCGGCCTTGGCCAGGGCTCCCACGACGATGGCGGCGCGGACCTTTTGCTTCGCCCGCATCGTCTTTTCAAGAGCGTCGGTCCGCTCCGGATGCTGGCGTATCAGGTCCTCGTACTCGAGGCCGATCGCCGAGAGAATCTTCGATCCGCTCTGACGGATGAGAGCACAGAAGCGGTATTCCGCCATCGTTGCGAAAAGCCGCTGCAGCAGGTCTAGCGTCTCGTCAGAGGTGAGCCGCATCCCCAACCCCTCCGCCGTGGCCCTCAGGACACATTCAATCTGCTGTGCCTCCCAGCCTTGCAGATGGCCATCGTCAAAGGATCTGATGGCCCCCAGTCGCCTCCCGTGACGCACCGCCGCCATCTTGTAAAGTGTGCTGATGATGAATCTCCACTCCTCCAAATCTATCTCGGACTTCCATCGAACGTGCTGAACCAGAGAAGAAAAAGACCGGGCTGCGAACGAGTACCGTATGCAAAGGGCGCGAATCTTGTACCCAACGCCGACCCCATGCTGCAGGAAGTGCTTTGATATGATATTGAGCGAAGTCAGGACCGCGCCGCGCCATTGCCCAGGAGCGAGGCGCGAGAGCGCGGCGTAGATATCCCGCTCCATGTCGGAACGTTTTGCGGCCGTGTCTGCTTTCGAGAGCGCGACTGCCGCCGCTCGAGTCAGCTCACCAAGCGTCTCGGCGCCGGCAAGAGTCTGCCTGAGCCTGTCCCAGTCGACGGTGGGTGATGTGGCAGGATTGGCCGCACCGAGCTCAGACACAGTCGGCTGCACAAGATTTCTCCTGACGAGCAGTTCTAGCACCCTGGCGTACCGCGGCTCTCCGTTCAGGGCCATGAGCTCCCGAAGCATATCCTCGACAGATCCCAAGTCGGAGCCCAAGGCTTCGTCCTGCGGTGGCCCCTTGGCCTTTCCGGGGAACAGTGCTGAGCGGAACAGCGCATCTGCCGTGACATTGTGGCCGTAGATATCTGACGTGACATCGTGGTTGTAGAGGCGCCAGGCAACTTTAAGATGGAGTCGATCCTGCTGAGGGTGGCCTTGACGACGATCTTGCGGCGACGGATCGTGACTGCGGGCACAAGCAGTCTCAACAGTCTTCCTTTTCCAGCCCCCGCTCCTGGGGCTCGCTGTCTGCACGCGACTCGGAGATGTGTAGTGCCTCGCTCCTGTGTGACGTTTCTGGCATCCTCGAGTGCTGTTCTGACCCCAAGACAACCTCATGGGACTCCACAACCGGAAAAGGCCTGACATGTAGCATGTTGTTTTTGTACGTGGCAGGTGGTTGGTTGAGCATCAAAGGCAGCTTGGACTCGGAAAATTTCAGACTTTTGACGGGTCCACTGCATGTGCTACCGGAGTCATCATAAGTTCTAGGATAGCGAACGCCGCGGGGACATCTGCGACTATTGATCGTAGGGCATCGTCTCTCACAACCATCAACAGCGCCATTATGCCGCCATCCAAGAAACGCAAGCTGACCGACCTTACTGAGACGCCTGAAGACCGCGAGTCTCGACAGCAGGCCGATGCGAAGGACATTGAAGAAGATGAAGAAGAAGAACCAGCGGTGGACCTGGACACTGCAGACAAACATGTCCGAGGCACGACCGACGAACAACAGGCCGACGAGCACCAGCCTAGCTCGGCCACCGCGGACGCTGTGGCCAGGACCAGGGAGAGACAAGACAGATTCAAAGCTTTGCAAGCCAGAGCAGTAAGTCGTAGGCCTCCACCCAAGCCAGCATGGTTCATGCGACGGTATCCGACAATTCCAAGGGTACAACACGGCGTTCGCTGACCGAACTGGCGTCAAATAGAAGAAATCGGCGGAGCGGAACATGAAAGAAACGGCGGCAGAGTCACAGCGACTCGCTACCGACTCAACCCTCCTCTCATCGCTCGCGAGGAAGCAGGCCGTCGCATCGCACAACCTGCTCAAGGCAGACGTCGTCGCCGACGGCGAGGACTTTGAGCGGAAGAGGGCGTGGGACTGGACGATCGACGAGGCGGCGAAGTGGGACAAGCGGATGGAGAAGAAAGAGCGGCACCGGCAGGGCGTCGCGTTCCAGGACTTCCATCAGGAGTCGCGCAAGGTGTACAAGCGGCAGCTACGCGAGCTGAAGCCGGATCTGGAACGGTATGAGAAGGAGAAGATGACGGCCGTCCAACGCGCGGCCACGAGCGGCAAGCTGGAGATTGTCGAGATGAACGGCGACAGCGGCGAGCTGGTCGCCGTCGACCAGAGCGGCACCTTCTACACCTCGGCCGACTCGACCGACTTTGTCGAGAACAGACCCGACCGAGCCGCCGTCGACCGCTTGGTCGGCGATCTGCGCAAGGCCGAGGAGACGCGACTCCGGAAACGAAGGACGGCCAAGGGCAGAGGCGATGACGAGCCCGATGTTACATACATCAACGACAAGGTGCGTTTCCTGTCACGTCTGACCTCTTTAGCACCCACCGATAACCATCTTCATCCCTCGCGAAATTTGCTCTTCGTTCTGTTCATTCTCTTCGTTCTCCGTCTTCTCTGCGTGTCACGTCCTAGCAATCACGCTGACGCTTTCTTCTCTGGGAAACGCATACAGAACAAGGAATTCAACCAGAAACTGGCCCGGTTTTACAACAAGGTAGGCTTGAGATCCATTTCTATACCATTCGACGAGGGGCAAGAACTTTCCCAGACAGTAAAACTTCTTGCTTTGTATTCGTGCGCGTGCTTGAACTACGGCGTTGCTAATGCATGGCGTTCGTTTCTGGGTTCCAGTATACCGCCGATATCCGAGACAGTTTCGAGCGAGGAACGGCCGTTTGATCTTTTTCCGGAGGTGGTGTTGCTTGGGTTGGGGGTTGAGGTTGACGGCGATACCGGTGGTGGTGCTGGAGCTGGTGGTGGTGGTGATACTGATGGCAGTGCCAATGCTGAAGCTAGAGCTGGAGCTGATACTAGTCGCAGTTTTTTGGGCAGCACTCGTGCTCCTAGCAATAATGACTGCGTTAGTAGTGATAAGAAAGCTATTTCTTTTGGCGCGGATGAAACTATTCTGGTCTACCTGGTTTTGCCGCATCCCGGGACAGTTACGGCGTGAGGTTTCAGAGAGCTCACAGCGAGTGCTACGAGTCTTTAGTGAGCTGACAGCAAGTCTACGGCAGCCAAGCCAGCCAGCATATGGTGAGTCTACCACAAGTCTATGGAGACTTGCCGGTGAGCTAACAGCAGGCTTCTGGCAAGCTAATGGCAAGTTCATATTTGGTCTACAAGACTATGGCAAGTTCACAGCAAGTCTGGAGAGTTTCTGGCAAGCTTACAGAAAGCTTCTGGTGAGCTTACAGCAAGCCCTTGGTGAGTCTGCAGCAAGTGTACACAAAGCTTACGGAGAGCTTACGGCAATTCTATGGTGAGTCTACAGCGAGCCCTCAGCGAGCCCTCGGCGAGCCCCAGCGAGCCCTCGGCGAGCCCCAGCGAGCCCCAGCGAGTCTGGAGAGCTTTCGGCGAGCTTTCGGCGATCTCACGCTGCGCACGGCGAGTCTACAAGGGATACGGAGAGCTTGCAGAGAACATACCGCGAGTCTACCACAAGTATGTGTCTACAACAAGTCTACAGCAAGCTTACGGTGAGCTTTCGGAGGGCTTACAGCAGCCCCCTAGCGAGCTCACAACAACTCTGGAGAGTTTACGGCGAGCTTTCGGCGATTCAGTGGCTCATCTACAAGTCTACGATTCTACAACAGGTATACACAGAGCTTGCGCAGAACTCACACGGACCTTACACGGACCTTATGTTGAGCTGATAGAGACCTCATAGAGCTCTTACACAGACCCTACAGTGCCCTTACACAAATCTTACAACAACTCTACCGTAGCATACAGTGAGAACGGCGAGCTGAGAAAGAGCTTCACCGTACCTTTGTATATCAAGTTCATACAGTAGCAAGATGATGGACGGCTAATAGTAAGCCCCCAGCAGCAACCCCCACCCCCCCCCCCAGCAAGCCCCACGCAAGCCCCACAATAATTTCCCTTGCCAAGACGACAACACTTCCTTCCCCAAGTCTCCAGGTCTATTGGAGAGCATCTCTCTCTCTCCTTCTCTCTCTCTCTCCTTCTCTCTCTCTCTCTCTCTCTCTCTTCTCAACACTGTATTCCGCACTGAAGTCCGCATCCCAAGATTGACGAAGGTATATGTACGGGACCGCGGGGACGTAGTGGCCGTACATAGTGGCTGTACTACTTGTACAGCACGCCCAGAGATGTTACGTCTACCTGCCTGTCCGTCTGCCTGCAGTGCTCGTACTGGTAGATGGCCTTGCTCGTTGAGCTGGCTATTCCGGTGGCTATTTAGCTGGCTATTTAGCTGGTCCGATGCGTGACATGTCTGAATGTCTGAATGTCTAGATGTCTGGAAGTCTGAAAGTCTGAAAGTTTGAACGTCCGGATATCTGCTTGTGTTCCTACCTGTGTATCTTTGTAGAGCTCTGGAGGTCTGGATGTCTGATGATCATCAAGTAGCCTTTCATCTATCCATTCTCAAGCATTTTCTCGCTCAGTGGTTCACATAATCGCGTAGACAGATGGTAGAAGGAGAAGGAGAGGTACTGTCTTGCGGTGCATCCTACCTCGGCTCAGGGACTCCTTGTATGCTAGGTAAGGCCAGAACTGAAGCTTCCTGCTAGAGCTATGAATACAAGGAGGATGATACTAGGAGACAGAACCCCCTCATCATAGCATGCCACGCCTCCAGGCCCGGCTCGCCAGTTCTTCAATCTGATTGACCTCTACGGGCCCCTTGACGTTGGGATCCTCGAGCGCTTCGACGACGGCTTCACTGACGAGGTCCGCTCTCAGCGGTTTGGTGCCACCGGCACCGATCAGCCAGGTCAGACGGCCACCGGTGAAGGCATTCGCGGTGGCGCCCAACGCGCCCATGGCGGCAATGGGCAGGGTCCACGACCGGGAATTGTCGTAGAGGAACCCGGGCCGGATGAATATGCTGCGCAGCTGAGGCAGGCTCGAGACGATTGTCGATTCGGCTTCTCGCTTGGTGCTGATATATCGACCTGGCAGGATCGGTGCTCCGGCAGACGCCGAGATGTACACAAAGGTTGGGACGTTCTGTCGGGCAGCCTCTTGGGCCAAGGTGATTGCTGGAAACAAGAGAGGTCAGCAAGATCCAAGATCGCAAGAGCAAGATCGACAAACCCGTATCTCGATTCATGAGCTCGTAGGTAAGCTGGCCATCCCGTTCCTGTGGCTGCAAATCCTCCCCCGGTCTACGCGTCAACGGATTCTGGCTGCCGGACTTGGTTGAGCTGAAAGCGCGTTGCAGGCCGCTGACTACAGATTCCTTGCCCTGCAGGACGCCCTTATAGTCCGCCTCAAGCAGAATGCCGGTCGAGTGGACGACGGCGTCTGCATCCTTCAGCAGGGGGTGATACGTCGACGGCTTGAGGGCATCCGCCTTCTGCCAGGACACGGTTTGTGACCATGGCGGAGGGTCTGGAGAGGCGGTCACGGCGGACCATGTCGGTTCGCCTGATCGACTACAGCGGGGATGGCGGATTAGATCGTGAGTGTCACAAACGGGAGGTGCGGACGTTGATGTACTAGGGTAGAGCATATATAACAAGCGGGCAAGATACCTGATCGAAGTGACGTCCCATCCCCTTGCCACTGCTGATTTGCATATTCTTGACCCTGTGAATTCGTGGTCGGTTTGATGATCACAAAGCAGTTTGCCAACAGTCTACTTCTCCACCCACAAAGGCAGACCACTTACCCAAAAACCCGTTGCCACCGCACACGACGAGCTTCTTCTTTGCTGCTGCTGCTGCTGCTGCTGCTGCTCCTGCTGCTCCTGCTGCCGCCATCGCGACGGGTATTGAACGCTGCTCGACGCCTCAGTCGAAAGCAGCTTGATCCCATTCAACCAAGTGGCTGACATCACCAGGCAGTGGGCGACCCACCAATCGGAAGCTTGCATTCGGAGCCGTCGGAACTTGCCGGGTGCGGCTCTGCATTCCGGTAAGAGCCGCAGTGCCGGCAAGATGCCACCAAAGCGAAGCAAGATGCCCACCCAGGCGTCAGTCAAACGCGTTCGAGTGAGTAACATCCAGGGCATTCACTCCATGTCGGACGTCGTCCTGACACAGTGTCATCCCTCAGGGAGTTTCTGTGTTCCGCCCGTTTGGTACGTCCAGCCCAGAAGTTGACACCCTCCTTCTGCCACGGCTCCAACTTACGTGTGCTCGGCAGTCTTCGGCAACGTTGCGCGCCCCATCGACTCGGACAACCGGCCAGAAGGAGTGCCTCATGACCACAGCCACCAATGGACGGTCTGGGTCAAAGGCGTGGACGATGAAGACATCTCGTACTGGCTGCGAAAAGTGCAGTTCAAGCTTCACGACTCCTTCACGAACTCCCTTCGAAGTCAGTCCCTGGCGCCTCGACCCGGTCACGTTGACGCTACGAGGCTGATGATGCTACTTCAGCGATCGAGAACCCTCCCTTTGAGGTGACCGAGACAGGATGGGGCGAGTTCGAGTTGACGATCAAGCTGTACTTCGCCCCGGAGTCGTGTGAGAAGCCACAGACGCTCTGGCACTCGCTCAAGATCCACCCGTACGGGCCCGATGCGGAGCTCATCCGCGCCGAGAAGCGACCGATCATCTCGCAGAACTACGAGGAGGTCATCTTCAACGAGCCGGCAGAAGGGTTCTACGACATCTTGACCGGTGCAGGCGCGGCTCGAGAAGGCAACACGAAGCCCGTGAGAGGGGGCAAGGCCGCTGCGGCGTCGGCCGGGAAGAGCGCTGCTAGGCCTGCGAGCACGGCGGCGGTGAAGCCATCGCCGGATCACGGCGCAAAAGCCGCAGAGATACCGCTGAGGTCCACCCCGCAGAACCCGTTCAGTCGAGAGACCGAGGGCAAGGAGCTCGACCGGATGAGGGTCGCCGTCAAGAAGGTCGAGGAGATGATCAGAGAGGAGCGCGAGACCCTAAAGCAGCGGGAGGCGAAGCTCGAAGAACTTCGCAGGACGGAAGGAATCCTGCCGAAGAAGCGGTAATTTGGTTGCAAGCACGACAATTCAGATTCGCTAGGTTCATGGCAGAGCGATTCTCCTTGAGGTTTATCCCACGAAGCAGCATGTCCGCGGCCACAACGAGCTCAGCAAGCCGGGCAATCCGATCCCCGAGCCCTTTCATCTCCCGTCCCATCGATCTCGCACCGACGACCTACTTTGGATCCGCCGCCAAGATCTTCTCGACCGACCTTACCTTGCTCTCAAAGTTCTGTTTCTTGTCCGTTCTAGGGCAGAGTCAGCATGGCTTGGGTAGACACTGTGCATTCTCACCCGAACAGTTCTGCGGAGCAAGGCGGCGAAAGGGGAGGTTAAGCTCACCTCGTCCCTATACGCACGTCCGTCTGCACCCTCACGATGCCCTTTTGGTGGAGCAGCATGTGGGCTTGGCCGATGAGTCTCATGACGTCGTCCCAGGGGCCCTCTGTACGACGAGAATCAACAGCCGTACCTTCACGAGCACAGCAAGCAGACATGCCGTAAGGCTTTGGGACTTTATACTAGCATCTGTAGGGGACGAACACCGCACGGGGATCAAAGAGGTCTGACAGCTGTAAGTCTGCTGTAGAAAAGGATGTCCGTACGCACCAACAGTCGTTCCAGCCGAATGCATCGAGTATCTCAATCCGCTCGCCTGAAGAAGCCGCTGCACGTCGGCAATCTCCTGCGCTACCGACGTCGACGACGTGCCAATCTGCTCAAAGTGCCGGCAACCGCGTCAGTCGAACGCCAAAACGCGGATCGATCTACAACACCGTACTGCACCGTACTTGCTGGGTGTACGAAGGAGATCACGACGCGGGGGATGCTCGACAGGAAAAGTCTAGTCTAGTCTGGTCTAGTCTAGTCTAGGCCATATCGACGACGCATCCGGGGACGTACGTACAGGAATCAGACAGAAATCCGCCAAGCAGAACTCGGGCGTCGCAAGAGACCGGGGGCCGGCCATGGCGCTCTCTCTCTCTTCTCTCTCTGGGGTGTCTTTCGTAGGGAAGCTTCTTTTGTACCGGTACGGAACGAGGTGGTGCACGATGGGTTTGCGCGTGGGTAGTCTTGCGGCTCGCGACGGACGAGAGGGATTGGGGCGTGACAAGGGCAGTCGTCGGTGAGGTTAGTCGACGAGGTTAGCCGACGAGGTTGGGCAACGAGGTCGTCAACGAGGCTTTGTCAAGCCTTGTGAGCGCTTCGCACAGCTGTCTGCTCTGCCCCCTCTTTGATCAGGGGGGGTCGACTGGCAATCATATACCGGTACGAGCTACGGTAGCTACCGCGTACGTCCACTTGTGGCCTCTATAGCTGTACCGGTAGAGCTACGATGGCGTAAGATATCATTGCTCTCGACTGCGCCTATGACATTGCTCGTCGTTGGATCGGCTGCGTGGACGGAAGACAGCTCAGCGGTGGTGATACAAGTGGCTGTGATGCTCATACTCCCGCCCTGTGACCATCCGCTACGCTGCACCGTACCGTGCCGCAGGCTTTGTTAGGCAATGCATGAGTTGGTGATGTTCACAGAGCTGGCAGCAGGCTGGTAAGGTATGGCTGGCTGCAGAGGTCATCGTGACGTGGTCGATGTGGGTCGTTGCAGCTTGACTGGTGTGGTAGATGTTGTCGACGTAGAGCTACCCTCCACCGTACTGTACTTGTAGAGCAACATGATGCTTTCTTCCATCTACCAATTCACTTCCCAATCCATAAGAGAGCAGATGATCAAGAGAACAGATGAACAAAAGAGCAAGAGGACATTAAATTCTTTGTGCCTTCAAGGTGTTGGGTCATACCAGTCCAGTGATGTAGGGACCATGGACCGAGTCTTGCGGGCACATGTCCGTACGAGCATGTATGTTGTTTCAGCTTGGATCATGTGCTTCTCGTGCCAGTGCTACGTACCGTAATGACCAGAGCCTCGCATCACATACGGAGTAGAGCTACTCGTACGTGTACGGAATACGTACTCGCACGTTACGTACGAAGCTACGAGTACGTACCAGTACTTGTATCAGCATGGCTGCTCGTACTCCGTACAAAGTACCACAGAACAGCTTTGGGGTCAGTTTTGTCGGACATCGCAACTGATTTAGGTGATCCCCCTTCGCGGCCACCCCCCCAGTGCCCTTGCCCGCTTCTCGGCGGCCCCGCCGGCCTATACTGTACTGTACTTCGTACCAACGTCTTTCAACAGAACACATCCTGTTGGACAAAACTCTGTTGAACATCGTACGAGAAGTAAACAAACCGACCTCGGTCGGGCAGCGGGCACAGCAGGACAGCTGCTGTCTGGTCAGAATCTTTGAGGGATACCTGCAGCTGCACTAAAGTGCTTCTGGAGACCAAGTACTTCACCCTACAGCAGCTTGGTGCTTGAGCGACATCAACCCAATCTGTCAGGGTCAAGACAGCACGACATATGACTAATCATGCGTGGCTGATCTGGCTTGGCTGTCGTGGCTGTTTAGGTTTTGGCCGTTTGACAGATGTCCGACAGAAAAATGACTCGCAATACCCGTCACTCTCCCGTCGGACATCGAGACTGGCGAGCACAAAGGGAAGCATGCGAATCTTGTTAGTCAGCTACAACCGCATCGACAGCAAATCAGCGCAACTTGTTCGACTGTTGCTTCATGTGAGGTGCTACAGCACGTACGTACGTAACGTACCGGTACAAGAAAGGGATGGCGAACACCATGTCGTCCCGACTGGTTGATATACTCAATCGCGTCTACCAGGACGCCGGTCTGGAATTGCTGATCCTTCCCATCATTGTCGTCTCCGTCGTCGCTCATGTATGGGGCACGAAGACAAATCGAAGGATTGCGCGACAGTGGATGGCAGCTCATGCCCCCTTGCTACGCCAGGAGTACGCGCAGGTGGGATTCCATCGTCGTCCAGCTCGTTCGTCGGAAGAGAATGAATTGTCTCCAGACGAGCTGCAGCAGCCCTCGACGGACGACATCCTCAAGGAACGCTCCCCCCAGGATTTCTACACGTACGCGACAGGAAGGCGCAATGTTGCCTTCACCGATGTCAAATTGGCCCTTCATCGACGGAACAATCCCATCGTCTGGGCTGCCGAGCTCTTCCTATCGACATTCACGGACAGCGTTGTGCCATCCAGGGAGCGGGTGGAGATCATCGCCTACCCGTTCGACGGCCGGGAAGCCGAGGTCGTCCCGGCGGCGACGGGAGCGAAGTCCACCTCGTCGTCCTCGACCTACGACGGGTTCGTGTGGGCTGTCGTTCACAAAGATGCCATGAGACGTCTGCGAGACGAGCGATACGACGTCTCGCTCACCATCACGAGGGACCATGCTAAGCTCCCGCCGTGGACGACCGTCATGAGCGAGAGCGCCGAGATTACGGATGCGATGGTGACCCCAGGTCTCGTCGAGGCCTTGCAGGCCGCGGGCGATCAGTTCGAGTATCTCATCGTCACGGATCAACCGCTCGACAGGCCGGTCAAGTAAGATTCCGCCTTGACGGAGCCTCGGCGCATGCTTACGACCGAGACCGCAGGGTCGAAGATACGGCGCCGAAGAAAAGAGTCTACTTCTCGACGCGGCTGGCGGGGAACTCGACATCGCCCGAGTCCGTGTACAGCTCGAGCAGCGCCATCTTCTCATATTTTCTCCGCCTGCCGGATCGACTCGTCGCTGGTGGCCGCCTTCGCCCGGAGGTGCTGCGGAAGATTCGACAGGCTCGCGACGAGCAGATCAACCGACTGCAACGGGTCGACCAGGAGGAGAAAGACAGCGAGCGGGCGTTGAAGCGGGACAAGGGGAAGAAGGAAAAACGCGACGCCATGCTCAAGGGACTGAGCGCGGACGATCAGCGGAAATTCTTGGAACGGGAGCGAGAGAAGGAGATGAGGAAATCGCAGAAGAAGATGTCGATGCGGGCCTAGGCAGGCCCGGCTGTCTATATGTTGGTCGTGCCATCCTGTACATACGTACATATCGGGTCTCAGCCTTAGAGGATCTCTAGCGGCACTTTTGAAAGGCTGTTGGAATAAATGACAGTGACGTGTAGAATGTGCCGTTGCTCTGAATCCGCGACCCTTGGTCAGAAGTCGGTTCTCTTGTAAAGAGAGAGTCATGGCCCATAATTATCTGACCGATTTTCTTAAAATTTAGAATATTTGGTGGCAATTTTGACACCTTTTCATAGTTCTGGCGTTCAACTTATGGTAGTCTACCTTCCTACCCCACGAGGAAGTAACGGGGATCGGCCGTTGCCCGTGCCGCAACGGCCAGAAAAACAGAACGTCGCGAAAAGGAAAAACCTTACTCCGTATCATCACACGAGCAGAGATCGACACCTGCTGGACGGCTGAGCATCCTGGCGTCGAAGAAGCGCCAACACCACATGACTAGGAGATCGAGATCGCTGCTAGTCTGTCGCCTCGAGTGCTTCTAGAGCCAACAGAGTGCCATCGGCGCTGTGCATCTCAAAGTTTCATCTCGGCGTCGTCATGATCAGCGCCGACACCTAGCAAACGTGCCATGGGACGTGTTCATCGTCATCCTCAGCATCCGAGTCAGCCGACTGCAAACAACAACTCGGGCTTGACAGGCACGGTACTCGACCCGAAAGACGGCAAGGTCTTTGGTATCACCAAGATACACCAGAGATCAGAAGAGATCTGACTTTGGCACTCGCGGGTTTCTGATTCCTCGCTGCGTACGGCATTCCATCTGCTTTGACGTCGCGGACGACTCGTCGTTGCGCAAGCCGCGATCGATAATCGATCATCATCGCCATCACCATGGCCTTCACGTTCAACTGGTCTCCCCTGACGGCCGACTCGCTGTTCTACGAACGGGCAAAGGAGCTCCTAACGACGGCGCTGAACAAGTCGCCCAAACCTCCAATCATCGTCGATGACATCCTGGTCAGCGACCTCAACCTGGGCTCGGTCCCGCCCGAACTGGAGATTTTGGAGGTCGGCGATCTGGCGGACGACCGGTTTCGGGGCATCTTCAAGATGTGCTACTCGGGCGACGCCTTCTTGACCCTGAAGACTCGGGTGCAGGTGCGTGGCTTGGACGGCCGTCGTGGCGGAGACAAGCGACCCTGGGCTCGGATGCTGACGCGGTGACCGCGCAGGCGAATCCCCTGAACACGTACTTATCCACCAAACCATCGTTCACGTCGCCACAGCCTCTTGCAGCTGCGTATGTTTGACCAGGGATCGTGGTACTGCTGGTGCACTTGACTGATCTACAACCCCCCAGATCTGGCCTCACGATTCCTCTACAGATTAGTCTCTCCGACATCAAGCTGTCCGCGTTCATCATCCTCGTCTTCTCGAGACAGAAGGGCGTGACGCTGGTCTTTCGCAACGACCCGCTCGAGTCGCTCAAGGTGTCGTCGACGTTCGACTCCATCCCCTTTGTGCGGGACTACCTCCAAAAGGAGATTGAGGGCCAGCTGCGCTTTCTGTTCATGGAAGAGCTCCCGGCCATCATCCACCGCTTGTCGTTGCGACTCTGGGTGCCCGAGTACGCGTCGCGGGATGAGGACGGCGCGACTCTCGCCAAGGACGAGGAGTCGAGCTCGGAGCAGAAACCCATCAATCCGCTGGCCAGCCCCGCCCAGCAGGAGGAGCATGAAGCAGCCGAGTTCAGCTTCGACTCGTCAGAGCCTCCGTCTTCGCCATCCCACGTCAACCGGCCCGATATGCCGTCTCTCTTCTCGCAGAAGAACCTCCTACGTCTCGCCACGCTGAACAATTCGCATCGCACTCTCGCCCTCTTCACACCCGCCATCCGCGATGCCGTCTTTCGAGCTTGGGCAGGCGCTTCGGAGCGCGGCGACGCTCCTGGAGCGAGCACACCAGCCACGCCTGCCGCGCCCAGCCTCGCCCGCTCCCATTCGTATTCGGGGAGCAGAAGCTCCACGTACGTCTTCTCGTCCTCGTCCTCGTCGTCTGCCGGCCACATGCCCCGGCCCTCTTTGACATCGTCCAACTCGGCCATGTCAGGGCTGGGGCTGGCCAGTGCAGGCCACGGCCGCACGCACGCGGCGAGGAAGCGCAGATCGCGCGTCGTCAACCTCCGCCGAACGGTCTCTTCGGATGTCTCGCTGCGGACGGGCGACGACGAGGCGGAATGTACAAGCACCGACCGGGCCGCCTCGTCGACAGGGTCTGACTCGGCGACGGTCGTGTCCGAACCCATCATCGAGGAGGACGAGGAGCTGGTGACACCACCAACGTCGCCGAAGACTCTGCAGAGCAGCAAGCAGCGCACCGTAGGCTTGCCGGCCGCGGCGTCCCGTCCGGCGACGCCGAGCCGGCCAGTTGAGCCAGTCACCCCAGTCGACCAAGGAACCCAGACCTCTCCAGAGCAGTCTCGCACGTCACTGTCGTCGTCTAGACCGCGGCCGCTCCATCAAGCAGCGGCGGCGTCCAAGCTCCAACCGGTCTCGTCGCCGGAACCCCAGAATCCTCAGTCTTCTCGTCTCGCCACCGCGCCCATCTCGTCGAGCGTGTCGGCGTCCCTCAACAACACAACGGCGACAGCATTATCAGATTCCAAATCCTCGGCGGCTGGGCCACCGGTCGGGACATCTCCAGACCAGCAGACATGGGGTCCCCTCGAAAGAGCCTTGTTGGCCAAACTTGTGCACGAGATTGGCGCAGGCGGGGTCAGACGTCCCGACGGTACCAGCCGGAGCAACAATTACAGCTCTTCTCGTCGTCTCGGCCGTCCGGACAGCGCTTACGACGACGAGCACGGTCCACCACCGGCGTATCAATACGAGGCGCAGTGATCATCCCGGCGCAGAACGTTCGAGGTCAGAACCACCTGACAGTCGAGGGATTGAGCCGTCGCTCGTCAGCGGATCCCGCAGTCTTTTTATTTTCTAGAGTCTGAGAGGCCAGACGGCGAGGAGCTTTTCGTTCTCATCTTTTTCCTGTACCATCCATCGCAGATGAGCGCTAGAGGACTAGAGGCGTTCTTTGGGGCAGTTCCCTCAAAAAAGAAACGGAACGGAACGATGGCGGTTCTGTCCACATGCGCCTACTATACACATGGACCGACACGGACCGACATGGGCAGAAAGGGACAGGCATCGACGGCTCGCAAGTCCTTTCTTTGGCTTCCGGTCGCGGCGACGGGCAGGGTCTCTTAAGTCATATCTTGTACTGGATCAGATGGTGTCGTCAATGCAGAACCGACGCCCATATTTATTTATTTATTTTGAGCCAAGTATTGTTTCGTGAGCAAGTAATCAACTTGTTGTCACGCACCCACTGTACCTTGTACTTACTGTATGGTTGGCACGGTCGGTTGGGTTTCATGACCACTGTATGTCTAGGGCATCATGATACACTCATGGCACTGTAGTAGACACTGGGCACAGGGTACTGAGTGCTGGGCACTGAGCACTGAGCACTGAGCACTGAGTACTGGGCACTAGACACCGGACTATGAGCATTGGATATTAGTTGAACACCAGCTCCTTTTCCACAGTTAGCCTGTACCGTACCGGTACCGTACAGCAGTGCAGAGCACTAGCCAGTGTTTGCTATTCAGGCAACTATGGAGACACTCTCAGTCAGTCAGTCAGTCAGTCACAAATCAATGCCTCCACCACTGGTACTTGGATCATACACGTGTTAAAGTACCGGTACATGAGTACCACTGATGTAGCACTACTTACATAGTATGTATGTACAGCACTCATCAGAACCAAGGGAGCGATGACCGACAGAGGGGATACTGTACCGTACAGGATACTAGCCAGCTCCGGCTGTGGTCGGTCACTTCTGGATGATTGTGTAGGAGTGTGTATTTGTTGGAGGATCGGGGCTGTGCAACTTTGTTAGCATTGATGCAGTGTTGCTGTTGCTATTGTTGCTGTTGTTGTTTTTGTTGTTTTTGTTGTTGTATGATGCGGAATAGACAGGCGTGCAGGAGAAGAAGAAGGAGGAGGAGCGCCAAGCCGCAGCAGCACTTAAAGGATCTGTCTCTCTTGGTTATTTGGCTGTCGGTGTTGCTACGATGGATGTAGCTAGGTAATATGAGCCCTGTGTCCCTGGACTGACGGAGATTACCAGCTACGGTACGGAGCTACTAGCTATAGTTGTGCAGTGGTTGCGTTGATGGTGTGGTACTAAAACATCATGTATGTAAGGATAGATGGAATGAGAGGATGATGGAGGGAAGGAAGAAAGAACGGAAGGGAAGAAAGATGGAGCGATGCGAGAATGGACGGAAGGATACATTAGCGTTCCTATTGTTAGAAGTAAAGGAGAGAGGACCAAAGATGGTATACAAGAATATCAAGCGTGATACAAGCCGTCGAGGATGCCATCGCACCGGCATACCAGGCGTGCTCCCCAACAGAGCATGCCACCCCCAAATACAGCATAGCTCTGTATGCTTAGAAGCTCCCGAGAATCTTCTCGTAGGCGTCCTCTACCTCTCTGGCGACGCCCAAGAGAGGCACGATGACGAGCTGATGCGTCAGGTTGGGCAGACGCTCGCGGTGCAGACCGATCCATTCGAGCGGCGGCGTCGCCTCGCCCATGTCCCTCAGCTGCGGCGTCTCGATCACTGGCGGCTCGAGCGCGCGGTAGGTGTACTTGGACTGCGGCACGCTGACCACGGCCGTGATCTTCTCTGGCCGGCCGGGGCGGGACTCGGGCTGAGACTGGCGCTGGGCTTTGGCGGACGAAGAAGAGAGGAGAGGGAGAGACGTGAGCGAAGAGAGCCCGTCCACGAGAGAGGATGCGTTCTGCAACGATGGCTGAGGATCGGTGAGAGCATGAGATATCGACGACGATACTGCTGGAGGACTAAACGGAGGCGTGGCGGTGGGAGATGACGGAAGAGAGGTTGCCGTCGGTGGAGGAAGACGGCTACCGGAGAGTTTTACCGCTGGTTGCTGTTGTTGCTGCTGCTGCTGCTGCTGCTGCTGCTGGGAGTATGGTTTCCCAAGGCGCTGCGCGAGCGCACGAGAGTGGGACGACCACAGGTTCCGGATGAAACCGATCCGCGCGTAATTCCACCCGACGTCGACCTTCCCCTCGAACGCGCTCTTGAACGTGTATTCGATCACGCCGGACTCGAGTGCCTGCCAAGTGCGCATGGTGGCGAGCACGCGGGGCACGCGGAGGATGGTGCCGTCGCGCGAGTCGGCCGCGCGCTGGAGCACCTCGGCGACGACGACCTGCTCGGTCCGCTCCGGCAGCTTGATGCGTCGGAGCGCCGAGACGGCGACTCGAAGGTGTCCGAGCGTCAGCCCGAGCTTGCCTTGCACCTTCTCGCCTACGGCCGACACGGCGAAGTGTGCCCGGGCGTCGGCCATCTCGACCTTGAAGACTTGGTTGTCGAACAAGGTGCTAGGAAACACTCCGACGTTGACTTCCTTGAGCGAAACCACAACGTTGGAGTTCAGCGATAGAGGAGCCGCCATCTTCCGAGACGCAGGCTGGTGTGCGGCCGGGAGGGCCTCGGTCGAAGTGGCCTTTGGAGGTTTCCTCCGCAGGGACTTGTCAAAGGGCAGCAACGCAGCATCGTACGCTGCTCGTTTCTCTTGTACCAGACGGACGATCGCTTGGTGCAAGGCCGTCATCTGAGCCGCACAGGTCGCCGTCGTGTACACTTGGATTCGCTCGCCCTCCAGGATCCCCGTCAACAGGTCCACCTTGGTTGTTGACTCGTTTCGCACGTTGTACATGAAGGCGCTGAGCCCGTCGCAGTCAGCGACGAGAAAGACCTGGTAGTCGAACGCCGTCTTCAGCCGGAGATGACCAAACCCGACGGAGGCCTGTATCAAGGGGACCTCGCAGATGCTCTCGTCTCCAGCCGGCCACTCGATGGACGTGCGGACCTTGCAGTTGCGGATGTTGACGAGGCCGCTCAGACGCCCGCTCCCGCTCAGAGCCACCTCGCCGAAACCGAAGCAGAGATTCTGCTCCCAATTGGAGGACTTGTAAGACGATATCCAGAAGTCCGATACGATCAGCGACGACTTGCCGAGAGCTCGTCCGAGGTCCAGCTGAACATTGAGCTCCTCGAACACGACCGCCGCGTTCCAAGGAAAGGCTGCGGCCGCAGCTACCTGTTGATACCGTTGGATCAAGTAGGCTTGGTGTTCCTTGGGCTCGGACGTCTTCTTTGGCGCCGGTGGCTCGTTCGGATTCGCTGGGAGCCACAGGTCATAGAACAGCAGAAAGTCATGCACCTGTCGAGCGTTGATGAAGGCCTCTGCTGGGCTGACCTTAAGCATGGCCGAGATGCCGCTGGTTCCGTGCAGATGCCGACTGTTCATCATCGACAGAAGCACGTTGTTCAGCGCGAACCTCCCCGTAGACTCCCTCGAGTACAGGTGCTGTATCGAGGCCTCGATACCCGACAACATGGCGGTGATGGCGAAGAAGCGGTTCTGCTCCGACGGAACCACCGTGGTCACTGTGATGTAGACAAGCTCGAAACCGGCGTTGACAGTCAGCTCGGCCAAAGGCTCGCAACTGAGACTGAAGTCCTGTTTGCCTATTCGCAATCCCACGTTGATCCTGAAGCGGCCCAGCAGAGCGGTAGGGTCCCCTTTGAAGATCGAGCTCTCGAGGCTTGACTTCTCGACTTGGCTCTCGGGCGCGCTACCCCACTCCGTGCCAGGAGACTCGGCCATGACCTCTTGTATGCTTGACGACAGCTGCGTGATGATCGGGACGATGGTCGGATAGAGGACGTTTGCTGAGGAGTCCACCTTCATCTCGGCATCTATCGAAGCGCTGTTGAGGAAGTCGTCTCTGTACTCCAGCTTCAGCGCTACACCTGGTGACCGTAGTGTCGTGGCAAGCTTCAGCTTTTCCTGGCCCGACTTTGGGCTTCGTTCATCTGCACGCTGGGGCCCAGGGGATGAGCTGCCGTGGCCGATCCAGTCACTCAAATCTTCGGCATTCTGAAGCTGTACAACGGCCCCCGCAAAGTCGGCATCGACATAAACCGAAATCGGGCGCTTGCTTTTCACCACAGCCCCCTTGCCGGTTTCCGGCGGCAATGGCGCTTCAAGTCTCGAGAGCGACGCCATCTTGATCGTCTTGTGAGCGAGAAGAATCGAGCGCTGGACAGCCATGGCTGGACCGATGCACTGCGACGTGAGCTGAAGGTCCAGCGATCTCCCGGCCGCCTGAAGAACCAGCCTTCGAGCTTGTTTCGTCGATACATAAGCAACGTTAAAGATGACCTCCGGGAGCAGAGCGGAGTTGGGAGACCTTCGATGGCTGTCGCGACTTCTTTGGCTCATCTCGAGCTGTAGGTTTTCGATGTTGAGACGTGCTGCCTTCTCCTTCCTGGTCGCCAAGGTGGCTCTTGTGCATGAGAGGACAAGGTCTTGTGCCGCTCGCGAGGCTTCACCCAGAGGAGATTCTTCGGCATGCCAGCTTACTTGGGCATGTAAAATCTCGACAGCAAGCTCGGCCCCCCAGGGTGCAGCATCCGTATCCGTGTTCTCTTCAGGGTCGCTCTCCTGCTGTTTGATGGGGTTGCGCGATGGTTTGAATTTCCGGAGCCTGCGCAGATATTTCTTTTCCCTGGAAAGATCAAGGTCCTTGACCGAGCTCCGAAGGTAGTTGCTGAAGATAAGGAGATAGGCTGGCGTTTCAGCATGGATCCCGACTTGTATCGACCCGATCCGTACGGTAAATAACCCTAGCTTGACACCGGCATCGTCGTTCTGCGGTGATCTCCTGAGATGGAGGTCGAGCAAAATATTGCCGCACTCCTGAGCAAGATGACCTTCTCGACGTACAAGTCTCGCAGAAATCGCCTTGAGATCCAGCTGAACCTCGGGCGTGCTCAGATATCTGCTCGAATTCGACACCAGGTTGCTGGCCCGAAGAAGTACCGAGCCAAAATCTAGCTCGACTCTGCAATAGCTGAACCCTTCTATCTGACTCGGAGCGGATCCCTGAATGCCAACGCCAGCAAATGCAAGGAAAACTTGATAGGCGACAGGCTTGGAGGTTCTCGGTGCCATTTTGTGCACCTTCTCCGTCGGAGCCAAGGTATGGTGCAAGCGGTCTTGGATGAACCGAACGTCAGCTGCAGTCTCTTTGATCGTGGTAAGCACCTCCGGCCGGCTTATAGTCAACAGAAGCTTGCTGATCATAGCTGCATCAATCACGAACTTGCCAACGGAGACATGAACATGGTGGGTTGTAGCAGAGCTCACGTTGCCGGATGCCACGCGGGCTTGGATCGGCGGCAGTCTGATATGCGATAGTTCTTCCGTTCCCCCATCAGCATGAAGCACCAGTTGATGCAACTGCTTGCCAAGGTCGACGTCGGCCAAGATTTTCGACTTCGACTCCGACCGCACGAGACATCTTGCTGTAGTTCCAGACACTAGGTAGCATAGAGATGGCAGGAGGGCGATGCTGACTGAGTAAGACTTCAGCGACAGAGCGATACTCATTCGAATTGGGCAGACGGAGTCTTTGGTTCTTTCATGGGTATCCCCGCTGGCGACGCTCATCATCGGCTGGACAAGGCTATGGACTTGAGCCAGCTCTTCACCAATGATTGATCCAATCGTCTCCGTCAAGCACGAAAGATCCTCGCCAACTGTGAGGCTCGCTTGCTCAAGATCTCCGGAGACAAGCGAGGGAAGGTCGGTCTCGCCAGTCTTTCTGCACTGACTGTCGAGATAATATACATTGGGTCGCAGGAGGCTCAAGGAGATCAGACCGTGGGATGGACTGCTCACTTCCGAAGAGAGCGCCGCAAGTTGAAGGGCAAGAGACACCAGTGGCGATCCATCGCCAAAAACTTGGCTTGATTTCAAAGTAGCTTGCATGTCTCTGCAGGCCGAAGTCGACTTGAAGTTAACGCCTTCTACCACGGCGGTAGCGGTGTCGAGGACCATTACAACATGGTAGTCAGGACACCAGAGCTTCAAGGGCTTCGGTTGTCGTGGGATTTTCGTGGGTTGTGCGACTCGGCGCTCATCGAGTGTGGAATAATCAAGCAGAACCTTGGCTGCATCGCACAGCTTCCAGTTCAACGTGGTATTCACCTCGGCCGTGTAAGCCTCAATGGCGAGAGAGCTAGCCTTGAAAGGAGATTTGTCTGAAGGTGTGGAGGCCTTGGTCAGGACTGTGTAGTTGCAGCTGATCATTGGGGAACGGAATTCCAGCTGGCTCTGCTTTGCTCCGTGATCTAGCAGCACCTTCAGCGTTTCCGCGCTGAACGAGGCCTTGGCGTTAGGGGTATTCCTCGATGGGCTCGACAACGGATCGACGTCTTCGAACAGCGCCTGCAGCAGATAGCTCTTGCTCACGTCCGCAAGATCCCAGTTACGCCATTGTTGAAGACCCTGTAGAATCGAGTCTCGTAGAGCAGGGGCCTCGTCCTGATGATGAAAGTCGCTCACGAGTGTATGTTGCTTGTGTGAAGGCAGGCCAAGGAGAACTTGACGCAGACGAGTCACGATCTTCCACGAGTCGCTCAGTCTGAGGTGATGGTGCGCGGAACGCAGAACTGAAGATGGCCTTGTCAATGCAGCAGGATCGGCCACGCTGGATCCCTCTGCTATGAGCGCACGAACAAAACGACGCAAAGCTTCATTCCTGTTCCTTTCTTGATTCGAAAGCGCAGCTGACATCCCTTTGGCTTCGGCAGAGACGTGATCCACCAAGGAGGCAGTATATGCGGCCTCTTCGGCCGCAGCAGTGACTTGGAAGTCCTGAAGCTGGATGCTAGCTGCTACTTTGGCGTCCTGATGAAACCAGAAGACGACCTCGTCGAGATTTCCACCAACAGCGTATTGTGTCGTTACGGAGCTTCGACGCTGATCCACCACTGACGCTCTTATTGTTTCGAGGTACATATGTAGCGTCGTCAGCTCGCTCTGTTGGCTGGGCGGCTCGTTCAAACTTGAGGTCGTCTTGAATCGCGCACATAACGAAAGCCCATGCAGCTGCGAGCTGTATTCGTCAATCGCGTCTCCTTTGCGATTGGCAACTGCCCCTGAGCGGTCGTCTCTGAAGCCCAGGTCGGCATCGGGAATCTTCACTTGCATGCTGAGAACGCTGTTTTCAATCGAGCCGCCATTCTGAAAGCCTATTGCTTTCGAGAGAACGCTAGTTTGTAGGCTGTCGAGCAACTCCGAGCTACTGCTGGGTAGCAGCTCCTGAAACATCTCAAGGACGGTCACCAACCCCCGACGATCAGCCAAGATGCGGTTGCCCGAACCGATCTGTAGGATGACAGCGGTATGTGGGACGCTCTGCTCAGGCTTCGGCAAGTATGCTACCGGGCCTTCCTGAGGGCCAACTCCGGGTGACGTACCCCACTGAAGCGCGGAACCGCGGCTTCGCCTGGGACGCAGAATATCCAGGGCTGAGAATGGAGTGAGGTATGGGCTCGAGAGACCTGCACTCTGAGGATCCGTTGCCAGCGGCTGCCAGATTCGAGGCTCGGCTAACCGGTGCCCGCCACTTCTGTCGTCATGAAAGTCACGGGAAGACTGGCCAGTCGATGGACTGCTCCCCATACCGCCGATGAGCCCTGACTTTGCTGGTGAACTGAAAGCTTTGTTGGGATTTCTTTTGATCCTGACCGAGCCACTATCGGTAGAGCCCGTGTCTGGGTCTGTAGAGCCCCCGTCGACGCTGCTCGTAACAGTCCGTCTGAGTACGCTGTCCACACTCTCCGAGGGTAACATGGACACACCGTGACCGGATTCAGTGAATGGGTAAGGAACAGTAGGCAAAGCCGTGGATGACGGAGGTTGTCCGCCAGAGCGGGCCTGATCCAGAATATCTCCTCGTGCACTCTGTCTCAACAAGAAGTGGCTACGGGCGGTGGGCCGGTCATGCTCCTCAACAAACTGTTGCTGAAGACCGAAGTCTGTTTCGGAGTTTTTCGTCGTCTGAAATAAGGTGGCTCCAAGAGATGTTTCAAGGCGCAGATGCTCCGTGGAAGGTAGAAACCCGTCAGAGTCTCTGGCCGTCGTCTGCTCAGGAGTCGCGCAGACGACAAGGATGTTGGGTAGAGTGGCATCCAGACGAGATGATATGTTGGCAGTCGCCCAATCATTGAATTTGACAGTCGATTCCGCAACACTTAGCAACACTGCTCCACGATCGACAAGAACCCACAGGTTGATCGGCTGTAGCCTCGCCCTGACGAATGTCGTATCATAGATCGGCTCCACATCCACTACCGGTAGAGCATTCTCATCGTCGCTGAAAGTGAATCCAAAGCTCCGCAATCCATTCGCGAGAGACTTCAAGAAGCCGGTGGTGCACTCGCCTGAGATGCCGCCCACGTGAAAATCCCAGTTGCACATGTAAGTGGGCTCCGCTGGAGGGAGACCAAACAGACGATGGCCGTATATCTCCAACCCATCCAAAAAGAGTTGAGTCCGATTTGCCTCGCGCGGACTCAGCGGGCTCTCCGCTCCGGCGCTCGATGGGGACGCGGACAACGGGCTGAGGTTCACCATCAAGTCCATGTAATAATTTGTGAACCTCAGTTCGAGCTCTAATGAGGCAAGATCGAGCCGCACGCTCTCGGTGGCCGAGTACAGAGCCGACGGCAGCATCAAGGAGGTATCCTGTGCGGTGAGCGTCAGGATCACGTCCAGATTGTTGGTCTTCTTGTGCTGTCCTCCCGCTTTGGATTCCTGTCCGAGTGGTACGGTTTTGTCAGGTTTTGGCGACTGGTGTTCCTCCAAAGTCTTGAAATGAATGTCTTCACCAAGGTAGTTGTCCTTGAACTTTATAAAGTACCGAACGAGAAAACCGAAGAGGATCACCTTCGGGTGTAAGCCACTGATGTGTAGGAACAGCGAGTCGGTGAGATCGGGCGATGATCCGGCATTCACGGTGTACCGCGCAGTAACCGACAAGGTCTTCAGCGTACCAATCTCCTGGGAGAATAAAAATGTCGACTGTGTCTTCCATGGCGGCGTATGGAGATCGATGCCGCCGCCACTATCGCCGTGAACAAGGATGGGCACGTCCATGTAATCAGGCCGATATCTGTCCAACGGGATGGTTAACTCGACACCCAGCCGCGGTCCACGCACGACGAGGAAGGTATTGTCGTCGAGGTTGGAGGGATCGTTGATGATGTTGGAGTCATTCACGTTGAGGTAGAGGCGAAAGTTGAATGCTTGCAGATCCAAAAGATACCTCATCGGAATGAAGGTATGGTAGTCCGGTAAAGGACCAGTGCCCCAATCTGCAACCAGATCAGATAACAGAGAGACATGCTCCCTCAAGAAGAACACTTCGGCGTCATGGACCGCAACTCGGACGGCCCAGTCGTGAGGTCCGTTCCATTTCAACGGATTAGAAAGATCGCAGGAGATGTTCGTTCGCTTGCACATCCAGAGCAGTCCGTTGTTCACGCTGCTCGAGATCTGAGCCTCGGGAGCCTCAACCTCAAGGGAAGTATGATACCCGTCCTCTGAGGCCAACATGTCCAGGACGTAGCTGACCGTCGAGTCCGCCGGGATCTTGACATCGAGCCAGCCAATTGGTCGTGTCCGAGGTCGTGTCCGAGGCCCAGACTTGGATTTGTGAGCGTTGCGCTTGTTCGCGGACTTCTTCGTGTTCTTCCTCGCGGCCTCGTCCGAGACTCTAAACGTGTCCGGGTCGGTGCTCCACTTCCAGTCCTTTGACGGCTCTCTGGTTGGGATTCGCAAGGTCACCGTGTCCCGGAGTTCAATGAGCACCTTGAAGACGGGCGCAATCCGCCTTTGGCCGGACTCTGGCGTTCTGTCAGGTGTCGAGTTCTTGAAGATGCGTGGGAAAAACATGGATTGCAGCTCAGACCGACGTCTATCGGTCCACGGTCCATAGCTGATGGTTCCACCGTCTACAGTAAGATCCAGGCCCCATTGCGGCGGCTGATTCCTCTTGCAAGAGGCAGAAACTGGCTCTCTAAGCGCTTGGGGACTATCGCATCGTGGAACAAGGCCAGCCACATCCCAATAGTAACTGATGCCGACACCGGGACTGTCGAGCACGGTCGATTGTCTGGCATATTCGACCGACCTCCAGCCATCGTGCTCGCCCTTTTCATTCTCGTCGACGTAGCGCGACAGGCCAAGCCATCTATTTTCCGCTGCCTGAAACGAGGAGGCACGGCCACGATGCTTGAGCTTCGATCCGCCTCTGGACCGTTGCAGCGCGCCGGCGAAAGGTCGGACCCAACGTCTGAGAAACTTTCGTGCCTTCAATGCCTCGTCGTCGCCAGGGCTTCTGCCGGTGTCGGCGGCTTGTGGGGTGGGAACCTGAGCGCCGGATGTAACCACTGCATGAGGCTCGGCCAGCGAAGGTGCTTTATAGGCGGGGTTCGGCCTCATCGAGATCACAGGGTGCTTCAGCTGCACATTGACGATCTGTCTGTAGCAGTCTGGGGGCGGACATGCAGAAGCGTCGACTTCACCGCTCCCTCTCTCAAATTGAACGATCAGAAGGCAAGTAACGCTGTCATTCCCAAAGGTGATCGCTCCCTTCTCGCACTCCAGGCTGATCGGGAGCAGCTGCAATAAGGTCTCTCCGGCCTCCTCGCTGCTGTCCGAACGAGCCGAGGGGCTATCCGTACCCGATAGGGCGTCCGCCGCACCGGCTTGTCGGCCCAATCCTGATTCATCCTTGACCTTTGGGCTCGCAGCTGATTCGGGCTGATTTGCGGCTGGTGCAGCGCCAGTCAGCGAACCATCGCCTAGGCCATTTGCACGGTGTTCGGTCTCGGGCGAAGCGTCTTCGGCGGAGTTCGGCGACTGGAGGCCGTGATCGACATTGGCGGTATCTTGCGCAGGACCTGCCTTTGACTCACTGCGACGGGAAACGCTGTCGAGTATGGCATCGTAAGCGGGGGTGCGATTGTAGATGAACCATTCGAGGCCACGGGCCTTTAACAGCAAGCGGCAGGGCAGGTTGGCGGAGACGTTAACACCTCCCTTCTCCCTCTGATCAGAGTCTCCGGCGGCTGCGCTGCAAGACTCGGTCGAGGGATCGTTTGCACATTTCAGATCTCGGGCACAGTCCCGGACTCTCCGGTACCAGTAGCGCCAGGTGATGTGACCACCGTGAATGAGGACCGTTTCGTTCTCTCCGTGGTAGCGAAACCCCCTGAAGAACACTCGGCCGGCGAGCAATGAAATCTGCAGGGACTGGATCTCCACATGGGCGTTGTATCTCTTCCACGTATAAGCCCGTAGTCCATATGAGAATAGCCTTGCGAAAAGGCGGTTGAAGTAGAAGAGGAAGAGAATGGTCAAGATGCCGCAGCTCAGCAGCTCGATCAGTAGCCGCCAATTCAGGCTGTCTTTGCCCGCAATCGGGGCTGCCATGCTGGACATGACCGTCAGCATCCGTCCCTCGGTGCTGCCAACCGCTGCAGGCAGGCATTTTCTATCAGTCGCGGCCTCGTCGTCCCATTGTGTTTGGAGCAGCAGCACGATGCCAGTCGCCGTTACAACGTAGCTATCGCGACGACGACACGTCCTTTGGTAGAGCTACGGTATTGAGGTACTCGTGATGTGCGTATAAGTACGTACAGTATGTACGGAGTACTTCCATACCGGCAGGCGACCACGGCGACTTTTACAATGCTGGCGCAGGACTTCTGCTGAGCTTCAAAGGTTTTGCTCGATATTGTGACTAATCTGAGAACTACACACTGCTGACAACTTTTGTAAAATGCGGCTCAAAACAGGAGAATGGTATGTAGTTCTGTATGTAAGTACTTCCGTATGTACGTACGAAGTACGTCCCGTATATATGTACGGGAGTACTGACATTTGTTCGTTCAGGCGTGAATTCTCCGTACTGGAACGTCTGATATCTAAAGTTGTAGAGTAAACTTTGTATATGAAATCGATATTGCAAAGGAAACGGGAGATCCTAAGTGCCGGCCGCTCAGACATTTCTGCAGCCTGACCACGTGCCGACCTCGTACGAGGGTACTCCGTACTAGTCCGTGCTTGTCCAGAGCAGCCAGAGCACGTGATCTATCCTCGTAGATCAAGTACCGTAATGCGGTCATACCCGTACCAATCTTTCTCAAGAATCATAAGTCTTGATTGATTATTTGACTTCCTGATTGGGAGCCTCGGAGCTTGGAGAGCTCGTCGCCAACGGTCGTCGATGACGACGCCTCACTTTTTATGACGACTGCCACGTGCAGCTTGACCTCGGACGCAGGCACAGCAAGGAAACATCCACCGACATCCTACATACGTACATATGAATTACAGCCGTCGTATCACAGATCGGTCTCTGTGTTGAGCCTGCTGCTTAGGCAGCTGGGGCGATAGCTCCTCCAGCAGCTGCCATGGACGGTAATCCTTTCACCGGAGGCTCAGGCGCAAGACTCACCAAGGCCACGGTCATCGTGGCTGGAGTGGCCTGCCTGGCATCCTCAATATTGTCCATCTTGTACGTTGTCGCTGTGCCGATGTGCTTGCGCGTGGAAACAGGTGTGACCAGCCTTGCTGATGCTCTTCTCTAGCTCGATTTGGTTGCAGCTGTAAGGGCACGATCGTCACTAGAGAGCCCTGCGGTCCCCCGACTTACTCGTCACCGCAGTAAAAACTACCGAAAGCCCCTTCTACAGAGATATGTCGTGCGAATACTCTGCCTGTAAGTCTCGGCAGCTGCGCTGCTGACAGGCCTCATCCTTATGGCACGTCAGAGTTCCGATATACGCCACGGCGTCGTGGGCGAGTCTGTGGTCGTTGAAGGCTTCGTCCTGGATCGAGCCCATACGGGATGTCTACGAGGTATACCCCGTACACGCAGAGCTTCGTCGCCGCCAGAGCCGTGTGTCTAACATCGATGGGCAGGCCTTTACGATCTACACCTTCCTGCAACTGCTGATCAACTTCCTGGGCGGTGAACGTGCCCTCATCGTGATGATGCATGGCCGTCCGCCGACCCATCACTTGTGGCCTCTCAACCACTGTCTCGGGACGGTTGACATCTCCGACCCTCACACCTTTTTGGCCATCAAACGAGGCATCCTGCAGTACACCTGGGTGAAGCCGATGCTGGCGATTGCGACCATCGCGATGAAAGCAACAGACACCTACCAGGAGGGCTATGTCGGACTTCGATCAGGCTACCTGTGGAGCGGAATCATATACAATGTTAGCATCACCATCAGCCTGTACTCGCTCGCCATGTTCTGGGTTTGCATGTCGCAGGACCTTCAGTCGTTTCGACCGATGCCCAAATTCCTCTGCATCAAGTTGATCATCTTCGCGTCGTACTGGCAAGGCTTCTTCCTGTCCATCCTGGTCTGGCTGGGGGCCATTCCCGACGACGTGAAGGGCTACTCCCCGGACAACATTGCGGCGGCCATCCAGAACGCGCTCATCTGCTTCGAGATGCCGGCCTTTGCCGTTGGGCACTGGTACGCCTTCTCCTGGCACGACTACGCCGATCCCACCATCTCGTCTGCCAGGCTGCCGGTCCTCTACGCCCTGAGAGATTCGTTCGGCTGCCGGGACCTCATCGAAGACACCAAAGAGACGTTCGGCGGCAAGAAATATGAATATCGGCTCTTCGATTCCACCGACGACGTGCTCACCCACGAATCGTCGCAGTCCCGCATGGCGCGGATGATGGAAGGCATGAGATACGAGCGTGGCGGCAAAGGAAAGTACTGGATTCCCAAGCCCGGCGAGGCCAGCAGTCGAACGCCGCTGCTGGCAGCCGAACAGGGATCGGCCGCGCGGAGCATCAGCCCAGCCGTGGTGTCCTGGGCCGATACCGTCACGGCGGGAAAGCCAGGACACGACATGGAGCCGATCGAGGAAGATAGCGAGGACGAGCGGCTGTATGCCAATGCTAGGACGTTGGAGTTTGGCGATTGGCATGTCGGTGGCCACCTTTCTCCCACCCCAAAGGGCGGACTGCCACCCGGGCCGTTCGGCTGATTGCCACCGTAGTATCCTGTGATCGCCGCCCACGAAGCCTCGAGGGAGTCCTGGATGCGCGACCGGCCGACGCTGATCACGCCATCGACCCATCGCCACGTGCTGCACCCGACCGAGGCCAACAAGAGCAACCGCCGCCAGAAGGTGCAAAAGATGCTCGACAACCACAAGGTCCGAGATGATGCCGCCCCGAAGGAGGGCCGTTCCCGATCTCGACTTCCGATAGTCGGTGGTCTGCTCACGTCCAGGTCATCGTCGTCGTCATCGTCGTCATCATCACCATCGTCATCGGACTCGATAAAGTCGAATCGGGACCAGCTGGTCGACCTCATCATCGAAGACACCGAGGCCGAGGACACGGAGCGGGTGCGGGCGAGGAAGGAGGGCAGCGCAAGGTGGAACGAGGAGGAGCCTCGACTGTTTGTGTAAGCATCAGCGGAGCCTTGGCCGCTGCGTCGCGGTGTCGACTTTGGACATCTAACCGACGCGCACGCAGGAGGGCCTACCCTGGACCAAATCAAGGCGAGGAGATGCGCGAAGGATTCGCGCCCGACGAGGCGTCTACATCTGCGGGCCCTCCAGAGCACGCATCTCGCGACACTGCAGAAACGGAGGACGGCTCCGAGGACACGCACGAAGACGAACGCCGGCGACGTGACCACGGGGGGTCCACGTCAGCCGCTCAAGGGGCGCACGGCGATAACGACGACAACGACAACGGCGATGCAGACGAGGAGCGTGGTCCGGGCCACGGGCGTTTCGACGACGAACAGCAAGCGTGGAGGTCCCACGGCGACGCAGGCCGATGAGGCTCGGCCACCATCTCATACCTTTCAGGTTTTCTCTCCCGCTCTTCCTCCTCCTCCTCCTCCTCCTCTTCTGTCGCCCACATCTCACTACCCTCGTATGATATCAAATGCATCTTGGAAGTGGTGTTCAGGAGACGACATCGTTACAGTCGGTAGATACGTACATAACATACAGTAGAGCAGCTTCACATCACGAATCTTTGTCGCCGACGACAAGGCCTTACAGTCTCGGATTCGCCACTCGCGATGGATATTAAGACCAGGCTACTTCTCTCGAAGGAACAAGCAGGCGAGCAGGTAGGCAGCCAAGCAGGCAGCCAAGCAAGCGATGTCGCAGACACCCGTCCTCTTTCTTTCAGTCTTATCGATCCGTCGAATGCGCCCATCCGCTCAACCTCAAGAGGGAAAGAGTCTGTCCACTTGGCTTCGTATGTATTTTTTATGGCTCCCCCAAGGAGGTCGGCATACAACCACGGACTACTTATTGTGGTCGTAGCGCGACGGGTCACTTGGTTTCTATACTCGTGGTAGCTTAGTTACACACTAGCCGCGCGCTTCGAGAGATGGCTTCAGGGCCATGGTCTGATCTTTGGATTGGATTGGATTGGGTTGGTTTGGCGACGGTCATGTTGACGGTCATGTTGACGGTCATGTTGACGGTCTTGTTGACGGTCTTGTTGACGGTCTTGGGTCTGAACAATCTACTCCTACTTTACGTGTGCGGAGTGCTCTGCACGCAGGGTTCTGGGGGTCACGAGGGAGTAGTACCTCGTAGGGCGTCGTCTTCAAGGCTTCTGAATTGGAGGAAGAGTGCCAGGGTAGTTAGTGGGCTTGGTTAGGGTGTTGATTACGTAGGTCACGTGTCCGTAGCATCGAGGGGTCTATATACTGTACACCTTGGAGGAGCTTCTGATGGAACTGGACTTTATCTACGGAGTACTTATGTACATACGTACCGGTACGTCGATACGTTGTGCGGGGTTGGGGGGTGTGATTGTGATTGTGGAGGGTTGGTGATCAAGTACCCCACACATATCTCGTCGGTATGGAAGTACATAGGTAGTCTATGAGTATTGAAGATTTTGGTCTCGGTTGTATGGACAGACTGGTAAGAGCTACGACTAGGTACTCCAGTACGTAGTACTCCGTACATACGTACGTAACTACAGAAGTAGCTACTGTGACCCCTGCGAAATACGGAAGTACTGACGTATGAGATACGAAGGTACTCCACCCAGATTCTCGTGGCTTCGCTGTGCTACGAAGTACCCGTTCCATGGGGGGGGGCATAAGGGGCTACAGCCCACTGTTCAACGGCCCAATATCTACTGTACACAGGTATCGTAGCGAAGGAAGAAGCCAATTGCTCTCTGGCTGGTGACCCTCAAAGCCATTCAACGTCCAGATTTGAAGAGCATCGTTCGCCACCCCTGCTGCAGTGTACGATGAATTAACGGACAACTACTCTGGTACCCCCCACTATGCACCTTGATTACTTCGGTGCCCCCCTCTTACTTCCATGCCCCCCGCATAAATCAGTACATGCACTTTGCCGAGCCACACCATATAAAGCTAGGTATCTCTTCAAATCGGCAAGGTATAAGCTTCATAAGTCCTGGTAGCATCACACAGCGTACATTCTTCAGTCGCATTTTTTTCTAGCTCTAGACCTATTAAGTCAAATCCTATTTCGATGTCATATATGGCATTTTCGGTGTTGTGAGGACTTTGTGAGTGGTGTGGAGCTGGGGGGTGGGTGGGCTGATACCCAAAAGTTTAGTAGTACTTAGTTCTTCCAGGGAGTGCCGCCAAACTAGAAGTATTTGTGCTAAGCGAAGGGGGCACCGAAGTAAGATACGCACATAGAGGGGGGTACCAGAGCACAGTAATTGTCCGATGAATTAATCACTCGTAGAGCTCTCTGAAGCTGTCACCAGGGTCTATAAGAAGCTTTGTGAGTTCCGAGCTTGTGCGGTTGAGAGTCGACACATGGTCAAAGCTCTGACGACATTCGATGCAGGCAACGGAACACGGCGCCGGAGATCCACACCTCCGACACGCCGAAGAGACATCTAGAATTCTCAGTGAAACCAGCCGAGCTCGGCTCTTTATCTGGCATCATGCAAGCTTCTTGGACGTCATCATCGACGCCGGCATCTGATGGTCCCGTGGCCCCCCGGTGGCCCCTCTTCGACGACCTACTGTAGACGGGTGATCGCCCCACTCCAGGGGGACAAGCGAATACGAGGCTGGCCAAAGCAGCGGCCGGAGAGAAAGAGCTGAGCGACGAAGGAGAGGTACGTACGACAGGCCATGTTCCACCTTGTTGCTTTACTACAGTAGCAGCTACTGACACCTTCGACGGTCGGCAGGGTGCAGCCTGCTAAAGCCAAGACGGAGCAGGATCGCGGGCAGGCACGCGTGGCACGGCCGCAAAGCACGGGCAGAAAGCGGAAGTTCGACGACGATATGGTTCCGGCGTTCGTCACGCTTGGTCGAGCAATGGGAACTTGCGAACGGGACCGCGACTGAGATGGCTACGATTGCTTGCAGGGCTTGCTATCGATAACCTCGTGCTGGTATGAATTTGTTCTTCCGGTCCATTTTCGAGCGCATTTTACTTTTCTGTGCCGTGCCGTCGTCGCCGTGGTTGTCCTGGCAGTGCCTGGCTGTCGTCGTCGTCCTTGTCTCAACCCAACCGCGATCCTGCTGATCGATGTGACTGCCGAGCCATTGCTGTTCGGCTGCAGCTTCTCTCGTTTCCCGCCTCCTCTGCATGCGAAGACCTAATTCCTACTCGTACTTTCGTACTGCAGCACGTACAGTAAGACGTACGAGGTACTACTACGAGCATGCTGTAGCAGTTCACCTCTGGGTGTCTCTTCTTCCGCTTCTGCGCCGACGGGTTTGTTTTCGAGTCTGATAACGGCGACACCAAGTGTGGGCCATTGACGACGCGAGGACTGGGGGAGACGATCATACAGGAACCATGCGTCGACACCAGACAACCCGGGCCGGCGGTCGATGGCTGGATCCTGTGACGCGAACCAAGCGAATCCGCAGCACGACTTTCCCTTGCGACACCACCCCCCCCCCCCCCCCCCCCCATGACGACTAGGGCCGACTGCGGCTTGGTGACGGCGCCCAGTAAGCGCCGACGATGTTGGAGGGGCAGCTCGTATCCGAGACGGCTCGGCGACCTATCACAGGGGCTCACGACGCCCTTAGCCGACTTGGGCCGACACTCGATCTGCGTCCGCGGGTCGGGCTCAGCGGAAGGAGAGAAACAGGAACCTAGTTCAGGTGGGGAGAGGAGGGGACGACTCGAAAGCCCAAACCGGGGCCGTCGCTGACGGACCTCCTTCATGATGACCCCCGCGTCGTTGACCGCCCATCAGCAAGGGCGGTCCACGCTAGGACGATGGGACGATGGGCCATTTTAGCAGGCGCCCTGCGATCCCGTGCGCCGGCCGACAGTCCTGTTTCAAAGCGTTTCCTTCGTCCGTTCTTCCGCCATCCATCCTCCACCACGTTGCCCCAGGATCGCTGGCCCGCGCGAGCGCACTCCGGACCCTCTTAAGATCCGCCTCTGCCGCGAATCGCATCGGCTCTGAATCGCCAACCACGCCGGACGGGGGCCTTCCTGGTGCGGCTTCGACTCTTATGTGCGCGTGAGGAGTGCGGCCATCCCCAGTGGAGGCCATGGTGTGGAAAGGATTGAGTGACTACGTCGACGAGGCCTATCGAGGATGGATGGCCTCGACCATGGCGTGCTGCGGCGCGAGACCATCGAGGCGTGACGGCGAGGGTGGTCCGCCCACGAAGGAGGTCGGCGCATGGGCTGACGGTAAGCCTCTCTCCCGCGCAGGAATCACTCGATCGACCACGGCAAGGGGGAAACCGGCTGCTGACGCGATCACCTTGGATTCATCACAGACAAGTCGTTGGAGGTATGCTACGATCAGCCCCGACCGAACCCGCCGCCGAGGCGGGAACCTCGACATCAGCGCTCCGCGAGCCACTCGTCGACGTTGACCTTGACGACCAAACTGGCGGACCGGAGCCGCAGCTTGGCCTCGAGGGCGTCGAGTCGCGGCAGCGTACTCCTGCGAGGGAGCGTCGTCGGTGGACGACCGCGGCGGCCGACCATCGGCGCACCCTCCGACTTCCGACGAGTCGAGGGTGACTTCGGCCAGCGTCGAGCCGAGGGATTCAGGCCCCTAGAGCTGAGCATATACCACCCCTTCAACCGACTCTCGCCGCTGCCGGATTTCTGCTCGTCCGCCGACGAGGAAGGGCCGGCGGACGAGGACTTGCCTCCCCCGCCCCTTCCGGCGTTCGTGCGGACGACGTCCGTCATGTCCCTCCCCTCCTCCGAACATCGCATCGCCCGCAAACCCATCAGCACACCGTCCTCCGACGCCGCCTGGCATCCGAGGACGCACCAGAGCTTCGATGCGCTGTCGACCGTCTCGGGGCTCGGGAACGACTGGGAGGTGCAGTCGTTGCGACCGAGGCCCAGCTTGCCCGACCGTCTCGATTCTGTGCCGCCCAGAAATGTCGTCAAAGCCCCGTCGTCGGCGCGAAGCCGGTGGCAAACGCCTTTCGACCTCGGACCCGCGCCCCACCGGCCCGACGCCGACCCCTTTCGAATCCGTGAGAGCAAGCACGCAAGACCCGACTCGGGCTTCCTCAGCATCTCGTCCTTGAGGACCTACGACACGCCCGCCTTTGGCGAACACGAAGAGGGTATGTCGCCGTGCCCGCGTCGCTCACCGACGTCGGCATCGCTTCTGACGCCTGTTCTTCTTTCGATACATCTAGATTACCCCCGCAGGCCAAGCGCGTCGGTGCTGTCACGCCCCCACCCTCTCAAGAGTTTCTCGTCGCACGCGTCGCTACAGGCACCGGCGAAGATCCGGCTTCGCGACTCTCCAGCACGAAGCTCGGCCCCGGTGCGGCAAGCGGGCTCGGAAGGCACCACCACCGCAGCAGAAGCCGTGTCCCCACCGCAGCCTCCGTCGACGAGATGGCTCATCCCCCTCCCACGACCCAAAGAGGTCGAGCAAGCCGGCGGCTCGGACGGACGATCACCGGTGACGCCTTGCCTCGCGAGCACCTATCGATCCTCGCCGCCTCTCGCCGCGCTCTCGCCCCGTACTCGGTCGTCCACGATGTCGACCCAAGCCACACGATCCACCTTCGAAGATCCCCCGACGCCAGGCACCATCACGCCTCAGACATCGCCGGGCCGTCGTCCGGCGCCGTTCCGCCAACGCACCTTTGGCTACGGCGACGCCGCCACGGTCGGCACCGCCGCCAGCCCCATCATGCCCACCAAGAGGCTCCAGCCGGACCGTCACCACGATGCCGTATGGTCCGTCGTACCCGATGAGCGTCGACTCCAGCATCACGACGTCGCGGGCCGTCGCGTCGTCTCGATTCACGACTCGGGCTCTGGCCCGGCCTCACCTCCCTCGTTCACTACGCCGACGACGGCCCCCGTTGCCGTTGGCGTCGCATTCTGAAAGTTCCCACGCCCACATACGCATACGCCAACGTAACCTTTTCCTTCTCCCACAACAACTCCCGTCTTGCGACGATATTTCTCTATCCCTTCTGTCGTCTGCGTCCTCCTTGCTTTCAGCTTTGACCTCGCCGCGGCAGCTTGCTCTCGGCCCTGCCACCGCGCCTACACGCATAGTCCGAGAGCAGCTTCGTTCACGATACCCCAATTCTTACGTCCCGATCGATCTCGATACCAAGTACTACAATTGGTACTACCTATCACTTTATAATCTACTTTTATTTCGACAATGATGCTCTCCGATCCAATCGTTCATCACAAACGATGCGTGATCTAGTTCTCTTCGACGACACAGCCGTCAAGGCAGGGCACCGTCCATACCGCGGTGGCTGTGCCCTTGACATCTGTCTATCTGCAGAAGCGGGCGTTCGCATGTAAGCAATAGCTCGAATACGCCTCGCCGAGATGAAGCCACGACGAGTCGACGGCCGTGGCCAGAACACCTGGGGGCATAATCAGATGCTTTCTGCCAGCTCGAATGAATCAGACGGCTACGAGTGCAACCGCGAACGGCTGCGGACATGTGACTGCTCTGGACTGCTTTGTAGAGCTCTAAGATATCCGGCGTCAAGACTCCGAAGCGTTGACTCATGCCAATGTCGGCTTGAGCAGTCCCGTGCCGAAATTCTAAGCCTGTAAGATTGCAAGAGAGAAATCCAAGGGTAATAGGGCAAGTGGGAAAAGCCCTGAGAGTTTGTTGCCACAAAAACGCTTTTGGTGAGGAATGGGCTGCTGACTCATCAACACCCCGCCTATACCGGTACTGTATTAGCATATCTGCTTACTAAGTGTCGCCTGACTCGTCAGTCGTCTCCCTTTGTTGTGACTGCGTTTTGCTTTGCCCTTCCGTTCCTTCCTAGCAGACCTGCTTACTCAGTCCTCCCCCGATGACTCGTACTGTACGTGTACGGCCAGTGCCGGGAAGCTTTCACCGTAGTGGGGCAGCGGCACTGAAACTCGACCATCGCAGAACAAGAAGAGGGGTGGGGACATTTCCAATCTAGTGCGGTGAGTTGGAAGAGATCCTCCACCAACTTGGTCGTGCCCGATATATATCTCGTCTCTCGTCCTCCTGACAGCTCATCCTCTCAGATACCATCGTCTAAACCGTCAACGTCCGCCAAGGGCCCCTTTTGGCAGCTCTTCAGTCGGATCACCGCAGTCGAGAATAAGCTCCTTCGAACCTTCCCCGCTTCTTCGCCTTCGTCGTCGTCGTCGTCGTCGTCGTCGTCCGTCCGTCCGTCCGTCCGTCCGTCCGTCCGTCCCAGCGACGAACGAGCTCGGCTCGATTCCTTCCTCCTGCATCTAGAGCGGTTCCACCTCGAACACCGCAAACATGGTCAAGTAAGTACATCGCTCTTTCTATGGAATTGCTCGCATCGAGTGAGGGCGTCTTGGATAGGCCTCTGTGCGATGCGAGTCTTGATCTGTTGTCCGTCGCTCAAACCATCGGAAGAGCGGACGTGCCCCCGTCAGATGAGTTTTCGAAGGTGCTCGAGCTGACAAGATGAATTTCAGCTTCACGATCGAAGAGGTACGGCTCGGTCGACTAAATAACGTCGTCAGGAAGGAGAATCCGCGGCATTGGTACCGTACTGACCAGGCTCGGACTACAGATTCGCGCCCTCATGGACAAGGCGGCCAACGTCCGCAACATGTCGGTCATCGCCCACGGTGAGTTGCAAGATCTCCGAGAGCAGAGACACCGAAAAGCCATGACGACGGACGCTGACCACTCTTGAGCAGTTGACCACGGCAAGTCCACTCTCACCGACTCCCTGATCGAGCGCGCCGGCATCATATCGGCTGCCAAGGCTGGACTAGCCCGCATCACCGACACGCGGCCCGATGAACAGGAGCGCTGCATCACCATCAAGTCGACCGCCATCTCCTTGTATGCTCATCTCCCGCACGAGGAGGACGTCAAGGACATCCCGCAGAAGACCGACGGCAACGACTTCTTGATCAACCTCATCGATTCCCCGGGCCACGTTGACTTCTCGTCCGAGGTCACTGCGGCGCTACGAGTGACGGACGGAGCCCTCGTCGTGGTCGACTGCGTCGAGGGTGTCTGCGTCCAGACCGAGACGGTGCTTCGCCAGGCGCTCGGCGAGCGGATCAAGCCCGTGTGCATCATCAACAAGGTCGACCGCGCCCTGCTCGAGCTGCAGATCAAGAAGGAGGACCTCTATCAGTCCTTCTCGCGGACGATCGAGTCGGTCAACGTCATCATCTCTACCTACTTCGACAAGACCCTGGGCGACGTCCAGGTCTACCCGGAAAAGGGCACGATCGCGTTCGGCTCCGGTCTGCACGGATGGGCCTTCACCATCCGTCAGTTCGCCGTCAGGTACGCCAAGAAGTTCGGCGTCGACAAGGCCAAGATGATGGAGCGCCTCTGGGGCGAGAACTACTTCAACCCCAAGACCAAGAAGTGGACCAAGAACGGTACCCACGAAGGCGAGCAGCTCGAGCGCGCCTTCAACCAGTTCATCCTCGATCCCATCTTCAAGATCTTCGGCGCCATCATGAACAACAAGAGGGACGAGATCAACAATCTCCTCGGCAAGCTCGAGATCAAGCTCAGGGGCGAGGACAAGGACCTCGAGGGCAAGCCTCTGCTCAAGGTCGTCATGCGCACCTTCCTCCCGGCCGCCGACGCGCTGCTCGAGATGATGGTCATCCACCTGCCCTCGCCCGTCACGGCGCAGCGCTACCGCGCCGAGACGCTCTACGAGGGGCCGCCCGACGACGAGGCCTGCCTCGGCATCCGTGACTGCAACCCCAAGGCCCCGCTCATGCTATACGTCTCGAAGATGGTGCCGACGCTGGACAAGGGCCGCTTCTACGCCTTCGGCCGCGTCTTCGCCGGCACGGTGCGCTCGGGCATGAAGGTCCGCATCCAGGGCCCCAACTACACGCCCGGCAAGAAGGAGGACCTCTTCATCAAGGCCATCCAGCGCACCGTCCTGATGATGGGCGGCAAGAACGACGCGATCGAGGACGTGCCGGCCGGCAACATCGTCGGCCTCGTCGGCGTCGACCAGTTCCTGCTCAAGTCGGGCACGCTGACGACGAGCGAGACGGCGCACAACCTCAAGGTCATGAAGTTCTCGGTCAGCCCCGTCGTGCAACGGTCGGTCGACGTCAAGAACGCCGGCGACCTGCCGAAGCTGGTCGAGGGCCTGAAGCGGCTGTCCAAGTCGGACCCGTGCGTGCTCACGTTCACGCCCGAGTCGGGCGAGCACATCGTCGCCGGCGCCGGCGAGCTGCACCTCGAGATCTGCCTCAAGGACCTCGAGGAGGACCACGCCGGCGTGCCGCTGCGCATCAGCGACCCCGTCGTCACCTACCGCGAGTCGGTTCAGGGCTCGTCGCGCATGACGGCCCTGTCCAAGTCGCCGAACAAGCACAACCGGCTGTACATGACGGCGCAGCCGCTCGGCGACGAGCTCGCCGACGACATCGAGGCGGGCAAGGTCGGGCCCCGCGACGACTTCAAGGCGCGCGCCCGCGTGCTCGCGGACGAGCACGGCTGGGACGTGACCGACGCGCGCAAGATCTGGTGCTTCGGCCCGGACACGACCGGCCCGAACCTGCTCGTCGACCAGAGCAAGGCGGTCCAGTACCTGAACGAGATCAAGGACTCGGTCGTGTCGGCCTTCCAGTGGGCGAGCAAGGAGGGGCCCGTGGCGGAGGAGCCGATGCGGGCGATGCGCTTCAACGTCCTCGACGTGACCCTGCACGCCGACGCCATCCACCGCGGCGCCGGCCAGATCATGCCGACGGCCCGTCGCGTCTTCTACGCGGCCGCGCTCCTCGCCGAGCCCTGCCTGCTCGAGCCCGTCTACCTCGTCGAGATCCAGGTGCCCGAGTCGGCCATGGGCGGCATCTACGGCGTCCTGACCCGACGACGCGGCCACGTCGTCGCGGAGGAGCAACGCGCCGGCACGCCGCTGTTCAACGTCAAGGCGTACCTGCCCGTCAACGAGTCGTTCGGCTTCACGGCCGACCTGCGCTCCAACACCGGTGGTCAGGCCTTCCCGCAGTCCGTCTTCGACCACTGGCAGATCCTTCCTGGCGGATCCGTGTCGGATCCCAGCACGATGCCCGGCAAGATCGTGCTCGGAACGCGAAAACGAAAGGGTCTCAAGGAGAACGTGCCGGGTTACGAAGAGGTGAGCCGCCCTTTGCCCCCCCTCTCCTCTCCTCTCCTCTCCTCTCTTCTCCCTCTCTCCCTCCATCCATCCGCCATCCTCCTGTTCCCTTTCGCCAGGAGCCCCCTTCACGTGCCCCATCCTCCAATCGCAGTATCATCGATCATCCCACCGAGGTCCGCTAACTCTGCCGGTCCTCTGCTAGTACTACGACAAGTTGTAGATGCATGCCTGCGCATCACCCTCTCAGACTTCTCACCTCGTCACCCCCTTACCCTCAGAAGGCCCGTTTCTCCCTGACGACCGCCACGATCGAGATGTCTCTGGTGTGGGCTTGAATTTCTTCGACCGAGGGAGCACGCCGATGGTTTCAACGATCTGCGATGGCATGGATCATATGACCTCGAGCATGAGGTCACCACGATCCTGGAATCCGCCGGATGCGCTCTGAACGGCATCCGATGGGCTCTCGAAGGTCCTACAGTATAGCGTCTCAAAGCTTTCTATACGGTAGATGAACAAGACCAGAAGAGTGTTGGCGTCTCCTTCCGCATCTACCTATTCGTACCATGCGTGAGAGTGAAGCAGGGTTGTCGCCTGGCACTCATGAGTACCGTATATGACAGCTGTAGAGGAGCTGAGGCGCATTGGTTGCCAGGAGACGACGTAAGTACGTACGTTACGTATGGTATCAAAATTTTGTACCAGTGGGGCTGTGGCACAGCTGCAGGGCGAAGAAAGCTGGTCGTCGAGGGCTCGCGGCCTACTAAGTTACTCGCCGCGCTCGTATAGCACTCTAGCTATCTGACTAAGCTGACGCTTGTGCTGCTGTAGTCACGTGAAACGTACTTCCGTTACCGTAAAGCTCATAATCACGTGACGTCTCAAACTCTTCTTCCGCAGGCCCTCGGCCAACCGTGGCTTTCCTGCGCGGGAAACAAGAGCTCAGGTCTGTTTTTGAGCGTTCCAGGATCATCATCCGCAAATCCCTCCGTGCCTACGTACTCACGGTACTTTATATGCTGTGGAAGGTACATACGTACAGCATCATACGAGTACGTACGTTACGTACTGTACTGTACTGTACTGTACGGTACTGTGCTGTAACATACAGCATCCGTTGCCATCTACCGTACGGTATCTCATCCAGCCATCCAACCATCGTCCATCCGGCAAAAAAGTCAGGCAGACACACAGGCAGGCAGGCAGGCAGGCAGGCAGGCAGGCAGGCAGACAGTCGCCGTCATCGATCAATCCGCGACCGGATCAACACGCGTCTGTACGGAGTCACGTACTTTGAGTTCTAAAACGCATCAGATCGGGATCCACGCCTCAAGCCTTTTCTTTGTCGCTCGGGCGAGGTTTGGAAGTTCTGAGAAGAAGAAGAAGAACAAGTGCGTGTTTGAACCCGAATCAAATTGAACTTCTTGAATTTTTACATCGTGGTCTGCGGTAGCTGGTGTGTGTGGCAGTTGGCGTGCTTGCGTTGCATGGTCTGCGTTGCATGGTCTGCGATGAATTTGTGCTGATTCAATTTCTGTGGTACTGCAGTTTTCAGGTTCTGTCGGGGTCCCAGGTTCCGCCATAGTCCCCGATCGACGGAGTACGGATAGTACTGGAACTAGTCTTCTCATCGTTGGCTTTGCTACCTCGCAGGCTGGGTGCCTCGCCGGTTGGGTGCCTCGTCGGTTTGGTGCGCGGGCAGCTACAGCATCCCAACATTCCTCGTCCAGTCGCCCCCGGGCGATTGCTCCTACAAGAAGCCCAGCGACAGACGTACGAGAAGCTCAGCGGCAGATATGCTCGCCGAAGGGGATGACGACGCGAGCCTCAAGAGGTGGATTGTGAAGAGGTTGGAGGACATGTACGGTGCCGCCCGTTCTCGCCCGTTGAGGAGACCCTCCAACGACGTCGTCAGACCTCCTTGAACTGACCTCGCCCCCACTCTCAGATCTGATGCCGATTCAGATGTGCTTGCCGATTACGTCCTGGCGTTGTTGCGACATGACTCGCCCGAGGCCCAAGTCAGGCAATTGAGCATCGAACAACTCGAGGACTTTCTGAAGGACCGTACGTGTTCATGCGGCAGCGGGCAGAGCCTGCAAACTTGGGAGGGGAGGGTTGCTGATGCCAGCCTTGCAGACACGGCGACCTTCGTTGATGACATCTTCAGGGTGATTCGCACCAAGGCCTACTTACCTGGAACGCCCGCCGTCGAGCTGCTCGACACGTCCCCGGCCGGCGGCTCCCTTGGGCAGGAGAATGCCGCTTACGATCCCAAGGCGCCCGTGCTCCTCGGGAACGGCCATCTCGGGTCTGCTGCCGGCCATCGAAGAAAGCGGTCCTACAACGAGCAGGAGGGTGGTTCACCCGGCATCGATCGCCACTCGCCGTATGGAAGTAGTGCCAGCGGCGAACGAGCGTTCAAGCAACTGCGCCGTGGCGGGCCTAGGGGCGGTCGGTTTGACAGCTTTGGGGGGAGAGGTGGACGACCTGGGTCCGTGGGCCCGATGCAGGGTCAAGCTGGGGGTGCCGCCACCATGACCGGGCTGCCGCAACCTGTGACGCCAGGGTTTCCTGGCATGCTGCCTCCAGGTCCACCCTTCCCCTTCGATCCCAACGATCCCGTGGCCGCGTTCATGGCGATGCAGGCCATGGGCTTCCCTCCTCTTCCAGGCTTACCCGGCGTACCGCCGCTACCTCCGCCGTTCTCGCCCGCAGGCTTTGGACCAGATCCTTCGACGCAGACCTCGCCCGGCCCCGGGTCGCAGCGGACGAATCGCAACCGTGAGCGATGCAAAGACTACGACGAGAAGGGCTTCTGTGCGCTCGGGGGCACCTGTCCGTACGACCACGGATCTGATCATATCGTCGTCCCGGGACGGGGTGAAGGTACCTGCGCTTTTCCCCATCGCTACTTCCTGCTAGGGTGTCGCTCCTAACTCACGGCAGAATACGATCCTACCAACTCGGCGATCGTGACGGATGTCAAACGATCAAACTCTCGTGGGGCCAGCGGACCGCCCTCCAGCCGTGGCTTCTCCCACGATCGCGGTCGTGGTCGCGGAGGGGGCAGGGGTGGTCCACCGCCTGGAATGCCGCAGGCAAGACGTGCTCGAGCCGAGTTCTCTCACGTGGGTGTAAATCATGACCGGTCCATCACGACGGTGGTGGTCGAGAACATCCCGGAGGATCACTTCGACGAGCAGGCCGTTCGAGAGTTCTTCTCGGCCTTTGGCGCGATCGAAGAAGTGCAGATGCAAGCGTACAAGCGGCTGGCTCTGGTGAAGTACGACAGCTGGGCGTCGGCAATGCAAGCATACGAGTCGCCCAAGGTCATCTTCGACAACCGGTTCGTGAAGGTGTACTGGTACAAGCCAAACGGTACGCCGGGCACGGCACAGAGGTCAAACGGCACGGCCGGAGCGGCCTCGCCGACCTCGGCCAGCGGTCTCCCGTCGGAGACGGAGCTGGACGAGATGAGGAAGAAGCAGGAGGAACTGCAACAGGCACACGAAGACAAGATGAAGAAGATCAAGGAGCGGGAGGAGTCGAGACGGCAGCTGGAACGGAGGAAAGAGGAGCTGCTCAGGAGCCAGGCGGAGGAGAAGAGACGCTTGATGGAGAAGCTGGCAGCAAGGGCCGGCAAGGCTGACCGGTCGTCGAGGTCGGTTTCGGTCGACGAGAGCGCGGCTCAACAGGGCAAAGACGCCGGCTCGACGTCGCCCGTGGACGGTGCCGGCAGGGAGACGAACTCTCAGACCCAGGCACTGAAGGCGCAGCTGGCCGCGCTGGAGGCCGAGGCGCGCAGCCTGGGGATCGACGCGACCGTGCCGGACGAATCCGGCCCCGCTTTTCGAGGTCGCGGCCGGGGTCGCGGGTTCTATCGCGGCCGGGCCGGATACGTGCCTCGGGGACGCGGAGGCTTCAACTCGCACCGGGGCGGGTACTCTGGACGGGGCCGGGCGGGGCCGCACGGATGGGCCGCGCGAGCGGGCGCACACAAGATCGACAACAGACCGAAGAGGGTGGCCGTGTCGGGCGTCGAATTTGACGACGGCAAGGATGAGGCGCTGAGGCAGTATCTCCTGGTAGGTTCTTCGTGGCAGCGTTCCCGACGGGCAGTGGGATAACGGGAGCCCGAATGCGACCGCAGAGCGTCGGCGAGTTTGAGAATATCGAGCCCAATCCAGACCGACCAGATTCTCAGGTCATCACGTTCAAGGACCGCTTCACGGCGCAAAAGGTACGCTTTGCTGTTTGCTTTGCCCGTCGAAGTGTGAGCTCGTGGCGACCACTGACGCGTCGACTCTTCCTCGTCGACATGCAGTTTTTCGCTGGCTCCTCTGAGATCCCGGCCATCGGTGCGGTCGAGTTGTCCTGGATCAGCAACCCATCTGCTCCTCTTTCCGCCGAGGTCACCTCGGCCAGCAACACCAACGACGGGCTCTCGACGACGAATCATCAAGAGGGTCGTGAAGCTGCTCCGTCTGCCCCTGGAGATGCTTCTCGGCAAGAGCAGTCTCCGATGCCAGCATCAGCACCGGCGCCAGGGCCAGGGCCAGGGCCAGGGCCGGCGTCGGCGTCGGCGTCGGCGTCGGCACCGGCGACCGGAGTCGCGGCGCAGGCCAGTCATCCGGCCGAAGCACGAGGGGCCGCCATGAACGAGGACTACGACGTGGCCGACGACACGGACCGGTGGATGACCGGATGAGGAGTCAATGACCGATGGGCGTTGTCTGATCGGGTGGACCGAGTGGTGGCACAAGCAACTTGGTGAACAATGCTAATTGAAACAAGTTGAAGCAAGTCAGAGCAAGTGTGAGCAAGTGTAGGAGAATGCAGGCAAGTGCATGATAAGTCAAAAACATGACAAAGGAATTCTACACAGCCAACTTTACTCACCAATCTATCTCACTCGGAGAGAGCTGGACAGGGAAGTATGAGAGGATACTACAAGTCGACTTTGCTACTTTTGCACTCAAGAACGAGTAGAATCTCCATGGTCTGTGACTTTGTTGTAGAATGCTTTCACTCCCAGGGACAGTGGGGGAGCTGGGGAGCTGGGGAGACGGGGACGGAGAGTGAAGAGAGCGAGTCTGAGAGAGTAAGGGTGAGGGTGAGAGAGGGAGAGGGGAGGAGGATAAAAGTAGGAAGACTATACTTTACCATCTAGCATCCCAAGTGCTACTGCAATTTGCTTCGACTATCATCATGCTATCAATGAACTTGTCTGCAGCACCTGAACAAGACAGGTGGGGAGAGAGAACTAAGACGAAGAGAAGATCGATAGGGCAGGGGAAGTAATATCGGTGGTTGCTGAAGAGTGGAGCGGAGCGGAGTGGAACGGTGTAGGGGGTAGAGTGGGGCAGAGTGAGGTGGGCACGGGGTAGAGTGAAGCAGAGTTATATAGAAGTAGGGTGGAGTCGGTAGGGATGTCAAAGCAGACTGGAACAGGAGATGGGAAGTAAGTACGTAAGTAGAGTCAAGACTTGACTGGAATAGAGCAGAGGAGACCAGACCAGACCGAAGGAGAGGAGAGGGAGAGCAGAGCAGATGGAGACCAGACTGAAATGAAGAAGACCAGACCAGACCAGACCAGACCAGGCCAAGTAGTTACAAAGTGCAAGAGTTGATTAACGCAAACAGTAAGCTCCAGTATTTCGGACACCGACACAGACATGTCATACCAGCATCTGCATCTCATGTACGCTCCGTACTGATCGATGATCAATTTGCTGGTGGATAGCATAGGCACATCACATGGGCCATATACCGGTAGTACGGTACGTAGAACACGACCAGGGGACCCGGCTGAAGTGCAGACAAAGAAATCTACTGTCGAAAGACGGAGCATCTACGTTCCGTACTGTACTGTACAGTACGAGGTACGCGACTGATCAGAGACGCAATGTACGAGTGTCTGGCTCTCTTTTTGTGTGCGGCTCGGTCGAACGGTGTGCGTACGAGTGATCACGAGAGGTACCGTACAGTACGCTGCTTGTATCACCCACCATCAACCATCTCCCTTTCACACGTTCCACGCTCGGAAGCCCCCCTCGGAAGCCCCCCTCGTCATTGAAGCAACGTCGATGAGAGGACAGGGCCCTGTAGAGGAAAGGCCTCACTTCTTCTCCCCCTGCACCTTCTCGACGACGGCGACAATCTTGGCGAAGAGCGGGTGCTCCGGCTCGAGACCGGTGATCTTGGCCGTCGCGTCCTTGGCGCCGTGCTCCTTGAGGGTCTTGGCGAGCTCGACGCTCTCGGCGTCGCCCTCGACGTCCTGAAAGCGCAACGCCACCTCGACGCAGCTCAGCAGCGCGTCCACCTTCTCGCCCCTCTCCGCGAGGCCCGATGCCGGGCCGACGAAGCGCTCCTTGCGGCTGAGCTTGCGCAGCGGCGCGCGGCCGACCCGCTCGACAATGTCCTTCAGGTGCGGGTTGCTGATGCGCGTGACGATCTTCTGCGCGTACGTCGCCTGTTCGTCCTTGTCCAGGCCGTGGGTCGCAACCAGCAGCTGGCTCGTCTCCCGGAGGGTCGCCTGCACAATGTCATGGATCTCCTTGTCCTCCATGGCCTCGTGGACCATCTTCTTGCCCCGGTGATATCCGTGGTAAGCAGCGGCCGCGTGGCCCGTGTTGACCGTGTAGAGCTTGCGCTCGATGTACGGCTTCAGATCGTCGACCCACTTGACCCCATGCAGCTCGGGGTGAGAGACGCCTTTGAACGGGGTCTCGTCGATGACCCACTCGAAGTACGTCTCGATCTTGACATTGAGACCGGAGCCCGGGTCTTGACCCGGCACGATCCGGTCGATGGCCGAGTTGGCAAAGCGGGCGCGGTCGTGGATGGTGGCCAGCCGATCCGCCGGCGTGTTCTTCTCGTCCTTGATGAAGTTTGCCAGCTGGTCCGTCGCGCCGATTGCGTTCTCGCACGCGACCACGGCTATCGGCTTGGTCCCCGATTCCCGGGCGTCGATGCCCTTGGCGATGAGCGGGGCGATGAACTTGAGGATGTTGGGTCCGACGGCACAGGTGACGATGTTCGCCGTCTTCAGCTCGTTGATGACGGCCTGCTCATTGTCCTTGGAGTTGATGGCTCGGTAGTTGTCGATGGTGAGCGACTTCTCGCCCTCGGTGCCGACCTCAGTCACGGTGTAGCTGGGTGTGGACTGTAGCGAGTCGATCAGGTCCTTGACCACGTCGGCGAAGATGACCTGGTAGCCTGAATTCTGGTAGATGGGCCCAAGGAAGCCTCTGCCGATGTTGCCTGCACCAAAGTGCACCGCACGCTGCTCGCCACTCTTCTGAGACATGATGACGATATCGATAGTAATGCGAAGCTCAACTGCTCGGTGGAAGAGACGTCAAGGTGGTTGAGGTGCAAGTTTACAAGAATGAGGGGCCGTTGTCCGATGGTAGCGGGGTAGTTGGGTGAAATCCCGTCTTCTTTCTGCCCCACTTTCTGCCCCGCCCCCGCAGTACCCCGGTACCGAGGGGGGGCCGGTGAAATGACAAGCGAGCAGTTACAGGCCCACTACTGTAAATATTAGGCTCGGTGTTGACTGGAAAATGGGTTGATGCCACTAGGTTAGCAGCATGCGACTTGACGTTAGTCAGCCATACAATCGTTGAGCTATTTTTCCAACCGCGTGGATGGTGGTTACGTAACACACCGACGCCGTTACTCGTACTGTCGAAGGCTGGTCGGGCTGAGGCGTCGTCGTCGTCGTCATCGTACGGAAGAGGCTCCCAGCGGTAAAAGATCTCGTGATTGACTGTGTCGCTATCAAGGAATCTACGATACGTTACGTACGTATGTACGAGTACAAGGAAACTCTTCCCTCGCACGTGACCTTAGCCCTAGCCAGGGCTGGTCTTCTCCCTCCCCGGTCAACAGGTGTGGAGGGGTTATATCGAAGGCTCTGATAGCTCTACTTACAGTACGTAACGTACTGTACGTTACGTACCATGAGTGCCTACGAGTACTCATAGCTTCACTCAAAACGTACAGAGCGCTCTGGACGTCAGACAAAGAGTTGGAAATCCAGCTTGCTGCCGGGCCCTTCTGATTGTCAGCATGGCCAGCGTCAAGCCATCCGTCAAGCTGTCACTGCACAAAAGTACCCTTGCACGATCGACGCGGCCCCCCCGTCATGCTCTGGTTGATGCCCAGGTGGCCGTACTCCTATGCCAGCTTTATTACCCAGCTCAGATGTCTGCACGGTCAAGGGCTTGACCACAGTGGTGCCAACCATCTAGAAGAACAGATGCAGCAGGTCCGCTCCAACCGCTAAGCCGATGGAGCAGAAGATGGAGGGATTGATTTGCACTGCATATGCCAATGCAGTCTTCAGTATTGGGCTCGCAAGAGCTCAATCGATTGTACCGTACGGGGATCCGTACGGGGATACGTGAACTGAGCCCAGCAGCATCTGGGGCTGGCTCAATTATCCTGCCTATGAGGCCTCGGAAACAGATAAATCCTGCGGCATCGATACAAGAAGGATGTCTTGGACAGCTGAACAGATCACTGGTGGAACTAAAGTCCATGGGGTCACGCAACGTCATCCGCCATGGTCCTGCTCGAGCTGGCGGTAACAGACGAGGGCAGCGATGGATCGACCGCAAGAAAAACACCCTCCCTGCGACTCGGCGGCGCAGAGCTGTGGAAGCTTATCATTCAGAGACAGAATGACCACCGTATCCGAAGAGCTTCACCAATCCAAAAAAGCAGATCTAGGTCCAGCAGATTGCTGCTCTTACGACGTGGTGAAAGCCAAGTCGAGATAGAGCAAATGCGCGAAGGAAGTAGAGTGCTCCTATCTATCGATTCGTAGGAGACCGTCATGCACTGTCTTCGGGTCACTATCACAACTGGCCGACGACCTCGAGTCTGTGTTGGAGTCTCACTGATGTTCTAGCTCTCGTACGAGGTTGGGTAGCCTCTGATCCACAGCACGATATCCCCTTTATGCTTATCTTACATTGCACTATGAGACAGGTCCGCCCGTGCGGTAAAGTACCGGTAGAGCCGAAAAGTGTTTCGCCCCTAATCATAGGCTATGTCTCAGCCTAAACGTAACGAGGAACCACGCTTCGAGCCTAAAGCTAGCTCTATCTTGGAGCTCAGTTACAGTATCCTGAAACCACTGGATATCATTCACTTGGAGCTACCTATCTTCAGTCAAGCTTTGAAGAAGGAGATTAGGGTCATGTGCCACGAGACACAGATTGTTGGAGGATACCCGTCAAAGTCCGCGGCATAGGTCCTCCCTGATCTTTGAACGTACTGTACAAGCAGCGAACAGGCTGGTTGATGAGAGCCCTTTGGTAGGGTTGCAGTGTCGCGGCTGCAATCCATCCTACCGCCGACTCTGTCCTACCCGGTCCTTCCACTGTCAGCAGCACGGGCACATTGCAAAACAGTGCAAAGCTCAGGTGCGCTGTGCACACGGTGCACGGGCCCGTTTGATAAAGACCTGCAAGACATATCAGAAACAAGAATATGTGGTGTGCAAGGGGAGCCACAAGGGACGGCCCTCAGAGCATCAGATGCGGGAAGGCCTTTACGACATTTGCGAGATATTCTCTCACTCCAGTTTGTGGTGGAGTCCTCTACGGAGCCATGGAAGCCAAGGAAGTCACCTGCGAGGCCAACGACCGGGTCATACACCGCAGGGACTGGTGCGCATAATCCCCAGGAGGAGAGGGGGGTATTCTCGATCCACTCCTCAGCCTTGCAGCACTCGCAAGTTGTATGTACGTGTCATACGTAAGTACGTTACGTATCGTGGCCCGCTCTAAACGGACAGCTGCCAGAGTGACGAGAAGTCGCTCCAGGGGCCAGCTTCGAGGCCAGACCACAATGGGTGCATCAGTCCAGGGAAGGAGCTGCTGCATAGTACATACGTACGGAAGTACTTTACTCGTGATTCCGAGGTGTCACATGGTGCGCTATGGGATCTACAACCATAACATGCGCGGGTAGGCTGCTACGACAAGTGGACGAAAAGAAAAGGAGCCCGCCGTCAAGCCAATTTCAGCCCTTCTACGGAACGTACTCCGTATACCGGTATCTACCTACCGATACTACGTACAGGTTTATCCCGCCATGTCGCTACTACTCGGCGGCTAAACTGGAGAAGAACGTCATCGCCATGATCATCACTTTCGATCTAGCTCGGCGTGCTCGGCAGCCCCTGGGCCCAAAGCAACATCGAGATGGCGTCTCGGGGTTCCTGAGCCTTCATACGAGATATCCTACTGTGCGGAAATCACCCTGTCGTATCCTTCGTGGAGGAAACAGCCTTTGCTCGCCCCAGACTCGCCGAGAGCGTGGCTCGGGTCAACCAGATCGACGCTGCCATGGCTGCTACCGAGAGATACGGTAAGACGGGTCTGGGAATACGGGCCGTGCTTGGATCGTTCAGCGCGCTCGCACCGCAACCAAAAACCATATACAAATACGGAGCACCGTACACGTCATACGAGGTTGCACGGAGCAGAACAGGCACGATCAGATCACCAGGACAAGGCTTCGGAACTCACGACGCCGACCACATGGGGACGATGGTGCAGCAAGGTTGACACGGTCCCATGAAAAGTCTTGAGGTTTGGGCGAGCCAAGCTACGGGTTTCAGGCTCGTTTGGCGGAACAAGAGAAACGGTGCTCACGTTGCCAAGGATTCCATGCCTGTGACACACAAGATGTCGATAACAGAACGAGTGCAACGGGCAGAGTCCGAAGAGCTTGTCTCTATGCGACTCGTCCGAGCCGGGAGGACGTTCTGCCGCCACTTATGTGCCGGCAACAGGGATCACTCATGTGTCTGCCCACGGCTCTGTTGGGTGCATATAAGACCTGCGCCATCCACCTCTTGTCACGCTACCATAGCTCTGGTTCGATAGCTCTCCATCTCCATCTCCCTAGCAAAGACCGAGAACGCGATCGTCAACGGAAGATGGGGCCATCCGGCATCTGGACTGCAGTCTTGCTCCTGTTCTCCGCAGCATGCGTCACGCCGAGGCCTAACGGCCCGGCACCACCACAGCCTCCTACAGTCAAGGACTCTGTAAAGAATTATTACACGAACGAGGTGATCTCACAACAACAGCGGGAGTTTGATGAGTGCGTCAAGGAACTTGTAGGTTTCCTCTCTCGTGCCGGAGGTCGCCAGCAGATGACCGCCTGCCGAAGCTTTGGCTTGGAACGATGACGAACCACGACGTCTGACCGTCCTTCCTCGTCCCCAACAGATCGAACGGCAAGGGTCGGCCGGGATTGAGAAATTCAAGAAGATCTGCGAGGGTAGACTCTTCATAAGCTGGGGCAATTTTGTATCGACGGAATGGTCCGGCGACTTCCTCCGCCGGAATCCCGAATACGCCTGGGAGGGGAGTTCCAACTCGGCCGTGAACCGTGGCGGCGACGACAGCGGCTCCACTTTCCCCGACATCAGGCCCCTCCAGATGACGAGGGAAGCCGGCTTGCAAGCGTGGCGTCAGCTCACCCGCATCTTCAAAACGCCAGGCATGCATCATGCGCCGGGCGGACTACGTCCAAAGCCGGCGTTTGGTGGTGTACCGCTTCCACGACGCTAGACGTCTTTCAAACATGGTCAGGCACGTGTGGATCGGAAACGGACGTCTTTTTCAAGTGTATAATTAGCTGGGAACTTCGTGTGTGTGTGTGTGTGTGTGTGTGTGTGTGATACTTGGGATTAAGCCGATGAATTCGAGCGTCAGCTGGCCATCTCAGACTTTCCTTTTCCTCTTGTTCGTTTCCTGTGCTGGAGCTGGAAAGGGTGGATGGGAGAGTAATATCGTCTCTTGGTAGGCACCGTAGTCAACGCAGGGCTCAAAGTGAGATGTAATGCGAGGCACTGTGATCCGAACTACTTGTTCCTCACGATGGCAACCCAACATCCATCCCACCAAGTACCTAGTCCTCCATGTTCGACCGTCTTTCTGTCGAGTGATCTGAACGATGCAAGCAGATCCAACTGTCTTGTCGACAGCTGTTGGAACCGAACAGCGATCAAGACACTTTCTCAGCATCTTCCTTCTTCCGTCAGTTTCAACATCCTTCAGCCCCCCCCCCCCCCCCCCCTCTTCCCTTCCAGATCCCATCCTGCCCCCTCCTTCCCCGCAGGAATAACCAAGTCACGACGCAAGAGCAAGATCAAGATTGCGCAGGAATGAAACAAAAAAAGCACACCCCCCCAAGAACATCTTTGTGGAAAAGACAATGGACTGGGTCTCTTCATCCTCTTGACATCTGGACTGGCGTCTTCCTGGCCAAGTATATCCCTGACTCTTTAAATCTTGCCGGTACTTTAAACCCCCGTGCAAAGTCCCCGCGCCCAGTCTCCGCGCCCAGGCCCCGGCCCGGCTCAGGGCTGCTTCAAGAGGGATGATAGCCCTGGGCAAAGAAAAAGATGAGGAGTGTATATGTTGGGGATACCGAGAAGAGGTAGAAGAGCCAGGATGGGGGGGGGGGGGGGTTTGGTAGATGCAGGCAGGTACATGGAGAAGGGAAGAGTGGAAGTGAAGATCACGAGATGGGAAAGAGAGAAAGAAGGATATGTACATACATGCAAAGAGAAAAAGTTTGTAGATCCAGTCGTGCTAGATAAAAGTCCTGCCGGATGAGAGTCCTGCTAGATAAGTTCTAACGGTGTTTTCTTCGAGGTATTTACTTTGGAGCGGGCGAGATGCAGTCAAGTCACCCCCACCTTCGTCACCACCATCATCATTGTCGTCATAATCGTCGTCATCATCGTCATAACCATCGTCATAACCATCGTGATCGTTTTCATTGTCGTTGTCATCGTCAGAGTCCGTTGACAGACTGACGACGATGATCGCGACGATGACGATGATGATGGGTGCTTTCGCTAGCTGAAACCCCACTTTCCCGTTCACGTCCCCCTCCACCCCGACCGTCTCGGGCGACAACTCTAGCGTGCTGATCGACGATGGCGACATTCTCGTCGAGCATCATCTCTTCGTCAGAAGAGGACGAGGACATGGCGTCGAGCAGCTTGTCGATATCATCTTCGGCATCGCCGACAAACTGGAACTGCTGCTGCTCCGTGGACGGTCTCGTCGGCAACGTCGTCGTCGTCGTCGTCGTCGTTGCGGCGCCCAAGCGCTCTTTACCGTTGACTCGGTAGCCGCGCGCACGGCTTCGGCCTTCGTCGTCGCCGGCGCCTCCGTCCTCGTCTTCGTCGCTGTCGTCGTTGGGAGGGCTAGGATCCAACATGACGCGTCGTAGAGCGGTGTGACGAGCGCTCGACTCGTGTGCGCGACCCCATGAGGTTCCTACGGCGGGAGCGGCCGTTGAAGCACCGTTCTCTCGTGCCACGGTGGTGCGGGACGTCGGTGGCGGGGAGAAGATGGCCGGCGTCTGATGACCGGCGTGGTTCGGAGCAATCGGGCGCTTGGAGTGATGCGAATGCGCCGGGCTGCTCATGAACAGCAGCGTCTCGACGGCATCTTGCTCCATGGCCGCTTTCTCGCTCGGGGTGCGCGGGCCCGGTGTTCGCAGCTGCTCCGTTGCGCGAGACGACGCGGACGACCTCGGTGGCGGCGTTGCCGGAAAGGTGGTCGAGACCGCTGACGAGACGGCGCTCGCGTTGCGCATGCCATTGGTCGTCCTGATCTCAGGCAGAGCCGGGGGGTAGGCAGCCGACGAGTCTGCCGCTTTCCGTCGTCTCGGATGTCGGGCAGCGGCCGACGAGACGATGGGCGCCGATGGAGCAAGACGCGCTGGACCCGCCGGAGACGCCGAGCCCAGACCTGGACGAGTCGAGGCGGCCACGGTGCGTTGAGCTTCTAGGATCTGAGAGACGGCCCTGCTCGTCGAATCGTGGTCTCGCCAGAACGCCTCGTACGTCTGCGTACGAGGGCGCGACGGCGGCGGAGCCGCTTCTGGGGCCAAGTAGGAGAACGAACGCACCTCTTGGTCGCTCGGTTGAGAGGACCGGAGGCTGCGCGTATCGGATAGACCACTGCTCTCACGAGACAGGCTGGCCATCCCGGCTTGCGACGAGCCTGTCGCCAGCGCGTGGCTTGGCCGGGTCGCGGGACTCCGCACCTTCTGCTGCTCGGCCAAAACCTCGACCTCACCCAAGGACCTCGTTTCCCATCCATGCTGCACCTTGACGAGTGCGTACGACAGACGCGCACTCAACTGAGCGCTTAGCTGTCCCGGATAATGTTCAAGTTAGATCTCGATTCGATCCGGCGGCTCAATACTACTCACCTCGCTAATTCGACTTGCCGAAGCAGGGTCGTGATTCGTTACTGTTGGCATCGCCGAGGCCGCCGCTGCTAGAGAAGGTCGTTTCAGAGAACCGGACGCCATCCTCTTCTGCCCGGCCATGTTTCTCGACAGCAAAGGGGACGGCGTCGATGGCGTCCAGGCGGGACTTCTGGATGCGGCACCCGCTCTCGTGGCATCGGTGCTATCAATTGCCTGCTGTCGCTCTCGCGTGGGACGAGCTTCCGCCGTCGCCTGTGCGTGCTCGTCCGGCCTGTCCTCCTTGGTGGACATTTGCATCTCCGGCTGGGCCCTGCGCAACTCCAGGGTCTGAGATGAGGACTCGTCCGGCTGAGTGGGCTGGGTATCCATGTCCTCTTCCAAGGTCGATTGCGAGGAGGAGCACTGCACGGCCGCCTCAGCCGTCGCCATCAGCGTCCGAGAGAAGCCAATGCCTCCGAGTAGTTACTACGCTTTGCGATTCCCCATCTCTATGTTAGACAGCCCACACATCTCTCAACAACGGCAACATTGCGGCCTCGGGAAGAACCGCAAAGCTCACCGCGAAGATTGCGATCCCTGTGTGAAGTTCGTCGGACTGGATGATGCTGTGAGGGAGCAGTATATAGCGGACTCCTGTCCCTTGAACGTCAACGCCTTGCTTCTCTCATGTCCACTTTAACGCGCAGCTGTGGTCCTTGCCAGTACCTAGACGTGTCGCGCACAAGTGACACTTGGAGAATATCGTGTTTCGTGTTCTGGCTCCGACCGTGTCTGGCAAGCTCTGAATAGCTCGAGGTGCCAGTCACGTCGTACTCTCGAGAACCGGGTGCTGCGTTTTCAGATGGCAGACGATCGCCTTCCAAGGCCGAGATCGAAGGGAGTCGTGGGGCGATGGTTGTCGCGAGGGAGACCCCACGGTTCTTACTCAAGGGTCACGCGGGGCTTATTTCGCGAGCGCAAAAGCATCACGTATCTCGTTTGGGCCCGCCGCACGCCGAGAGCTGCAGCTCCAGTCGATTATTGAGCAAAAGTCCGGACGGCGAGTTGTTCGAGACGTGGCAAGGTGCAAGATGGAGCAAATCAACGCGTCGAGAATGGCAGGAGAGAGACTTCGGGAAAGGAAAATTGGGTCTGCTCAGTCGCGTTGCATCGAGGGCTGGCCGGGGTGCTGATGACGAGGCTTACGCCCGAGGCACTCTTCATAAATCCTTGCGATCATTGGCGGACTCCCTCTTGTTGATGTCTTGCTCAATTATGATTCTCGACCTCCTCGCTCCGATACGAAGACGACGCGATGCACGCCAGCACGTGATGATATCGGCGAAAAGTCGGACCGAGTCCTTCCTGCCAGTAGACCCGTACGGTGCATTTATACATTAGTCAGTGGTTAGTAAGCGACCCTAGCAATTTTGAGGCAAAGGGCTGCCCCCAGGGGCGGGGGCGCCCGGAGAGGGGGGGGGGGGGGGGGGGGGGGCTGTGGTACGTACAGTACGGAAGTCCGGAGTACGTATGTAAATATCTCCCGTAAGAGATCTCCCTTATATAAAGTACGGTACGGTACGTACGTACAGCACAAAAGTAGACATTGTATTGATCGGCCATCGATCGCTGGCCAATGTGTATCTCTACGTCTAGTCATCAACAAGTGTGAGAGCATATGTGCAACGAAGCGGAAAGAAAACGACCAGCAGGAGGAAAGGATAAGCATCTTGAAGGCCGGGCAACGAGACGACAATGACCGGCCTTCACGATCAGGCTCTATCGGGATATCCTTGCCGTGAGTGTCTATAGTTTCAAACATCAAGCCCAGAGAGCGTGTGTTTGAATCTCCCGGAGACCCGCTCACAGACGCTTCATGATGGCTTCGGCGTATTGGGCCGTTTGAGAATGGCCACCCAGATCTCCGGTCAGGACCTATACATCAATCAGTGGACGCCACCACACATGCTGAGCCGGGGACTGAACGCACAGAGCCGTCGGCGATGGTGGCGAAGATGGCCTTCTGGATCCTGTCGGCTTGCTGGCTGAGACCCATGTGTTGCAACATCATGACGCTGCTCAGCAGAAGCGCGGTGGGGTTTGCCAGGCCCCTTCCCGCGATGTCCGGAGCGGATCCGTGCACGGCTTCGAAGATGGAACACTCGTCACCGATGTTGCCCGACGGCGTCAGACCAAGTCCACCGATGAGGCCGGCACACATGTCCGACAGGATGTCGCCGTACAGGTTTGGCATGACGAGCACCTTGTCGGCGTACGGCACGGGGTCCGTCACCATCTTGAGGCAAGTGTTGTCGAGCAGCTCGGCGTCGAAGTCGATGCTGGGGAAGTCCTTGCTGACCTCCCTTGCCGTGTTCAAGAAGAGGCCATCGCTCATCTTCATGATCGTGGCCTTGTGCACCACCCGTACTTTCCGCTTGCCGACCTGCTCGGCGTACTGGAAGGCAAACCGAAGTACCCGCTCGCTCGCCAGTCGCGTGATCAGCTTGATGCTCTGTACGACCCCGTCGACGACGACGTGCTCGATTCCCGAATACTCGCCCTCGGTGTTCTCGCGGATCAAGACGGTATCGACATCGTCGTAAGCCGTCTTGTAGCCTGGTATCGAGCGGCACGGGCGGACGTTGGCGAACAGGTTGAACGTACGCCTGAGCGTCAGATTAAGGGAGACATGTCCTTTCCCGATCGGTGTCTGTAGTTGCATTCGATCAGTCGCCCGGTCGCCAGCGCCGCATCGAGCACAACACCGACCGCTAGAGGTCCTTTCAGCGCAACGAGGTTCCTTCTGACGCTGTTGATGGCCTCGTCCGGGATCGATGTGCGGCCGTCTCTCCATACGGGCGTCACGTCGACTGACTCCCATTCGACCGGCACCTATCTAATCAGCGAGGCTTCTCTCATGTGACTATAACGTGTTGCTCGTACATTCGCTGCTGAGTAGATATCCTTCACCGACTGAGCAATCTCAGGCCCAATGCCATCTCCCTCAATCAGAGTCACGGTATATTTGCCCTGGACCACTGCATGTTAGCTGGCAGCAATTGCATGTGATGATCTGGACTTGCATTTGGGCCCTTCTGCCCTTTGAACTTGGCCACTCGCTCGTCTGCTGGCGTTGTGTATGCTCGAGCATGTGCATATACCTGTGTCACGCGGTCCTGGTGGTGAGCCAGCTTCCAGGACTCATACGAAGATGAGGACAAAAATCGTACTGACCGGAGCAGCCACGCCGCAACACGACAGCTGCGGCTGCGATACGCGGGGACGCCCAAGGCACCGCGGACCTTGTCTGACCACGGCGCGACAGGCCTGCATCTTCGATGGTTTGGGTGGTCTCGTCAACTCCAAGAGACGATGCACAGCGGTCTCTTTCCTGCTCAGAAGAATGTCTCCAAAGCAGCTTCGTAGGTAGTCGCAAAACATAAGACTAGAAGATACGGGCTTGACCCACTCAAACCATGAGTTTTGAAAGCTGGTAGAGAAGTACGCGAGAGTCAAAGATACTGATACTAGTGACAACGTGATAGTCATGACAGAAGTAGTTGACCGCGCTTCATACTCGGCAGCCAGCCACGTGCCAGCGACAGGGTGCATCTTCTAGCCATCATGGCTGACGACGAGAGAATCATCCTCAACCACTATAAACTACCCACAGCTTTCCCTGTGCAGTGGCCAGCGGAGAAGGACGATAGCGACGACTCGGACGGAAACACCAACCTCAAACCCGACAACCGTTCAAGGCTGCAGCATCGTCGTTCTAGACCACGCCATTCCGCACTGGGACGGTTGGCACCCTCACGGCGAAGTTGCGGGTCCTTGCTCGGCTCCGATGAAGGCTCGACTCAGGTCGTGGGCCGTAACGATGAGCCGGATCCGCTGGGCTCGTCCGATAGCATCGTACGTCTACTGAGACATCGAGGGCTGCCGGTAGACGATGATGCCAAGCTGCGTAAGCAACGCTTTGCTGTTTTGGTTGATGCCTGATCGCTGATGGCCCCTTGGATGCAGGAGATCAGTTTCTACTGGCTTCGCCGACGTTCTCGCCGCCGTTGTTTCTGTCTCAGCTGCATTCGAACGAGTCCACCCAGGCGCTCCTCCATGGACTCGACTTTCTATCGAGGTCCATTGACCAGAAAACTGCGGCGCTTAAGCAGCTGGTCGAGAGCAACTTCGAGCGCTTCATCAAGGCCAAAGCTGTCATCGACGCGGTGTACGATGAGATGCGATGTCATGGCACCGAGCCCACCGGCGATCTTCCACTTACCCATTCGAGACACGCAAGCAAATCCAGCAATCATTTTAGAAACACGAGTGGATCTGGATCAGGGGCGTACTCGGGTGTGGGAGGCGGCAGGAAGCCGTCGAGCGGTGGCAAACAGAGGCTTACGCTCGTCGAGGAAACGGAGTACGGACTGCTCGCCATCAAGACCCCCATGGCGGAAGTGTCGGCAAGAGCGCAGGAACTATGGGGTCCCGCCATGGGCGGCATCGAACGCGAAGACAGACTGCGCGCGCTGCTTGGCATCGTGGGCAAATATCGGGCCATTTTCGAGGCTCCGGTAGCCGTTGCCAACTGCATCAAACAGCGCGACTATCGGGCGTTAACCGATGAGTACGCAAGGGCCCGGCGATATGCATCAGAGGCGAAGAGCATGGTCGAGAGCACGATGGAATCGGGTGCGGCTGTCACAGACCCCCAGATCTACCAGGTCCTCGCGACGACGCAGATGTGGGTCGACGTCGAGAAGCAGACGGACGATTTCAAACGTGACATTTGGAGACGCCTTGTGGGAACCCAGGTGGCGTCCCCGGCGTCGGCTCCGAGTGTCGCGTTGGGCCACGCCGACGACCATCTGGAGCTCATCAGCGTCCTCCTCGAGCTCGGCGTGCAGGACAACCCGATCTGGGTGTGGCTCCTGAGCCGGTACGATAACCTGAAACGCAAGATCAGCGCCGTCATCGAGCGGTTTCGGCTCGAGGTGGAGCTCTTGCGGCGACGTCTGGCCGTTACGGACCAGCCTGGCCCACAAGAAGTGGCATCGCGGCTCCGCACGGCCTTGCGTCAGGGCACCCAGCAGCCGGGCGCCAAGGGCCTGGATGCCCCGGGCGTGGAAGGGCTGTGGGAAGGCATCTACGGGTCTCTACAGGTGATTCTGTCGCCGCGCGGAGGCATCTTGGGCCAGGTCGTCACGTTCTGGGAGACGACGCAGGCCTTCATCGACGGCAAGATCCAACGGACGCTGCCGGTCGGCATCGACGGCGGCAGCAAAAAGCATCACCGCTTATCCGTGGATGGCGTCAAGGATCTGCGCAACGGTCTGATCGAGCTCGTCAACATTCTCCGGGAAGGCATGATCTCCTTCTTCGTCGACCCGCCACCGGAAGACCTATCTCAGCTCTCGCGACGGGTGTCGGCGGTATCGGTGCGGCTGTCGACTGACACGCTTCCGCATTCCGTCTTTCGAGACGCGCGGCTGGACCTCCAGGACGACCGGAGCTTCCCGGCAGCCCCGGCCGCGAGCGGTCAGCTCTGGGAGAAGTTTGCATTCTGGCCGCCGCGCTCAAACTCGATCAGCGGCGTGCATCATCTCAGCAAGACGCTGGCGCTCGTGTGCACCGCGGCGAGCGAGATGGCGTCGCTGGGCCCCGTGGCCCAGGCCGACAGCATGGTCGAGCGTCTCCGCGGGCTCGTCGGCGGCGCACGCGAGCGGTGCGTCCAGGCGCTCTGTGCGGCATGGAACAGCGACGCCGAGCACTGCAAGCTACTCGAGGACTGGTCGCGCGTGGGCGAGCACAAGGACGTCACGCAGATGCCGGCGTACTTCACCTCATGGGAGAGCGAGGTCATGTCGGGCCTCCAGAAGATCCTGTACGTGTCGGACGTGGTCAGCCACGTCGGGTCGACGGAGATCGTGCTGCCGCCTCGCGCCAAGCTGTTACAGCTCGTCCGCAACCAGTTCGTCACTAGCCTCTACAAGTCCCTGAGCGGCATGGTCGAGAACGCCGAACGAGCGGTCGAGAGCGACGACGACGAGTGGGGCGTGTCGAGCCCTGGCCGTGGCGCAGCCGTGCCCGGAGGAGCAGCAAGCCTGGGCAGCGGAGGTCGGGCACGGGGTTCGAGGATCGACCGATCTTCGGCCACCACGGACGTCCTCGACACCGAGGACCGGTACGTCCGCATGCTGCTCACCTTCAACAACCTGCACGCCCTGCGCCGGGACGCCGTGCCACATTTGATCGGCCAGTTCGAGAACTCCTTCTCGGTGAAGCTGACGGAGGAGAGCAAGACGATCCGAGAGGTGCTGAGCCAGATCGAAGCGCGGCTGTTCCACACGTACATCCGGCCCACGATGGCTCAGCTGTCGCGGATCATCCGCGGCGGGATCCTGTCGCCGACATGGGCGCCGCCGCCGGGCGGTCGGCCCAACGAGGTGCGGGCGTACGTGTACGACGCGCTGCTCGTGGTCGTGCTCGTGCACAGCCAGGTGTCGGCCACGTGTCCGTCGCTGACGCCGCAGATCATGTCGTACCTGCTCGAGCAGATCTCGCGCGAGTTCCTCGAGGTGTTCCGGCAGCGGCAGCCGCCGCGGTACACGCTCGCGGCGTTGATGCAGGCGACGCTGGACGTCGAGTTCGTCGGGCAGACGCTCGCGCAGTACACGACGGAAAAGGCATCGGACATGCAATCGCAGATCTACATGGAACTGGGCAAGTCGACGTCGCCCCCGTCGGGCGGTGGCGCGGCCGGAAGCGAGCGCGGCGGCGGGGAAGGTGCGAAGAGCGCCGAGGAGCTCGACATGGATCACTCGCGTCTGCAGACGGAGCTGCCGGAGATGAGGAACGTCTTGAAGGCGCTCCGGGAAAAGTGCCGGGCCGAATTTGCGTGCTTCAAGAAGGCCAGGAGCCATGTCCAGACGCACGTGCAGCAGCAGGGACAATTGCATGCGGTGCAGTCGCCGTAGGAGTGATGGCATTCGATGGGGGGGGGATGTACCACCGATCGTGACAAGCTTGAAATGTCACCCAAGACACCTCTGCTGCCGGGCGTACATTCGTAGTGCTTTGATCTTTGTTTGATGTGTGTGTGTATTTGTGTGTGTGCATATATGTTTGTGTGTGAGAACACCTCGGCAACATACTGTACTCTCCACATGCTCACCAAGACGACACTACACACACCAGCCGCTGATCATTGTTCCCCAGGATGCTCTTGGCAGGTGAGTTCTGTATGTGGCAGACAGTAAAGAACAGAAGAACTGCAAAAGTAACTTGGTAGCTACTGGTTGCTGTACTGGAAGATGTATGGAAGATGTGTAGGTAGGTAGTAGTGTTGACTGTGACAGGAGTGATGATGGATGGATGGATGGATGGGTGGGTGGATGGATGGTTGGTTGGGTAGGTGGACAGGTGGGTAGATGGATAGTGGTGGATAGATGGGTGGATGGATGGACGGATGCTGATGAATACCCATAGATAGACAGACGGATGGACGCACATATAGACAGATCGACAGATGCTTGAACAGATAAGTACGTATATAGATACGCAGACAAGCAGACAAGCAGACAGACAGATGGACAGATGGATCAATGGATATATAGACCGATAGATGAACACTAGCGTATGCAGATAGATACAGTACGGAGTAGATAGACGGATGGATAAATGTATGAGAAAGAACCGCAGATCAATGTCGGTGATCGATGGACGGTGGGTATATCGTGATGGGGATGCATGGACGGAAATATCATCTTCCACCTGTCTTACTCCATCAACCAACCTTTCAACTCCACCATTCACGCTCACGAGTCTGTCAACCGCCCCTCCAACTCCGTCGACCACCCCTCCGACTACTGAACCCCCTTGAGGCTGAGATACACGTCCGTGCCCCAGCCGAACATGCTCTGCAGCGCGATCCGGCCGCCAAAGTACTCGGCGTAAGCACGACTGAGCGGGAGGCCGTAGCCGAGGCCGGCGATGGAGCTGCTCATGGGGCTGCCTGGCAGGTGGAGGGGTGAGACGGGCGTGCTGGTACCACCGCTACCGCTACCGCTACCAGGGGAATTGGAATCAATACCACCGCTGCTACTGCCGCCGCCGTATAGAGACGGGTCTTCTTCCGAAAATGTCGTAAAAGAGTACGACCACACTTTGTTCAGGTGCTCCGGTGCGATGCCGCCGCCCCGGTCGCGGATCCGGATCGTCACGCCCGGCGCCGAGGACGGGAGTTCGTTCTTGATCGGTGCGCTGCTGCTGCTTGCGAGGCCGTCTGTCGGAGGCCCTGAGGAGACACGGCTAGGATGTGAGGATGGGGACGACGAGGACGACGGCGGGCTTGACGAGGGCGACAAAGGTGGCGTCGTGGAACAGGGAGAAGACGAGGCGGGTGGGACCTCAGACGACAACGGCGACGTCGAGGACGTCGACGACTCGTCCGGCGGGGAAGCAGCTATCGTGACGACGACGGGATGTTCAACGTTCCCGGACTCGACCACGGCCCTGAAGGCGTTCTTGAGAAGCTCGGTGACAATGTACTCGAGATGCACGGGCACAAAGGCGAAGGTGGTATCGGGCTGGCCGTCGACGACGATCGACGGCCGGACGCCGTAGCGGAGCTCGCAGATGTCGGACACGAACGAGGCGCAGCACTCGATGACAGTAGCCGGCCTGAGCATCGTGTCGATGACGCCGACGTAGCTATTCTCCCTTGTCGTGGCCGACGACGACGACGACGACGACGACGACGACGACGACGACGACGACGATGGCGGCGTCGGATAGCACGTGTTCCGCGGCGAGTTGTTGAGCGGCGGACTCGGCCGCTGCAGCGACTCGAAATGCAAGGCAATGTGCTGCTCCGCCATCAGACGCGTGCCGATGCGGGCGCGGAGATGCTCGTCCAGGAAGCGCGTGACCTCGACGGGCGCGATGTAGCTCTTCGACTGGGCGAAGCCTCGGGCGAGCACGGGGATGGTGTTGGCGTGGGTCTGCACGAGGTCGGCGAGCACCTCGGTGAAGTTGCTCTCGTCCTGCAGGGTCGTGATGCGCTGCTCGGTGTAGGGCAAGAGTGTCGACAGCGAATGCAGATAGTTTCCGTAGATGGCCGAGATGTGCGGGTTCGACACGACGATGAAGGGCAGATTTCGGAGTGCCTGGATCCGGTGCGCGAGGCGCACCGGAAGCAGCGAGAGCGTGAAGTTGGCCGATGACAGCATGGCCTCGACCGAGAGCGGTGGGTGGCCGTGTCTGAGCACGAGTCGCACCAAGTCAGGCCAGCAGCAGGCACAATTTGGGGTGTGACAATGGAATCCAGGCATTTCTCAATGCGAGAGAGAAAGAGAAAGAGAGCATGTGAAAGTAGGAATGCAGCGAGGCTGTGGACATGTTCCAAGCGCGTGACCCTCAGCCGGGCCAACTACCGTACCTAACAAGGTCGGCCAACGTCAAAGGATGCAATGGCCGAGCAAGGAACTTGGCCACAGCATCCTCCGCGACACTCGGCCGAGTACTGGAGGTGACAGGCCAGGACGAGCTCGTCCTCCTCGTCGCCGTCTTCCAAGCCATCGTCCGAGTCCGAGGCCGTGTCGAACCCCGGACGAGAGCACAGCCGCGGGACGACACTCTCGACGGAGCACATGTCCGCGAAACATCACCACTCTTGCACATGGCGGCCATGTTGTTGCGCTGAACGACCAGACAGGTGCGCCGCTGGGAGAAGCGCCTTTGGAAGATGCGCCTCCTGAGGAGTAATCCAGCATCAACACAACGAGACGAGACCACGAGACCAGACGGGCTGTTTCTTGGAACGAAGGCCAAGCAACTCCGGGACATGGCCTTCAGCAACGGGATCGTCTCACGTCATGAACGAGCTGTATATAGTCGGCCGTGGAGGACTACGGTACCGTATAGTACAGCGTTTTCCGATGTCTGGACGTGCTGGGCTGCTCCTCGACATGCCCATGCAGAGGAACTGAATGCCCGCTGCTGCATCGACGGTAGTTAGATTGGGAGGCTGCGCGTGTGGAAGAAGAGGATGTTGAACGTACCTCCTGTACGTACTACATATGTTGATGGTTGGGTGCGGCAGAATGCATATGAAGCCGGCGATAGCCGCCGTGCTCCGGTACGGTACCGGTATACCGTAACGTATCATATCCGAGGGCGAGATGATAGGATGCTTACTCATACTTCGGTACAGTACCAGTAACCAGTACCGGTACTTTCCATAGCAACCAATTTGATCCAGACGATCATGTAGAAGTAACCAGCAAGAATCAGTCACGCCTGCACCCTGGTGTCATGATCACATGACATGCATGAGCACGGTAAGGTGACTGGTACAAGTATACATCACAGAGCTGCATTCATGCCATACGTTACGTCGACATCCAAGATGTCGTGGCAATCACAGCCAAGACAAAACAAAGTGCTGTAAAACATATGTATGGGTACGTCTGTAAACACATTTTGAAGACTGGTGCACACCGACTGGCATCGTCACAAGAGACTCCCACCACTCCCTTGCTCTGCGGAGTATGGTACTGTACGGTATTCTCATGGTACAAGATGCAGTACAGAGTACGAAGGTACATATGTACTCGGTACTGTACTGTGCTGACAGTAAACAGAAGTTTTCCTGTTCAGTGCCATGAGTATGTCACGTACAGTACGAAGTACATTACGTACGGTACAGTAGAGTGGCGCTGCTGAGCTGAAAAATTAACGGAAGCTGGAATGATAGCAGAGGTAGAGGTAGTAACAGGAGTGGAAACAGAAGCAGAAGTAGAAGTAGAAATAGAAGTAGAAACAGGAGTAGAAGCAGAAGCACTTAGAAATAGAAGTGGCAGCAGAAGTAGGAACAGAAGTAGAAGTGTCACGGCCACGCCCACAGGACTCGGGGGCCGGGACTTAGTCGGCCCGGCCGGTGCTTAGTCCGGCTGAGCTGGGAGCTAGCTCAGGGTAGGTGCTGATTCGGGTAGGAGCTTTGGAGCTCCTCAGCTATATAGCTAGCTTTTCTTCCTAGCTAGTCAATCAACTCATTACAACTCCACGATTCTGATGAGTTCCGTGTAGCGCCGCCTAGAGGCTTTTCCTAGGCCCGCTACCAAGAAGTAAGTAGAAACAGGAGCAGAAGTGGAAGTAAAATTAGAAGTAGAAGCAGGAGTAGGAATAATTGTGGAAGCAGAAGCAGAAGCAGAAGTGGCAGCAGAAGTAGGGACAGAACCAGAAGTAGAAACAGGAGTAGAAGCAGAAGTAAAAGCAGAAACAGAAAGTAGAAACAGAAGCGGAAGCAGAAGTAGGAACGGAAGTAGAAGTAGAAGTGACAACACCGTAGCCAAAACAGCACAACGACATTTCAGTGGAACAACCTCAGCACCGATGGACGCCTGATAACGGCCTATCGTTCAACGTCATGTGCATTTCACGTTCACGCTACCTAGACCCAGTTCATACCTTCCTCTTCTTACTTCTCCGGCCTCCTCCCTTACCACCACCTCCCCCACCGCCCCCTCCGTCGTCGCCGTCGTAGTTGTTCCTCTGCCTCTTCTTACCCTCTCGTCGCCAAAAATCGTCGCGCTCCTTCTTCTCGCGCTCGATCTTCCTCTCGGCGCTCTCGGCCATCTTCTTGCGGTGGACGTCGCGTCGGGCCTCCTGGGCGGCGCGGCGCTTGGCCACCTTCTCGTTGCGCAGCGTCATGAGCTTGCTCATCAGGTCTCGCGCCTTCTTCTCCTCGCCGCTCAGCACGACGGCGCGTTTCTGCATGTACGTGCGCTTGCGCTGCGGCTTCGTCACCACCAGCTGCGACTTGAATGGTAGCTCGGCCGCGAGGTGCCGCGGGACCTTGATCGCGTTGAAATGGCGCGTCGGACGCTCAATGTGCTTTTGTTTGTTTGCGGAGGATGAATGTCAGCTTCGGTGGAGATGGCCCCATCGGATATCATGGTCGGATATCGGAGAAGGAGAACCCTTACCCGGTACCGCGAGTTCTGGTCGTCGGGCGCCGACAAGCCTTGCTCTCGGCGCACCTCGCCCGTCAGACGCATCCCCGTCCAGCCGTCGGTCTTCTCGGTCGTGCCGTCGCTCGGACGTAGCAGGTCGGTCACCGGATTGTAGAACCGACGAGGCCGGACCGGGTACCACGCCCGCAGGAAGACGAGGTCGCTCATGAGGATCTTGTCCTCGAAGGTGGCGCGGAAGTGGCCGTCCGGTCGACTCAGGGCGCGCTTGATCTGGCCGCGGATGCCGGAGACGGTGCGGACGCTGGCGCCTTCGAACCGGGCGATCTCGAGCGAGCTGCTGAACATGTCCTTGACGAAGGCCGTGTTCTTGAAGATCTTGTACGGCACGCCTGTGAGCTTGAGCTTCTTGACGATCTCGGTGTTCTCGTCGACGCCGAGGACGACGCCGGTGGCCGCGATCCGGAACCCGGCCACGTCGTTCGACAGCGTCTGCACGCAGCAGAAGCCCGTGTTGGGCGCGACGAACGGCCCGTAGAAGGTGCCGAAGCAGTGCATGTGCTCGGGCGTGTACTTCAGCATGCGGTTGCGCGTGCGCGAGTCGGAGATGCTGTAGATCGGGAGCGTCTGGAAGCGGCGCCAGCCGAGCGAGAAGACGAGCGGGTCGTTCGTCTTCAGGATCCGCTTGTGCCAGCGATGGCGCTTGATGCGGACCTGGACGAAGCCGAAGCGCTCCTCCGTCGGCGTCAGCCCGCCGACGACGACGGGCGAGCGCGGGTCGAAGCCGGCGACGAACTCGTACGGGACGGACCGTAGCACGATGCGGGCGTACGTGCCGGCCTTGTAGCCCTCCATGCCCACTCTCTGCCGCTCGTCGTGGTTGTCGAGCTCGGCCCTGTTGACGCTGACCTGCTTCTGCATCTGCGCCTTCTGAGCCTCGTACCACTGGTCCTCGCCGAACTGCTCCGGCCCACCTCGACCGCCCTTGAGCCGCCCGTTCGACTTGTCGTTGAGCAGTCCCTCCCGGTCTTCCTCCTCGAACCGAAGCTTGAGCTCTTCCTTCCGCCGCGCGTTCCTTGCCCGTTCCGCCTCGAGCGACGCTGGCTCCCCGTGCTCGACGGCATCTGCTGCTCCTCCATGCTTTTCGCCCGTCTCAAGGTCTTCGTACGCGCCGTCACCATCGCTTTCGTCGTCGTCGTCGTCGTCGTCGTCGTCGTCGTCGTCGTCGTCGTCGTCGTCGTCTTTCTCATCTCCATCTTCGGATTCGCCGTTGCCGTCGCCGACCTTGTGACGCGACGCGGTCCTGGATATGAAGCGCCGCCGCAGCTGCTCGAGATGCTCCCTTTGCTCCCATTTCTTTTCCAACAGATCGTAGTCGTACAGGGGGACAGAGCGGTGCTCGAGGTATTCGTCCCCATCGTCCCCTCGTCTCGCAAAAAACCTGTCCCCCTCGTCCTGCTCTGCGTCGTCGCCGTCCTGACCTTCGCCGTTGACGGCTTCTCCTTTCCACCGGAGACATACATCCGCAGGTGACAGCGCCTCGTCGTACATCATTCGGACAAGATCTGCGAGTCGATGACGGGGCCGCGAATGGTGCAGCTGTCTTGCTCGCTCGGTCAAGTTCTCTTTCCATCGTAGCTCGCCCTGATCGGACTCGGTGGCCGAATGCTCCGTCGATGCCTCATCGTCGAGGTCTTGCTCGTCAGCAGCCGAGACGGACCCGAGATCGGAATCGGAGTCGGCAAACTCTACGTCCTCGAAGCCATTCTCGTGACCACCGTCAACACGCTCCTTGTCGTGGCTGTTGCCGCTGCGACCAGCCGAAGACCGTTGCTCGCCCATTGCGAGCGACTCCTCGGACGCGATACTGCCATCTTCCTCGGCACTGGCAAAACCCTCGTCCTCGTCGTCGGCTTCGTCTGGCGTGGGCTCTGCGTCCGAGTCCTGGTTCCGCTCGACGAAGCGCGCCCGCCTCATCTTCTTCCGTCCGTCCTCGGCGCCATCTCCCCGTTCCATTTCCGGTTCCGGTTCCGGTTCCGGTTCCGGTTCCGGTTCCGGTTCCGGCTCCGGCTCTTGCTCCGGCTCTTGCTCCGGCTCCGGCACTCGATCCATCTTCTCGCCGCCTTGAAAGAGGCGCAGCCCTTCGTCAATGTCGCCGAGCAGTCTCCTGTCACCCTGTAGACCCATGACCAACTTCTCTCCGAAGCCCGGTTCCTTGCCTTCGACGGCTTGTCGATCGAAGCTGGAGGTCTTGACGTCGATGTAGACGGCGTCTCTGTCGACGAGCACGCCACCGACATCCGACATCGGTGCGAAGAGAAGCTTCTGCTTCTCGCCGAGCTTTCGACGACTGGACTTGCCCGTAGCCTTGGCGATGGCTTGGTCGACGAACGGCGTCGGACACGGATCCGGAAGGGATTCGACCGAGGCTACGTCCAGGTCGCCGACGCCGGGAACATGCACCTTGGCGCCAGAGGCGGGAAAGTTGGTACCTCGCAGGTAGCCGTAAAGCGCGACGGTGCGGTCGCACTTGGGGTTCTCGTCCGTCGCGGTGGGAGGCGTGATGTCGAGGACGCGGTCGGCGAGGCAGTACGGATGCGAATTGCGCCAGATCAGCGGACGTGGGCTCTTCATGACGGACAGAAAGCGGGAGAGGTTATGTATCTCTCTGTCCGGGTAGCGACCGTTGAGGACGCCGGAGAGGTAGAACAGCTTTGCGCCTTGATAGAGCTCGCTCCAGAAGCGGTGCTTGAGCCTCTTCTTAGCCTCCTTCAACGTGGCGGGCTTCCTGAAGAGGTCCAGGTGGGTGAGGATGCCGAAAACGTTTCCGGGCATGCCGCTGCTGGACAGGACGTTGAGAAACTCCATCGTCTCCATCTCGAATCCGAAGTTGCCGTCGATCATGAGCAGGATGATATCGGCGATCTTCGAGACGTCGACCATGGACGCGAGGGAGTCGGCCGGGCATTCGAGGAAGGTCAGGCGCCGTCGTTTCGAGGTGACGACCGTCAAGGGGCCCGCCGGCGCCGACAAGGCATGTTTCGTGTACCGCTTGACCAGAGACTTGACGAGCGTGGTCTTGCCGACCTAGAACGCGGTCTCTCGTGAGCTACAGCGGCCGAGGGAACGTGGCGCACGCCCTGACCTACGCCTGGAGGTCCGACGACGGCCACGACGAGCGGCGGCGGGTCTTCCGGCAGCCGGTCGACGAGAGGGACATGAAGCCGTTTCTCGCGGATCTGTGGCGGCAGTCAGATCCAGGACCGCGGACAAGACGGAGAGAGGCGTGACAGGAAGATGAAGCGCACTTCCTCGGACCGAGCAGCCTGTTTCTTCAGACGTCCTGGTCGAGCAAACGAAAAGGCTTTTGGATTCGGTCCTGTGGCTCGGTCAGTGCTCCTGATCGTTCTCGGATGGGCCGGTCTCACGACTGACCAGAATACGTCTTCTTCTCCTTTGTCTTGCGATGCTGCTTGTGCTGCTGGTCCTCCATCTGTCGTCGCTGCTCCACGAGCTCAACGGATCTCGATGCGTCGTGCCGCCAAAATGTCGTGTGCGCGCAACTTTTTGATAACTACCGGTACCGGTACGTACGTACGGAGGTACTCCCGTATATACGTAAGTAGACAATTGAAACTCACCGAGTATGATACCGTAGTCGATCACGTGACGCTCGTTATCACCCAACGCTCGGTTGAGCGACCAAGCACCCCCTCGACAAAAAGTTGAATAACTCAATAGATATTTGTTGGAATCATCTCAAATTTGGATATGTGATAGAGCAGCATGTATAGAAGAGATATTGAGCAATAGAAATATAGTGTACAAAACATGATGGCTTCTTCATAACCCGGCCACGTGAAGTCAGTTTGAGACTGTCCTTCCTGGAGCTCAACTTATCTCCGTCATCTTCAACAACAGGACCTTCCTGGCTTGGTGGAAATGATTCCTCGATAGGCCCTGAATATCTCTGAACCTTCTCTTTCTCTGCAGTCTGCGTACTATAGTCAATTACATAACACTTGGTATCACTCAACACTCAGTTGATGACTACCTTGATAAAAACTTGAATATCACAACAAATCTTTGTCAGAATAGTCTCAGACTTGAATATGTGGTGGATGAGAATATATAAAAGAGATAGGGAGTATTAGAAGTCTAGTGTACACAGGATGATAGCTTGCTCAAGACTTGGTCATGTGAAGTCAGTTTTAGAGCTTCCTTTTCTGAATTCTACTTTTTTCCGGCATTTTTAATAAGACAGGTCTTATTACTTGGTGGAAAAGAGTTCTTAATAGTAGCTGAGCTTTCCTGAACCTTCTGTTCTTCTCCTATCTGATCATTGGATTGCTTAACTATGTACAACCAGAGTCACAAACTGCCAACTTTAACTTGGGTGATTGGAGGTGTTACTGACTATTCAGGACAAATCAGAGTACTGGTCTTGTTGTTTGTTGTAGTCAGGCTACTCCTGAGAGTGGCTATCTATATAGCTACTACTCTCTCGCTAGGTAGAAACTATTGTTAATACAATAGTTGATCACACATCTTCTCCTGCATGGTGAATACTATCAGAGCAAAAACTTGTAACTGACATCATATCCTTCAAGTAGATTAAGTTATTTTCCTTGTCACTTCTTCTTCTCCAAGTTCCTGGAAGTATTTTTCTGTTAAAGAGATGAAAAAACTAACATCAAGAGGTTGATTGATTGATCAGCTTGAGATCTCTCAAGCTGAGCTATCCATCTACCAAATATGGTGCCTTCCTGGCCCGGCCTGTCCAAAGTGGCAGGTGGCGGGTGGCAGGTGGTCTCTGACAATCTCTTGGGTGAAGAGGTATGTGCACGTCACACTAGGCATGCCCCATAGCAATAGTGTTTGAAAAATCAACAAAATTTAGTCTATTATTCACGAATAAGACTAAAGAGAATGATACAAGCTTGGAAAAAGCTTTCATATAAGTTATAGACTTAGCCAGTTGTGTTCCTTATCAATAGGCTTTAATGGTAGGAAAAAGTGCGTAGTAACAAGTGCAAGAAAAGAAGACGGAAAAGTAAGTAAAAAAGATAGCTAATAGAGAAGTCAAGAAGTGATTAGAAGGAGAAAGACAAGTTCAGAAGGCTGAAAGGTCTATGAAAGAATCTTTCCTACCAGCTAAAGAGGCTTCTCCCAACGTTGGTGACAGCAACAAGGGGTGGGAAGATGACAAGGTCCTGAACATGTATTTACATTATCACGTCACAAAGAAGCTATCATACTCTGTATACTAGAATTCCGCTGCTCAATATCTTTTCTATATATACTGCTCTATCTCATATCCAAATTTGAGATGATTCTGACTGCTGGTTGTCGAGTTATTTCCAAAATTGTCGAGGGGGTCCTCGGTGGGTTAAGTGAGCGTTGACTGATATCGAGCGTCACGTGATCGGGTACGGTACAGCACGTGACTGGTCACATTTTCATCGGATATCGGGGTTAAATAGGGATCCACCCCACCATAGAACAAACCCCCCCCCCCCCCCTTCCCTTCCACCCCCACCTCCGCCCGTCATTGCGTATTCTTCCCCCCCTCCCCCCTTGGGTTGCCATACTCGTACTGTACCCGGTCGTCTGCCACTAGATCGGCCTGAATTGAGAAGGGGGTCTATAAGGACCACGCAGCTCTCCTCCCACGCCACGGCCGGGTGGCCTTTTGACCACGTCCGGGTCACGTGGATCTGGTGCACGACTGCCCGTGATGGCATCGAACCCTGCCTTCCCCGCCCGTCGGATTCCGCTCCACGCTCGAGATGGGATGGCCCCGAGATCGGGGTTCAAGTTGAGCTGGAACTTCTGGTTCCCCCGCTGTTTCTCTTCTTGCTCTGGCGACAGTTGAGGGTCGGGCCTGGCGTTGGGGTTGTGTTCCGGTACAGCCCATCCGATATCTGCGCTTAGTTCAAATCTGCATTGAGACTCCCACGCGAGGAACATGAGTTGACCCGGCTGCTTTCCCCCGTTGGCGACCACATACTCGTACAATTTTTTCTGTCAGAGTACCTGCTCGTCAGACCATGCTTTGTTCCAGCCACAATGGCACACTTTCCGTCAGATCGTCGTGAAGGACGAACAAGGATGAGCAGTGTTCACTGAGTATATCAAACAGATTTGAACGGATTGAACATACAGCTACACAAGTAGCCGTTGCTTCCTGTACTCCGCCAACTTGTAGCTCTTTGGCCAGTCCATCAATCACTTCAGCCTTCTCCTCCGGGGACATTTCAGAGCGTCTTCGTAGCATTTTCAAGTCGGTAGATACTCCAGCCGACGCCTGCTCTTTGGCATTGATCCTCTCACTCTGGAGGACATTTTGTCCTGGTAGTGATCGAGGCAACTCATCCGGCAGTGTAGACAGTCCAAGATCTGGTTCACTCTGCAGTGCTGATTCCGAAGTGCTGTCCACAGGGCCGACTGGAAATGCCAAACTCAAGCTGAGCCAGCCCAGGCATAGAGCTAGAACGAGAGACTGCATTTTGGAGAATTCTCCCCAAAGTCTGGGACGACAGCTCAGTCACTTGTCCCTGAGAGGACTGATGTGTAGTAGCTGCTGCACGTCAACCTCTCGAGATGACAGGGGGCTTGTGCCATCGAACAGTGGACGGTAGAGACACCATATATGGCGTCATGTTCGGCCTGTCCCTTGCCCCATCTCCGTGTGCTCGTCCCAACAGCTTCCCACGAAAGGAAGCTGATCATCAAGCTCCACGTGGCAACTGTGGTGTCGGTCTATTGCCGAGACAATGTGTTGTCGTAAAACTTGCTCTTGGATTTACCAGTACGATGAGATCAGGAAGAAAGCCGACGGCGAACCTCATCTCGGGGGTGTGTCTTGGTCGTCTCGGTCGTCTGGGTGGAGAGACCTTGACCGATACGACGAGAGCTCATCATTACTGTAGACACATCTTTGCTGCTGTACGTACATACGTACAGTACGTAGATGCCAGGCCATATGAACACGACGCTGTAGCAGTACGAGATACCTACATACGCAAGTAGCGCTGCCATTACGAACTGGTACGAAGAGCCGAGGCCAGCTCACAGGCATGACAGGTACCCGTACCACGTACATATCACTGTACTCCCGTACGGAACCCTTCCATACTGCGGTACGTACGTACGTAGTATGTACGACTCGCTGGTGAACTCATCTCTCTGCTGAAAAGCCAGCTTGAGCTCTTTGAGTGGTCGTACTGTACATATGTACAGTACGTACGTACGTAGGAGCGTGGATACGGGCGGATGCGTAATAATATGCTCACTGTTCGATTCATGACATGTACGGAAGTAGAGTCAAGCTGACATGCGTCGAACAGGCGAATTCAATCGGACGTACGGAAGGTACTCGTACCGTAAAATGTCGTGGATGTTAACACGGAGGAGGGGCAGTGAGGGGTCGTGGGGGTGTGGCTACAGTAAGGCGGACTCCCCCCCCCCCTGAACGCCACAGCCGCAGTACCGCACCGGTACGGTGTGAACTGGCAACGGACTGCACATAACTCGTGTACTCTTCTGTACGAGGGGTACTGTACTCCGTACATACACTACGTACGCAGGTATATACGCAGCAGATCACCAGACAGCCCCTCATGCCCCTCTCCATATCCTTCCTCTGACATCACCAACCTCAGCGTCATCCTCATCATCATCATCATCATCATCATCATCTTCATCTTCATCTTCACGAACCCATCTCCCACCTTCGAAACAAAGTGAAAATCCGTCTGAACTCCAAAATCCGCAATCATGATCTTCATGGTGCGTAGTAGTCCGGGTCACCGGCACTGTTTCCTCCGTCTTCCCCTCTCCCTCTCCTCCTGCTCCTCCATTTCCTCCTCCTCCCGCGACTTCTTCTCTCTCGACCGCGGTGATCGCACTGGCTCCCCCACCCCTGCTAACCTCGCTCGACGGATGCACGGACGGGGGTTAGGTGACGCTGAAGGAAAACGCCTCGCCCGAGGAGCTTGAGAAGTGGGGCCCTCCGTTTCCACGACTGTCCTCTTCACGCCGGTCCTTTCCCAGTGCAGCGTCTTTCGACGGCGATGGCGCCCCCCGAGACTCGAGAAGAATGCTGAGTGGCGTCTACTGTCGCGCTGCTACCTAGGGCGAAGGATCATGCCAAGGACCAAGGAGGCAAGATCACGCACGATTCAGCACTGCTGAAGAGCTTCCAGTACGTCGCCAGTCACCTATCACCTGTCATCTGCACGAAAATAAAAGTCGGGGCGGGAGCTGAGCCCTATCTGTGCAGCGTCGAATTCCCGGAAGATGCGGTCCATTCGCTCGCGTCGAACGAGCACATCGACGTCGAGGCTGATACAGAGGTCAAGACGCAGAACGTCTCCTGAGCGAGGTCGCGGCCATGCGCCGCTGACGGGCCGAGGAGGTTTTCGAGATCGTAAGAGGGTCGAATGTATCCGTTCGAGTGACCGATAGCCTACAATCAAGTTGGACCATATGCTCCGACGATGATGAAGATGGTGATAGTGATGGGTGATGATGTATCGATCGCTTTCTATTGTAATCTGTAGGAGACTGCCGCCTGTGATGCCTCCGACACCGCTCCGCACGAGGACTATGCGTGGGGCGCGAAGCCCAGCTGCTTGTTTCCCCCGTCAAAGACGACAAACTGGGCGTTGAAGAGGGTGTCCCCGAGAATCTGAACCGGGTGCCCCGCGTTCGACTGCAACGAACCGAAACAGCCTGCCGGGCGGAGAGGAGAGGAAAGATCAGCATGAGGTTTGAAGGTGGCAGAGCGTGTAAGAGGGGCGGGGGCGAGGGGTGGATCGGGGGGCGAAAAGAACTCACGATCGCTTCCCCGCCCGAGCCTGTTGAACGTCATCAGACTGCCCGGGATGTTCGCCGTGTACGACTCGCTGATGACGATGCCAAAGTCTGGCATCTCGCTGTCGCACGGGTAGACGAAACCTCCCTGGGTCGGATCGAAACGCGCGCCCTCGACCTGGGCGTAGTAGCCTTCGACGACCTCGTCGTCCATGAGCAGGATGGACGTGCCGGTATCTAGCTCGAGCAAGAGTCAGTGCCCTGGAACCAATGTGGCGAGACGGATGTGCCCGTTCGGGCCAGGGCCGCACAGACGTACCGGCAATGGACGGCGAGGCGTTCGGGGTGCTGATCGTCTGTCCGCCCACGGTGACGCCTGGGGTGTCGATCTGCCACCAGCCCTGCGACGCGTCGATCTTGACAAAGTTCAGCGGGCCCGTGAACTTGCTCTCGTCCACGTTCCCAAACTCGTAGCTGCCGCTCTCGCCTCGCTTGAGCACGGCCGTGAACAGGGGCTCGGCCAAGGTGGGCATGGCGTTGTCGAAGAAGGTCGTCTCTCTCTGCGGTCTGACTGTCGTCGGGTCAGCGACGGCCATCGGAGGACGGGTCTCGCGGGAGCCTCGTCGAGGACTCACCTTGGTTGATTTTCGAGAAGCCGAGCCCCATCAGGCCGTCCGAGTTGAAGTCCTCGGTGAAGGATCCGCTCACTCTCGTGGCCAGCTCGACGGCCTGTCCTTGCACCTCGACACCGCCGACATCGACGGTGTCCTTGCCGACGACGCCCGACGCGCTGCTCTGGTCGCCGTAGCGGATGCTGAACGTCGCGCCGTCGATCTCCTCGAACGTCGGGCTCTTGGCGGGGTCGAACAGGGTGTGGCCGTTGACCTGAGGCGGCGGGAGCAGGGAGCTGAACACCCATCTGCAAGGGATCGAGGATGAGATTTGTACCGAGCAGCGCACGTGGCTCGTGGGGCTAGTCACTCACAGGTCCGACGAGCCGGTGTCGAGGTTCATGACGAGGGCTTGCCCACCGATCGTGACCGGGACCAGGAACTGGGTCTCGCCAGGGAGGAAGCCCGACGCGGCAGCGACACGGACGGCGTCGCCGGCGTCGGTCTCGTTGTCGACCTCGAATGGGAGCTCACCGGGCAGGGCGTGCGGGAGATGCCAGCCAAACTTCCCGAACGTTTGCCGCACGGCGACGGAGCCGTCGCGGACGTAGTTTGGGTTCTCGAAGCGGGGAAGGATAAAGGATCTGCCCTTGAGGTGCTTCTCCGACGACGACGATGACGACGACGACGCCGTGGGCGCGGCCCACACGCTGCTTGCACACCATAGCGAAAGAAGAAGAAGAAGCGAACCGACGAAGATGCGCGGCATCTTCGTGGAGATCAAGCAGAGGGAGAGCGAAAGAGAAATTGATCTAGAATGCAAGGAAAGGAGGGTAGTCGAAGGCAAGGCTTGGACCAGCAAGCCGAAGAGGCGTCGAGCAAAAGCAGGACGAGTGCCTAAAGAGAGAGAAAAGGAACGGCCAGCCTGTTGCAAGGAAGCAGGCTCGACGACGACGACGACAGACAAGAACAGACGATGACGGTCTAGAAGACGCCGAGGCCGCGTCTTAAATGGAAGAGAGCCCTTGAATGAGCCAAGGGCACGCCAAGCCGAGCAGCGCGTCTTGAGGGAAGCTCCATTGACGGATGTCTGGCCAAGCTCGAGTGTCTATTGGGCCATCACCGTGATATACGCCAAGCCGGGGGGAGGAAGGGGGGGGGGGTTGTGTGGCTTTTGTTTAGCCTCCGTTGAATGCTTCCTTGAATCGACAATCGAAAGATGAAACATCTTTCCAAACATCATTCCTCCATCTCTCCATTGTTTGCTCCTGGTGGACGATGGGCTACGTACCGGAACTGTTGGGTTCCGACGCAGAGATGCGACACGCAAGATCTGATCCATCTGAATCGGTACGGTATGATCGAGATGAACCCTTCCCTCTCTCTCTCTCTCTGGTTCTTGTTTACCCGCCTCGCCATCTGAAAGAAAGTGCTTCTCCCGTTGTGGCTCTCCGTGGGCTGTTGTGGGGCTCTTGTCGGCCAATGGACATGCGATGAGCTCTGTGCTTGAAACAAAGCCGCCCCCCGACCCAAGAACTCCTTCCCGCGTTCCGCGCGGCGCGCTTATCTCGTACCTCGTGCGTACCAGTACTCGGACGCGTCGCAGAGCTGTAAGAAGTGGAGGGGGGAAAAGGTGGAGGGTCATGTGATCTCGCGTTTCTTCCGTCGTCGACACAGGTACATGTACGTAACGTACTCCGTACGCACGTACGTACCTCCGTACCGGTGAGGAAGTCAACATTCACTTAGTCAGCCACTAGCCATGTCTCCCCTCGTCCTTCGTCCCTGATATCTGGTCCCGATGTTCGACGGACATTCTACCATACGTCCATAATCCCAGGAAATGATTCTCTGATACTCATACGCATCTCTACCTTCATCAAGTATTGCCCGACGCAGTACCGGTATCACCGTACCGTACGTATTACCGTACCATATCAAACGGAGCTGGGCCAGTTCACCACCCAAACCACCCCAAGTCCCTGTGGCCCCGTTGGCCTCTCCTGGCAGTCTGTTTGCAGCCTACCATAAAGCCACAGTACAGTACAGTAATGCCTTGCCATCCAAGCCTTGTGTTGCGGCCGCAGGGCCAGGACTGAGCCTGGCTCAGTCAGTACGGTAGTGTTAGTCAGCTAGACAGAGGGCCATATACCGTAACCCTCGGGTCCGAGAGGGCGTCAATGATCATCATCTTCTCCCCTCTCAGAGCAGGCCATTGCCTTTTAGCCCCAGCACCTTGCCACCCAAGCCTCCAACCGCTCCGGTAGACCCGCCCACGCCATCTCCCGTCTCTCTCTCTCATAACGTACAGAACAAGCCCAGCGTGCCTACGGTAGCATGACACGCACCGGTACCGGTGTACCGCAAGTCCCACGACACATCTGACTTGACTTCAAACATCGTGTCTCACTCGCTGTCCTACCGTCACCAACCCTACTACGGCTCTCTCCTATGAGTACTAGTCTTTGCCAAAGGAATTTGAGCAGGGCTTGTGGATGAGTTGAGGCCTGCGTTCCTTGGCAGTGCTTTGACCAAAGATACCCTTTGGCAGCCCTGCAAAACTTACGTCGTCATGGACGAGACGGTGATTGATTGATTGATTGAGTGAGTGAGGGAGTGACGACAAGGCAGTGGTGGCCCGGATACCAGATGAGTGACGAGCGTAGGACTAAGTGACTGCAAGAGGCTACGGCACAGCATGATTGTGTAGATACTGTAGCTTCAGATATGAGAACAACATTGGCTGACGTACGAGGATACAGCGCTCCGACGGGGAACGAGCTACTGTTTAGGGTGAAAAAAGAGCTTTCATGTGTGACAGTTAGGTCCTATGTTCGCCGACGCTTGGGATAATTGGAGACTGTGATTAGGCGATTCGATGGAAGGAAGAGGTTCAGCTGGTAGACTTTGAACGACCCAAAAGAAACGACAAACCCCATCAGGAAGGGGAGGGGAAGAAGGAAGAGGGGCCCGATGAAGAATGTCGAGGTGGAAAGATCATAAATTAGTAATGCTGCAACGTGTAAGAAACTTCTCCCGCGGACGAGGAGGATGGGGAATGACAGATATCTCATGGTGGAAGAGAAAGAAACTGGAATTGAGCGACGGCCCACCGAAGAAAAGGGAAAGAAGGAAAGAGAAAAGAGATGCGATGGCGTGCTTGTCAGTCCAAACCAAGATGCGACGCCGTGCGCCACCGAATGCAAAAGGATATGCCCTCTCCCTCCATCACCAGTGCCAGCCATATCGAAAAGGGAGACGCGACCGACGGACTCGAGCTCATTGATGCCAGGTGTTGCGCATCGTCCGGTCGTCCCCCATCCGTGTAAAGGCCGTCGAGTACATAGACTTCATGTCGTCCATCTCGGCGTTGTTCTCATCGTACGCGCTGCCATACGACTGCTCCATGCTCGGTCCGCGACGGCCCGGCAGGTTGTTCAGTTGGGCGTAGTCGTCCCATCGCTGCATCGGGATGCTGCGCGGGTTGAAGCCTTCGTCTTCGATCTGGACGACCTTGCTGCTGCCCTTCTCGCCGAGCACGACGCGCGTGCTGCCCCAGGTGAAGTCGTCCTGCTTCCAGAAGGAGTAGATGGGAAGGATGAACGAGTACACCGGGAAGGCGATGATGTAGATGATCATCCAGCCGATGTGCTGCCACTGGCGCTTGATGGTGAAGATGAGCGCCTGGAGACCGTACACGGCCGCGATCATGACCACCGAGATGAGCGGGAACGGCCCGTCGCGCTTGGCGATGCGGTAGATGAGGTAGCCCAGGTAGGCACACGTCGCCGGCAGGATGATCGTTCCGAAGAGGTCGATGAAGACGACGAAGCGCATGCTGAAGAAGCAGAAGCCGCACATCTCCTTGAGGAAGACCAACTCGAACAGGTTGTGGACCGTCGAGTTGATCCATCGCCGTCGCTGCGAGACCAAGACCGACCAGGTCTCAGGCGCGGCCGTGCTCGCGTACGCGTCCGGGATGAACTTGTACGACATGTACGGGAAATGTTTGGTCATCAGCGTCGTCAGATATCGGTCCTCGCCGAGGGCGAGCAAGTTCTTCTTGTGCAGCGTATCGACGTCGCCGATGCTGTACTCGGCGATCACCTTGTCCGAGATGACGAGCGGCTTGCCCTTGTCGGACGTACGCAGCCGGTACATGCAGAAACTAGGCGCGATCATGTTAGCAGGCACTCCCTCGAGCATGGAATCTTCCCCCCCTTCGAACAAAAAAAAAAAAGAGAAAAGAAAAGGAAAAGATAAGAAGAAAAAGAAAGAGAGGGGGGGGGGGGGGGACCTACCATCCAGGCAAACAGGTGACGCTCCCGAACAGGCTCTCAAAGGCCTTGGCCAGGTGATGCGAGATGTAATATTCGTAGACCTGAATCATCGTCCACCACGACCGCTGTTCGTTCTCGAGGCTCGTCTCGCCGCAGATACCGGCCACCTTGGTGTTGTTGGCGCAGGCGGCCACGAGTCGGTTCAGCGACTCCTCCTGGACGCTGGTGTCGGCGTCCACCATGAGCACGTACTCGTACAGCTCCGGGTCGACGCCGATGATGTTGTTGATCTGGTGGAACACCTCGAGCTCCATCGGCGACATGGGAGAGCGGTGGTGCACGCGGTTCAAGAAGTTGAGCAGGAGCACCTGCGAGTCACGCTTGCCGCGGTTGCCCGGCTTCGGTCTGGCCTGCTCCGACTCCTTGCCCACCTTGACGACGACGACGTACGGCACCACGTTGCCCTCGTACTCGTACAGGCCCGAGTACACCTTGGCGTAGTTGAGCTGCTCGCTGCCCTGGCCGACGCTCTTGAACGGCAAGGCCGGAGGATCGACGCGTGGATCGACGCCGAGGATGTCGAGCACGATCTTCGGCGTCGGTCGGTCGTTGCCGCCGCCGACGATCATGCCGTCGCAGACGACGCAGATGAGCTTCCTCTTGTTGTCGTACCGGAGCGACGTCAGCGAGTCGAGGCCGCGCCGCAGCTGATCCTCGCCCTCGGTGTAGGCCGGTACGAGGCAGACGACGAACTTGTCCTGCGGCGCCGGATGACGCTTCGAGCCGAGCTGGAGCGCCGCCAGGAACTTGGCGAGGATGACGGTGCAGATGATGATGGCGAAGGCGAGCAGCGACCAGTTGCTGACCTGGCACTTGGCGCTTTTGGTGAAATCGGTCCGGCCCAGGTAGAAGGCGTTGTTGAGGCAGTTCAGGCTGTTGCGGTTCGTCGTGAGGTTCAGCCGGCTCTCCCACAGCTCGGTGATGTCGGCGCCCGGGTTGGCCTTGACCAGGTCCTCGACGTCGGTCGCGAAGAAGCTGTACTGGGCGAGGTCGTTCTGGCGCTTCAGCGTGTGGAAGTAGTCCGTCAGGTCGAAGATCTTGTCGTGGAGGATGAACCACTGGCGATCCTGGTTCTCTCCCTGGTCCTGGACGTCCCGCGGGTCCCACACGACGTCGCCCTTGTAGAACTCCTTGATGCGCGGCAGGAACTTGTTCGGATACCAGTCAATGTCCCTCAGCGCCGTCTTCGGGTCCGGCTGATAGCGGGGGCCGGAGACGTGCATCGCCTCCGGGAACTCGATCGTCTTGTTCGGCTGCAGCATGACGGTGATGTCGTCGACCAGGCCGGGACAGGCGACGGTCAAGGGCGGGGCGAAGTAGGCGTCGAGGTTCATGCCGGCCAGCGGCTGCATGTTGTCCCTCGTGGTGCGGATGTTGGTGTCGCTGTGCTGCAGCTTCCAGAACTTGGAGATGTCGTAGACCTTGCCGTGGACGCTCACCCAGAAGTCGGCCTCGCCCTGGTGCGTGCTGATCTCCTTCTCCCGCCAGGCCTTGTCGAAGTTGGGGCAGAGCAGCTTGCCGAGGGCGATGATGTAGAAGACGACGAGGGCGTTGAGGAGGCCGATGAAGAGGAAGAGGACGAGCTTCTCGCGCCAGGCCATGCGCACGTCCGGTCGCTTCATGCGGCCGACGACCCGGAGCGCGAAGGACGGGACCCAGAAGGTCAGGATCCAGACCACGGTGGCCCAGATGCGGCGAGTCTTGGAGATGGGTTGCTCGGTCACGACGGCCGGCTCCCCCGTCTCCGGATCGACGTAGCCCGGCATCTCCTGGCCGTCGTACGTGACCTCGCCGCGCTTCTCGTCGCCCTTGCTTCCGAGCCCGTAGTCGCCGACACCGCCGCCCATGGCGCTGAGCGCCGTCGTCGGAGCGAGGGACCGTCGTCCCAGCGCGCTGCGGGCGCCGAGCGTGAGCGAGCTCTGCCGCCGCTGAAGCAGACGGTCCTGGCTGCCGGCGTCGAAGAAGCCGCTCGCGGCGGGGTCGCGCCCGTCGACCGAGTATCCGCCCTCCGGACCACCGAAGGACGAGAAGTTGTCGAGCGTGGCGGCGAAGGGCGACTCGGGCCCGTGACCGGCGACGGGAGGGGAGGCGGCCTCGGAGGTCTTGATGTCGAGCATGCTCTCGGCCTCCCACCAGGGCACTTCGCGCATCCACACGCGCTCGCGCCCGATGACGACCTCGCCGTTGCTCCAGCCCCGCTCGAGGAGCCAGCTCTCGACGCCGTCGCGTCCCTCGGTGCAGCCGAGCGGGGCGTAGCGTCGGTGGAACTCCTCGACGTCGAAGTCGGCGGTGAAGTCGAGCACGCGGTTGCGGCGGTTGGCCCACTCGGGAAGACGCCAGGCCCGCAGCTGCCTCGAGATGGTGCCGGCGGACCAGGCCGCCGTCGGCGACGCCAGCGTGGCCAGGCCGGCGGGGGATTCGTCCGACGGGTGCAGCGCGAGGTGATACCACACGCGGCTGCTGCCGAGCAGGCCCAAAAGGTCGAAGCGGCCGAGCCGGCCGACGTTCACGCCCTCGCCGGGCACCGGGTAGAGCACCTTGGCCAGGAAGTCGTCGGGCTCGACCTGCCTCCCGACCCTCTCGAGCACGCCTTCCCGTCGGTCACGCTCGTACTCGCGCTCGCGGGCGGCCGAGCTGCCGGCAATGCCCAGCTCGGCTTCGACGTCCGACACGGCGGCGCTCATCTCGCGAAGCACGGACGACCCGGCCGGCGCCGTCTCGACACCGTCGTCTCGGATCTCGGCGTTGATGCCGACGGTCTCGTCGAAGACGCCGCGGAGGGCGACGGCCTTGCCGAGCGCCTGAGCGGGGATCTCGACGATGCTGATCATGACGGTGTCGCCGTCGTCGTCGTCGTCGTCGTCGTCGTCGTCCCTGTCGTCCATCGTCGTCGTCACACCGGCCTCGTCGGCCGAGCTACCGGCCGACGAGGCGCCCGGACGAGCTCGACGCAGGTCGTGCCGGATCGCCTCGTTCGCCCTGGCCACGACCCAGTCGACCAGGGCCTCGTAGAGGCCGGCGATCAGCGACTCGCGGTCGGTGGTGCCAGTCTGGTGAACGAGCACCTCCGGGTCGATGCCCAGGAGCCCACCCACGTCCTCGCATGTCGCCTCGAGGGCGTCCGACTCGACCAGGTAGCCCAGCGTGTCCCCGAGCTTGAGCAGACCGGCCAGCGCGGACAGCAGGTTCCGCTGCAGTGCGCCCTTGATGCCGATGGCGCGCAAGGACTCTCGGAAGTCCTCGGCCGAGGCGGCATCGTCGACGGCCGGCAGATACGACGGTGGATCGACGGTGCCAGACCGGTTGAGCAGCGAGTACTCCGACAGATGCTTCAATCCGAGGAAGTCACGCTCAGCGGGGGTCGAGGCCGAGGTGAGGAGATAGTAGAACACATCGAAGGCGCGGTGGCCGGGTTCCGACGGGACGTTGAGCAGGCCGGCCGCCGTGTCGATGCCAGCGTTCGACAGCGCGATCGAGGCGGCGGTCAGCTCGCCGGCCAAGGTGAGGGTGAGGGTGGTCCGAAGGGAGGCATAGCGCGGCGCGGACGGGTTATAGGGGGTCACGCAGTGAAGAAACGGCCGGAGGGCGGCGAGCGAGGCGTAAAAGGCCGGCGGGAGGGTGAAGGGCAAGGCAGCCACAAAGGGCGGCAGCAGGGACGGCGTCGAGTGATGCAAGGAGCCCAGGACGATGCAGCCATCCTCGGCTCGGCGGCGGGCGTGCTCCCACGCTCGACGTGCCAGCCCGACGTCGACGATTCCGCCAGAACGGCCCTCGGCATCGGGCTTCGACGCCGAGATCCATGTGTTGACGACCAGGCTCGCGCTCACGTCGAGCCGGTAGGGCTGCGCCGAAGTATAGGCCACATGTAGGGCGTTCAGCAACGTCGTCGTCGAGATGGTCGTGACATTCCGAGGGCTTCCTGGGACCAGGGAGACGTTGGAGTAGTTCGAGGCGCGATTCGGACTGCTCGCCATCGCCCCCTCGTTTCCCCTCGTCCAGCGCGGACTCGATCTCCTCGACCGTCTACCGTCTCGTGGACCGATCGAGCAAACTCATCCGTCGGCCACGCCAGCGACAGCCTTTCCCCCTGAGGTATCCAGAAGGGACTCCAATCCAGCTCTTTGACCTCGTCTCTCCCGGATCGTGCCCCTGACCCCGACACGTTGTTTTCGCCCCGATTGAGAAGCGCCGATTACACCTGCAGCATGGGTTAGCACGAGTCAATCAGCGGGTCCGACGGCCGAACAGCGAACCGTCTCTGGATGGCAGAGCAAGGGAGGATTGGGAATGTTGCGGTCGTCGACACAAGTTGTGGCCACGGATAATGCTCTGGCAGTCGTCGTCGTAGTCGTCGCTCCAGCAACCGTCGGCAAAAAGGGGGAGAGCAGGCTCGAGCCGGGATAACGATGGACTCGGATCTTTTTCCGCTCCCCTGTTCCGAGTTGGAAAAGGCGAAAGAATTGGTCAAGCGTGAACAGCAGCGACAGAAAATAAAGGCAACGATAGGACGCGAAGAGAGACGCAAAACGAAGGTCGACGATGGACGCCACTGGGGACTACGAAGAGGAAGGGAAGGGCTTGGCTGAAGGAGGAAGATATTCTGGGCGTCCACCAAAACAGACAAGCCTCAAAGAAATGCCGAGCTGAAAAACAGCATCATTAATCTGACAAGACTAAATCTTAGCATATTTGATCTAGCAAGACGTGTTCTAGTGACGGTTGATGGCGAGGTGTCTTCAAACTTATGATTTGATAGGTTGGATCATGTATTGATGTCTTTTACCGGCATTCTGTAGTATCGTAATGGCGTCTGAGGTCCGACGAGACTTGCATATACATGAAAGCCGACTCTCCGTGTCTCACGTCTTCTCTAGAACTTTTGGCACGTTCATGCCGAGTGCCCTCGCACGGGACGCTTTGCGTGGGAATCTTTCCCGCTGCCGAAGATAGCGGCAATCATGCTTACTGTTCGAGTCAGCCACGTCACGCAAGCCCGCTCTAGTAATCACAGTACCTACCCTTGGTACCGGGTGCAGTACGTACTCGTACTGCACGTATGTGCCAGACGTACTGTGGAGGTATACTATGTACAAGTGTGTACTGGTACGGGGGTAGGCTCAAGTTCGACCAAATCAGTAGAGTAATGGTCTTGTCATCAAACCGCCGTGTCTCAATGGCATGGTCTTGCTTACGCCCAGGACTTTGAGGAAGAGTTTCTAGCTGTAGGAATCAACGCTGTCAGGGCCAGAGCTGCCGGGAGCTTGGTATCCACGACCTACATACGTACGTACGTACTGTACAAGTCAATACTGGCAGCAGCTCACTGCGGCTCTTCCCCCCCCCCCCCCCCCCCCCCCCTCCCTTATTAAAGTGTGGACCGCAAGGGGGTTAGGCAATGGCATGCTTGGGTATCTCGTAGGGCCACCCGAAGGCGCTTCATGCCCTGTGCGGCATGTATCATCTAGATCTTGTGGAACGATAGCGTGGGGCTGTACAAGGCAACTCAGCTCGGTCAGCCAAGCAACCTTAAGACTAGTTCACAAACCCCAAAATACACCATCGCAGATGGAACTGCTCGAAGAACATGTGGCGTGAGACCGCCATCGAGAGATGCGAGTCCGCCGTCCTGCCAGGTCAGTCGAACGCAGTGGATCAGGCTCTTGTACCTCGACGTGCCGTCCCCCATCGGTGCCTGCCGCGGTCGAGTCCGGACGACTTGGTCGGGGCAAAGGTCAGCACGTGAGACGAAGCCGAGCCTGAACCGGTCTTCATACCTCACGCGGATATGCCACGAGCGCAGTCACAAGCTTGGACAGCCCGGCAGCCGCACCGACGCCGAACCAGATCTCATTCTGGTCGGGGTCCGTCGTCTCTCGCCTTGCCATGGGTATCTTCAATTGCTCATACAGTGCAAGGGGGAGTGGTCTCGGCTACACCCAGAAGAGAGACACTCGACCCACGGTAGAGTCCAGAAACTCCCTCTTGCCGCAGAACCTGGGCAACACAATCCAAACTGTTCCTGTAACGCCCTCGAGCACCTCCGGCCCGCGACTTGTCCAGCTGCAAGCGTCTCTTCACCAGCCAGATGGGGTTTGTGGCAATCCCAATCAACGCGGCGGCGGCCGAGGCGGAGATGGCGTCGACGGCTGGAGAATCTGGGTCCAAATGCCATGTGTCGCGTGCCATCCGCTCGCAGTTGCCATACGCAAAGGACCTGACCGCGCTGGCCGGAACAACGCCAGTGAGGCTCGGGCCAAGCCCGCGGTAGAGGCCTCGCCAGCCTTCGGTGCGGTGGATTGACGATAAGAGCTGGACCGTAAGGTGGACAAGCTGAGCCGGAGTGGTGCTCGAGGAGCGGTGCGTCCGTTAGAAGTCGGTCTGAAGCCGAGTCCTCAGCACGACAAGCGGTGATGTGGCCAGCGCGACTGCAATCCCGCCGCACCTGTCGACGTCGACGCGTCAAGCAGACGTATCCTCTGAGCCAGGCGTCGATGGAACTCACGCGCCAGCGACGAAGTGCACCCAGGGCTTTGCAGCAGCGCTTTGTCCGATGCAAGCGGACTCTCGCTTTCAATTCCAGAGCTGGATGTAACTAGACGGAAGAGGCCATTGTTGCATGGTCATCCTGCAGATCATCCAGCGTGTCGATGAGTCCTTGGGGGAGATGATCTGGTGGCCCGATCTATGGCTCGGAGTCCATCATGGCCACTCCCTCTATCATGCTGTTTGTTCAAACTCCTCGTCCATGCAACCCTGGAACAAGTCGGTTTCAACCTTCTACCACGCTGAATCACATCACTTGTTTGCTACCAGTCTGTAGCAAAGAAGGTTCAATTGATGATGCTTCGTACCTTGTAAGCTGAGTCTCGTATCGAGTACCGGCACATGACATCTCCGTACCGAAGAACAAGAGCCACGTGCTTCCGAGACACACCAAGCGAGCCAGATATCTTTTACTGTTTTGGTCGTACTGTGCCTCCGTAGTCGCTACCGCATTACCGTGATTACGTACGGAAGTACTTGCGATGCTCTACGGTACAGCATGCGACCACTCCCTACCTCCATACCCTTCCTCTGCTCCATAGAGTCTGACTCGTACGAGTGTGGTGTGGGTTGCTTACCAGTACGAAGGTGCAAGTACAGGATGGAGTGTTCAGACTTTTGAAACGCCATAGAGCTGTCCTTCCGTATTCCGTAAGCGGACACGTAGATACAGCAGCTTACATAAGGTACTCAGAAAGATGGTGAGTTGCAGATACTAAAAATACACCACAGTCGGTTATCTCAGCAGCATTCCCGGGCTACGGAGGACGAGGACATCAGAACATGATGATGCTCCATGATAGTATCCCGTATGGAGGTCCATACTCGTACTACGCTAGAGCAAAAGTTTTGAAGCCTTGGCCGTGCCCGGCACGCCCGGTCCCCTTTTTCGATGCTCTAGGGCGACGGCACGTTACATAGTCGTAGTGCCGGCTTAGTAATACTCACGATAGGGACCCTTGGCACCGCAGCCATCAGCATCAACGCAGCTCCCAGTGTATTTCGCTGCTCGTCGTCCCCCCCCCCCCCCCCCGAGACGGACAACGACAACATTCCTCGACCTCTCGCTCCCACCCACCATCGCTATTCTTATGGGTTTCTAATTCTTTTTAATTGTTCCGCGCTCGGGCGCCCCGTTCCTTCGCCGTTCGCGTCAACGCCTTTTCCGCTCGCGACGGTCTCGATGATCGGTCCTTCGTTGCGGTAGAGGTCAGAGAACCGGAACCTCACCTCCCGCCAAAACTGCGACACTCGCTTGAACCAACAGCCCGGTCCAAACGGCCCTGCACCGAGGCCGACGCTAGACAGACGACAATCCATCTAGACTCGCGGAAGGAGGGGATAGGAGCAGACGCTCGTTTTGCTGGGCTTCGCCCGGCAACGGAGAGGCCGCCCACGGTCGTTCAGCATGATGTGGGGCTCCAGGGGGAAGGGAAGCCCCGTGGCCGTCGAGGAGAACGAGCGGACACTGGAGGAGGTGGACGACTTGCCCGTGACCGGCAGTCGGAAGAGATGGATGTTTCTCGTCTGGATGCTTACCTTCTACGTCCCCGACTTCCTCATCCGACATGTCGGTAGGATGAAACGAAAAGACGTTCGGACCGCCTGGCGCGAGAAGCTGGCCATCAACCTGCTGATCTGGCTCAGCTGCCTCTTCGTCGGCTTCTTCATCGGTGTGTTGGCCGTTTCGTGACCGGTTCCGGAAAGCCGTGGGCTCGCTGACCCGTGCTCGCCCTCGACAGTGGTTCTGCCGATCCTGATCTGTCCGAGGCAGGACATCTACAGCGCCGCCGAGTTGTCGGCGCGTGATGGCAAAGGCAAGAATGGTGCGCTGGTGGCCGTTCGAGGTCAGGTCTTCGACCTGGCCGCCTACATGCCGAACCATTACCCGCCCATCGTCCAGCCGAACGAGCTCAAGAAGTACGCCGGCCTGGACGCGACGACGCTCTTCCCCGTCCAGGTCTCGGCGCTGTGCCGGGGCAGGGACGGCCGGATCGACCCCAGCCTGCTGCTCGACTACACGCCCACGAACCTGACCGGCTCGCCGACGCGGATCAGCAACACCGATCCCAACTCGCGTTACCACGATTTCCGCCACTTCACCAACGACTCGCGGCCGGACTGGTTCGTCGAGACGATGATCCTGCTGCGCAAGAACTACAAGAAGGGTGACATTGGCTTCACCGCCAAATACGTCAAGACCCTGGCGGGCCAGCAGAACTCGATCGCGATCCTGGACGGCCGCGTCTACGACTTCACCTCCTACATCCGCGGCGGGCGCCGGGCCCGGGCCCCCGTCGGCGAGGAGCCGCCGGACGACCTCGAGCGCGATTTCATGGACCCCCTCGTCGTCGACCTCTTCCAGCAGCGCTCCGGCCAGGACGTCTCCAAGTTCTGGGCCACGCTCGACATCGAGCCGCGCCTGCGCAGCCGCATGCGGCTCTGCATGGACAACCTCTTCTACAGCGGCCGGGTCGACACGCGCAACTCGCCGCGCTGCCTCTTCTCGCGCTACATCCTCCTGGTCGTCTCGATCGTCCTCGTCAGCGTCATCGGCTTCAAGTTCTTCGCGGCGCTTCAGTTCGGCCGCAAGAACCTGCCCGAGAACCTCGACAAGTTCATCATCTGCCAGGTGCCGGCCTACACCGAGGACGAGGACTCGCTGCGCCGCGCCATCGACTCGGTCGCGCGCATGCGCTACGACGACAAGCGCAAGCTGCTCGTCGTCATCTGCGACGGCGTCATCGTCGGCCAGGGCAACGACCGGCCCACGCCGCGCATCGTGCTCGACATCCTCGGCGTCGCCGACGACGTCGACCCGGAGCCGCTGAGCTTCGAGAGCCTGGGCGAGGGCATGAAGCAGCACAACATGGGCAAGGTCTACTCGGGCCTGTTCGAGGTGCAGGGCCACATCGTGCCCTTCGTCGTCGTCGTCAAGGTCGGCAAGCCGTCCGAGGTGTCGCGCCCGGGCAACCGCGGCAAGCGCGACTCGCAGATGGTCATGATGCGCTTCCTCAACCGCGTGCACTACAACCTGCCGATGAGCCCGCTCGAGCTCGAGATGCACCACCAGATCCGGAACGTCATCGGCGTCAACCCGACCTTCTACGAGTACATGCTCCAGATCGACGCCGACACCGTCGTCGCGCCCGACTCGGCCACGCGCATGGTGGCCGCCTTCCTCAACGACACCCGCGTCGTCGGCCTCTGCGGCGAGACGGCCCTGACCAACGCCAAGTCGTCCGTCATCACGATGATCCAGGTGTACGAGTACTACATCTCGCACAACCTCGCCAAGGCCTTCGAGAGCCTCTTCGGCAGCGTCACGTGCCTGCCCGGCTGCTTCAGCATGTACCGCATCCGCGCCGCCGACACGTGCAAGCCGCTCTTCGTGAGCCGCGAGGTGGTCGAGGCCTACGCCGAGATCCGCGTCGACACGCTGCACATGAAGAACCTGCTGCACCTCGGCGAGGACCGCTACCTGACGACGCTGCTGCTCAAGCACCACCCCAAGTACAAGACCAAGTACATCAACGCCGCCCACGCCTGGACGGTCGCGCCCGAGAGCTGGTCCATCTTCATGTCGCAGCGCCGCCGCTGGATCAACTCGACCGTGCACAACCTGATGGAGCTCATCCCGATGCAGCAGCTCTGCGGCTTCTGCTGCTTCAGCATGCGCTTCGTCGTCTTCCTCGACCTGCTCAGCACCGTCGTCCAGCCCGTCACGGTCGGCTACATCGTCTACCTCATCGTGCTCCTGGCCCGGGACGCCAGCGTCGTGCCCGTCCTGGCCGGCGTCATGCTCGCGGCCATCTACGGCCTGCAGGCCATCATCTTCATCCTGCGCCGCAAGTGGGAGATGATCGGCTGGATGATCGTCTACGTCCTGGCCCTGCCCGTCTTCGCCCTCGGCCTGCCGCTCTACGCCTTCTGGCACATGGACGACTTCAGCTGGGGCAACACCCGGGTCGTCATGGGCGAGAAGGGCCGCAAGATCGTCATCTCGGACGAGGGCAAGTTCGACCCGAGCTCGATCCCGCGCAAGCGCTGGGAGGACTACCAGGCCGAGCTCTGGGAGGCCCAGACCCAGCACGACGATCGATCCGAGATCTCGGGTTATTCGGGCAACACCAAGTCGTTCTTCGGCGGCATCGGCGGGATGGGCGGCGGCGGCGGCGGCGGCGGCGGCGGCGGCGGCGGCGGCGGCGGATCCGTGTCCGACCTGGGCTATCCGCCCTCGCGACCGATGTCACAGCTCGACCTGGCCCGGTACGGGTCCCGCATGAGCCTGGCCTCGTCCGAGATGCTCGGCACGCAGCGCGGCTCGATGTTCTTTGGGAACTCGGGCACGGATCAGGAGCTCGAGATGGCCGATCTCGGCGGCCTACCGACGGACGATGCCATCCTGGCCGAGATCCGGGAGATCCTCAAGACGGCCGACCTCATGAGCGTCACCAAGAAGAGCATCAAGCTGGAGCTCGAGAACCGCTTCGCCGTGAATCTCGATCCGAAGCGGGCCTACATCAATGCCGGTGAGTCTTCTTCTTCTTCTTCTTCTTCTTCCTCTCACCCGACGCTCCCTCCTCCACGTTTTGTCTACTAGGGTCTCAGCGGTGCTGACCTGCTTCCTAGCTACCGTGGCGCTCCTGTCGAGCCAGACGCAGTGATCCGGCTTGCTCCACGGGCCGTCTGATCGATCACCTGGAAGCGTAACGAACGGCAAGCATAGGTTGGGCGTCTAGGCGGAATTGTCTTTTCTCGATTGTTTTTCTCAACGTCACGGTTGGCTTTCTTTTTCATCTGTCCTTTCACATTCTTGCTGCATAGTGTGCGTGGAGAGTCTTTTCTGTCTTTTTTCTCCACGAGCTTGACAGTGTCGTCCTCGTCCTCCTTTTTCTTTTTCTTTTGGTTCACTAGCCCCTCTCTGTTTTCTTCGACTGAGGAAGCTTCTTCTCTATTTCTCACGCTTTAGCCGGACAGGCATTCATAGCCTGAACGGATAATCCTCGGCCACGAAAGTTGTCTCCTTGTCTATCTCGTCACCCCACTGTAATCATCTGTCTATATATCCATCTGTATCTATCGTACCTCCTATATTTCTCCTGAATTACTCCAGAGTACTTTGTTTAGACTGCACATTCTCCTGTAAGCTGCTGCTGGCTGGCTGTATACTACTCCGTATGTTCTGCACTTCTTTTCGGTGGACTTGCTCCTACCGTAGGTACGTAACGTGTATTGCAGAAGTATAAGGTGGCAGTGGGTAACATACCGATACATAGGAAGTGCTGGAGCTACAGGGCAACAGCCTGCTCTGAGAGGGGAGAAGATGATGTCGATTGACGCCCTCTCGGACCCGAGGGCTATATGGCCCCTACCTAGCTGACTAACATCACTGACTAAGCCAGGCTCGGCCCTACTTCCGTACTGGCATCTTGCATGTTTCTGTTGCAAATCTGTCACGTAGTGAAGAACTGTCAGTATCATGACTACTGTTTGATGAGGTCAGTATTGAAAGCTAATGGCTGATATTAGATCTTTATCAGAAATGATACTTTGACTATGAGTACTGCTCCCCACAGCTGCTGTAGTCAGCAAAAGTCATCTTACTTTCTTTATGCAATCGAAGATTCGCTGCTGTACGTATCATGCATCCTTACACCGTCATTGGCCTTCTTCTCCGAGTCGAAGCTGTACTCCGTACCCTTGCACATGACATAGCGGTACTACTATATTACGTACTCCGTACTGTGGAGTGCGTGTCCCTGCACACCTCCAGACCTTGTAGCATGTACTCCGTACGTACGTACTCAGTACGGAGTACAGTACATATACGGTGGCACAAGCCGGTGGGCCCGTACCGTAAGGAAGGACCAGTCGCTTCCTTGAAAAAGGGGAAGGGGTCTTGAGAGCTTCCGGCGGTGGTGAACGAAGCCGCGGGCAAGGGTTTTCTTGATTTCTGACAGCCAGCATACCACCTCCAGCTCGCTCAGAAGTCCTGCCATACCCCCTGGCCCGGCTCCCGCCTCATAAGACGCTCGGACTCAATCGTTATCGTGCAGTGGGCCAAGGCCCAATCGTGGGCACTCGTTGTGCTGTACCGTCCGCTTTGCAGGTGGCGTACGTTTGGACTCCGTACGTAGGTGTCACCTAACGGATGGGCAGTCACGGCAGTTTAGCTCATCTGACTTCCGGCTCGTGATATTTGACGGAGATGGTTCACGAGTGGCAATTTCGGTTCGTAGTTACCGGCAACGTAATATATGATGATCACAGCAACAATAGTGGTGACGATGATGCCGCTCCGCCTCAGTCATCGTCGGATCCATGCACTAAAAACGCCTACGTAATATCTCACCCTACTGGGTACGTCTCCATTCAACTGCTCCAACTCCACCAGCTTAACCTCGACGACGACGACGACGACGACGACAGCCTACGACCGACATGGGGATCGGTACGATCGTGACTCGGAGCGGCTTCCACCGCGAACTCAAACACTGACCCATCAGCTTCCCCCCTCCCCCTCCCCCTTTCCTCCTTCGTTCTCATGTTCGCTGGCACGATACAAACTTCCTTTGTGACCAACGCCTGTGGCTTTTTTCCCTAAACCGTAGCGCTGACGTTTGAAAACGTTGATATCTGCTCCGTTATCGACCGAACACAAAACGCCCCCCCCCCCCCCCCCCCCCCCCCATCATACCCGTCTACTCTTCCGTGAAATGCTTCTAGCTCCCAACCTTTCCACACATAAACGTCGAGAGCTGCAGTGATCCCGACAGCCGTCGTTTTACTTCCCACACTATCGTCTCCCCACAACCCTCCCTCGACTCCACAGAGACTTGCCACCGACCAACGCAAGGCACTGCACGTCCGCTTTCGTGGGCCTCGTCTTCCTCTGCTGAAGACGATCAACATCATCTCGCCCCGACTGTTTGAGATCGTCCATCACCTCGAGTGCTGAAGGAAGCGGTCGTCCCTTGCGGTCGATGTGGCGGCGGGGCCCGGAGAGGGCACATCCAGCCATGCACAAGATCACCAACTTCACTGGCTCGGCTGCCCGGCATGGCTGGGAGAAGATGGCACCGTCGAGCTTTGGCATGTCGAGGCCGAGCCCGGCCAACGTCGTCACCGATGCTCACGTCTTGCCCGCGTCGAAGCGGCCGCTGACCGGGAGCCCGCACTCGCCGTCGACCCCGACCGATGCCGTCCTCAACCTCTCCTTCAACGTCCCCTTCTCCTCGAACCTGGCCGGCCCGGACGGCGACGATATCCTGCACGCCTCGCCCAGTGCGCTCGAGCGATGGTTACACCCGGAAGGCACCCCGGAGGGGACCCCGACCTACAAGCTGCCGATACACGCAAGGAACCTCGAGACGCTGCGGCAGCTGTGCCGCGAGGCGTGCGAGGGCGTCGACCACCCGAAGCTCGAGGCCACGGTCACGTCGTCCGAGCCGAAGGGCGTTTCTCCCCTCCAGCGGCCTTCGCCCAAGGGTCTCGTCACCAACGTGTGCCTCTCCGGCGACGCCGAGACGGTCCAGAACATGCGCGGCAAGATCCTCAAAGATACACCCTTGGCTCTGGTACGTGTCTTTCTCCGCAAAAGGGCCCCCCCCCCCCCCCCCCCCCCCCTCCTCCGCCTGTTCCCGGCTACGCTTCTCGACGGCCGCACGCCACGATCGACGCAACGCTCGCCCAAGGGACCGGCCGGGCTGATATCGAGTGCTGTACCAGATATGTGCCAACGTCGACGTGGACAAGAACTTGATCGTCGACGTCGCCGCCGACATGGTCAAGCCGGCGGTGTTAGCCCACGTCGACATCGTTGCCGGCTTCACCGGGACCGACATCTTCGTGCTCGGTCCGAGTCCGTCCGAGATCGAAACCATCGGGACCACCTTCAACGGCCGCCCCGAGATCAGCCTCGACCAACGCCTGCGGGTCGCCATCTACGGGGACATCGAGAGCGTCGAGCACGCCAAGACTCGGGTCTTGATCATGATCGACCAGATTGTACGTTGCGTCTCCCGAGGGCCCGCCGAGGGCATACCCTGCCCCCCCTCCTGCCGTGGCCTAGTCTCCCGACGCCATTCGTCCGCTGATCCTCTCTCTCCCTCCCGTCGTAGCTGAAGCGTGCCGTCGACGCCATGTGCCTCGAGGGGTCCTTGCAGGTCCTGGTGGGCGGCCGGTTGCGCAAGAACATCAAGCTGATCGAGTCGGTCACCGGCACGGCCATCTTCTTCCCACCGCGCTTCCCGCGCGTGTACGGCTACACTCCGCCGGGCGCGACCCGCCGACGCGAGGACGAGGTGATCATCACGGGGTCGACGCCGCTAGGCATCGTTCAGGCGAAGCGCAGGCTGCACGAAGTGGTACATCGACCTTGTTCCTGTGACATGCGGCCCGGGAGCATGGCGACCAACCAGGCTTACGCCGCACATGCACAGGTCGTGAAGACGAAATGCTTCAGCAAGGAGGTTGTGCTCGCGCCGGAGAAGATCGACTGCATGATCCTGGACCGGCTCGACAAGGTGCGTCGGATCACCGAGAGCAACGGCACGTTCATCCTCTTTCCGACCTTGGGCTCGAGGCAAGATCGCATCCGGGTCCAGGGCATGGACGTGGCCCCCGTCGAGCGCACGATCCGCGAGATCATGAACCTGGTACGTCGTCGTCGATGCCAGACTCCCCCGAGCAAGTCGATCCGTCCAACCCGATTTCCTCCACCGGCGTCCCCCTTTGACATCGTCAACTTCTTACTCCGTCCAGGCCGGGCAATTCTACAGCGCTTCGTGGTGGGTTTCACCTAGCGACGCGTTGGCCAACGGCATGCGGGCTCCCTCGCCCGCGGACGTGCGCACGATGCTCTCGGACATCTGCGCCAACAGCGGCGCCGAGGTCAGCTTCGAGAGATTCACCTTCTCGATCCACGGCTCGGACGACGCGGTCAAGGCCGCGATGGTGGTCATCAATCAGATCCCCTTTGTCACACAAGCGCAGTACCAGATCAAAGTCCAGATCGAGCTGGCCAACGAGCACAAGGAGTTTGTCAGCGGAAAGAAGAACGGCAAGATCAACAAGATCATGGGTCAGAGTGGGTTCTGACCGGACCCGTCTGCCTTACGTTGTTGCGGCGACGACGACGACAAGGGCGATGCTGACGGCGTTGGGGAGCGACAGGCAATGTGCAGATCATCTTCGACGGCTACAGCGAGTACAACCTGTACGTGGACGTCTGCGGTGCACGTTACGACGCCGTCAAGAGCGGTCTCGATCTCGTGGAGCAGGAGATGCCAGCCTCGATCTCGTTCCACGTGCCGGACCAGTACCACAAACGCATCATCGGCATCGGCGGCCAACACATCCAGCGGATCATGAAGAAGTACTCGGTCTTTGTGAAGTTCTCGAACGTGATGGAACGAGGTGGGCTCAGCCGGGAAGATGACGACTTCAAGGTCGACAACGTCGTCTGCCGCACGCCGGCGCGAAACGCGCAGAACCTGGATCAGGTCAAGCAGGAGATTATGGAAATGATCGAGAAGGCGGTGCGTCGGGGGGGGGGGGGGGGGGGGGGGGGGGGGGGGGGGGGGGGGGGGGGGGAGGGGACCGTACCTGAATCTCGACGAGGTGTCCTGGAAGCTGACTCGCACCCAACAGGATGCCGAATTCGTGCAGGAGAGGGTCATCATCAACCGCCTCTATCATCGAGAGCTCATCACACGGATGGCCGAGATCGAAGCGCTCGAGAGGAAGTGGAACTGCAAGATCATGTTTCCCAGCACGGAGCTGGCCAGCGACGTCGTGACCATCTCAGGCCCGGAGTATCAGATTCCCCAGGCGGTAGACGAGTTCTTGGTACGGATCCCCTGCCGCAACAGTGGGGAGGGGAGGGGAGGGGAGGGGCTGACATTTGCGCAATCTCTAGGGCATGGTACCGGAGAGCCACGAGATTGTGCTCCCGGTCTCGAAGGAGCTCAGCGAGTTTCTCAAGTCGAAGCAGTTCCACACCGAGGTCCAGCAGAAGCTGATGGCTCAGTACGAGGTCGAGCTACAGGTCAAGGGCGACGGCTACAGTCCCGCGGCAGGCGACAGGCTTTCGGGGCCGAGCCAGTCTCTGCTGCTCACGTACACGCGCAACAACGCTGGCGGGCTCAAGGACGCCATCGACTTTCTCATTGCTCGGCTCGTCGCGCACGGGTTGGACGCATCGACGGTCAAGGCATCCATCCCGCGGCCCAAGTCGGATTCGTTCGAGGACAACCTGCCCTTCTTCGACTCGAAGCTGCTGCAGAACGCGCCGGCCCCGGTGGTGACGGAATCGCCGACCAAGGTGACCGGGGCCGACGAGCCCAGCGAGCGGTCCATCTTCGACCGGCTGCGAAAGCCCGGCGGCATGTCGACGCTCTCGTCGTTCATCGAGCGGCGCAAGAATCCGCCGACGCAGAACGGGTCCATCTTCCGGAACGGGTCGAACAACTGCTCCAAGACGTCGCTGATCAGCATCGAATCGCACTCGAGCTCGTACCGGAACCCGTGGAACGACAGCGCCGTCAATCTGCCGGAAGACGAGCTCCACGGCGTCAATGGCGGGTGGCCGTCGCGAGACCAGCTGCAGCACGGTCACAACAACAAGATGACGTCGCCGACGGGCACGATCGGCGACTCGACGCCGCGATACGACGTGCGCGCATCCTCCGACAGCGGCCGACCGTCGACGTCTCAGTCGATGGCTGGGGTCTTGGGAGGATACCCGGGTTTCAGTTCTGTTTCGGGAGCGGGGGCGGGTGTAGGTCCAGGGACAGGTCCCACCCCGGGACCCATCGGACCACCACGTTGACCGACCGCGACGATTTTTGGTGGGATTGAGATGTTATGAGCACGAAAACATGCAGGCGACCAGGAAATACCCCAATACCCCGGTTTCTTTTTTTATCTCGTTGCAGCGATGCTGTTTCGGTTTTTGTCTCCGTCTCCTTGACATGGCCATTCCTTTTCTTGCTGAGCGAAAGAAAGCGCACGGGGAAAAGCAGCCAACACGCCGTATCTCCTATCTTTCCTTTATCCTTTCTTTCTCATTGTGCTTCAAGCGTGACCACGCCAACATCTCTACAGAGCAGGTGTGGACTGGTCCCTCCCCATCTCTCCCGTCGCTCGCACTCATACATCTCTTCCCCTCCTTCCATCCATTGATCCATGTCTGTCCGTGGCTCTTCTTCGACCACGAGCCGGTGCTTTTTCGATCCCTCACGGCAGTCTGCGCCGTTCGATCCCGATGACAAAGACCCTTTCAACCACTTTCCTTTTTTCGCCCCTTTTTCCTTGCACCGATCGAACACCACCTGGTCCGGCTTCGATCCTGATAACGAGGACTTGTTCAAGCTCTGCTCTTTTTCTTTCGCCCTGCACTGAAGATCAGCAACCTGCTCTGGCATATACGTATATATCTTTACCTATCTGCTTACTCGAGCTACAGACGGTATTCAGTTGCTCAAGTAACCCAAGAGATTCTCATCCATCTGTCTGTCTGTGGACTGACTACTGAATATTTGCTGTACAGTAAGTCAGTGTCGACACAGGATACACTCATGACCTCTCAAGATCTGTCGCCCTTTTTCTAGTCTTTGAAACAAATTGTCGGGGGGTGGAGAGGGAGGGATGAGAAGAACAGCCAGTTCAAGGAGCAAGGTCATCAGAGTTCTTGGTAGCAAGCCTAGGTAGATACGTAAGCACAGCTAGAAAGGCAAGCGCCTGAACGTCAAGTGGGGAGAAAGCCGCTCATCGAAGCCCCCCCCCCCCCCCCCCCCCTCCGAGAACTCAAAAGCCTACCCGTACAAGTACTTGTATGCAGCCTAGCCAGTCTACTGACTAGACATCACCTGGACCTGACGCCAGCCCTGACGCCAGCCCTGACGCCGGCCTACCACACACACCTGGTGTCAAGTCTACCAGAGACAAAAATCCTTCAGGAAGTTCTGCATGGCTTAACAGCCGAATCAGTGTAAGAATCAAATCAAATCAAATCCACACCTGGTACAGGTACTCCGTACAGACCGCAACACCGGAAAAAGGGTCTACTCGTACTACTACGTATATGCATCCTGACACTAGAACTCAAGCAAAGCAAGTACGGTAGATCATCGAAAGATGTGGGATGGAACCGGCTGGGGAGTTTTGATCGTGCTACAGTACGGAGTACAGTACGGAGTACTTGTAGCAATAGTTAGAAGGAGAAGAACAAGAACAAGAATGAAAAAGGCTTGCTGTGTAATATACAGTATCGGTACCGGTACAGTACAGGTAGTATTGTACGTTATATCTGTCGAGCTTCCTCGGAAGTCTGTGGCTGTTGAGATTTCCCAGAGGTCGATGGCCGTTGAGATTCCCAGGGGTTGATGGCTGTTGAGATTCCCCAGAGTCGATGGTCTGTGCGAGCTTGCTTGCCCTCAGAGGCCATGGTTTTTCCTTGGAGGTCCTGTCTATGTAGAAGTCTGCCTCCAATGAATTAGGCCCGGCCCGCTGTTCAGTTGGTCTGGACTCTGGACTGCCTCTGGGGTGGCACGGGTGGGTTCTGGTGGCCTGTCTTACTGATACCATACAGTACCGTACAGTACGGCCCAAGCGGACCCTGCACGGGATGTCGACTCTGCGCTATGCCTCGGCATAGCTCAACTGTGGCCCGACACCGGCTTGTTGCTGCGGAGCGCAGTGGGAGACAGCCAAGCATGTGGTTCTAGAGTGCCCACGCCTGCAGCGAGTACGCCGCAGTCTTTACACTGCGACTGCTACTACTGACTACCAGGTGATGATCTCGCGCCCGCGGCCCGCCGCCGCCCTCACCTCGTGGATCCTACGCCACGGAGTTCTCTCCCAGTTCTCCTGGGCTCAGGAGCAGCTGGACACTGGTTACTAACCAGTCACCCCCCACGTTCTACAGATTACTCGAGAGGATAGCGCTGCCTGAGGCGCTGCAGGGAGAGGTTTTTACTCAGTTGAGTTTTCCTAGCCTAATTCTATAGTTGACCCAGCGTAGCCTAGATACACTAGCGCTAGAATGGTGCAGCAATTCAATCAATCAATCAAACGGCCCAAGCGGCTGTGGGCCGGGATTGTAGGCCCAGACAAAGCTTGGTCAATTCCCCCCCCCCCCTCTTTCTCTCTCTCTGTATAGCTAGCCTCTTTGTAGTCAGACCGATCGACTACTTGTAGACTTTGTATACCGTTCTCAGTACCGGTACGGTACTATATGGTACTGTAGTGCCTAGGACTAGCTACCTACCACTGGAGCTTGAAAAGCCAAAGTCCAAGACTGAAGTCTTAAGACAGCAAGCCTGAAGCCCGAAGTCCGCAGCCTGTAGCGTCAAGCCTGGAGTCTCCAAGCCTGGAGTCTCCAAGCCTGGAGTCTCCAAGCCTGGAGTCTCCAAGCCTGGAGTCCTCAAGACTGAAGCCTGAAGACTAAAGTCTAGGCTTCCAAACCAAGCCTGGATTTTTGAATCTAGAGCTCTAACACAGCACAGTACAGTACAGCACAGCTCTTGATCAATGATTAGTATCATCACAGCAACATGATCTACAGACCAGACCAGACCAGACCAGACCAGACCAGACCAGACAGCCAGTCTGACAGATATAAGAGAAGAACACAACTCTCTCTCTCTCTCTTCTCCCTCCAACCCCCCTCCCTCCCTCTCTTTTTTCTACTTATTATAAATAGAAAAACGAAAAAACAGAGGATAAGCAACCACAAAGAGAAAGAGTTTTCTTCCAAAAAAAAACTTGTGTTCATGGTACAGTAGCATGAAGAGCGTGTGGAGATGTGCTTTGTTGTTTCGGAGAAATATATCTACTGGGCAGAGAATTGATTTTGATTACTGTTCAGAGAGAATGTACTGTCAAGAGAGAGAATCTAAGAGCTGTAAAAGATCATTGTAGAAACCCTTCAATCGACGCTTCTTGCCTGTCCCATTCTGCCTATCCACACTTGTTCTCCTTCGCCCTCGCTCCCTCCTTCGCTCCTTTCGACAAGACTAAGAAATCTCTCGACGAGATCAAAGATCCCTCGACGAGGTGGGCCGGGCTGAGATGGCAGGCGGACGGCATCCATCTTCGGTGCGGTACGTGATCGAGTCACTCGTCTTCGGCCGGTGGCACCGCCTCGACGTTCCAGATGCTCTCGGCGTACTCCTGGATGCAGCGATCCGACGAGAAGAAGCCCATGCGCGCCACGCTCGTGATGCACTTGGCCGTCCAGTCTTCCTGGTTCTTGTACGCCCCGCCCACGAGCTCCTGCGTCTGCACGTAGCTGCGGAAGTCGTCGCTGACGAGGTAGTAGTCGCCGTGGTCTCGCACCGCCGCGATCAGCGCCCCAAACGCCTTCTCGTCCCCGAACGTGCCCCGCGCGATCTCGTCAAAGACCTTGCGCAGCTCGGCGTCGACCTCGCTCTGGCCGTACACGTGGTTGTGCCGCAGCTCCTCCACGTCCTCGGCCAGGTTGCCGAACAGGAAGATGTTGTTCTCGCCAATCTCGCGCGTGATCTCGATCTAGTCGAACCGATCGGGGTCAGCTCTGTCGACCGGAAAGAGAAGAACGCAAAGAGCGTCGCGCCCCTCGAACCCTCCCCAAGAGACGACGATCGGGAGAACGTACGTTGGCGCCGTCGCAGGTCCCGATCAGCAAGCCCCCGTTGAGCACAAACTTCATGTTGCTGGTCCCGCTGGCCTCGGTGCCGGCGGTCGAGATGTGCTCGCTAATGTCCGAGGCCGGGCAGATGATCTCGGCCAGGCTGACGTTGTAGTCCTCGAGGAAGATCACCTTGAGCAGATCGCCGACGTCCTTGTCCTTGTTGACGACCGACGCGACGCTGTTGATCAGGTGGATGATCGTCTTGGCCATCCAGTATCCCGGCGCGGCCTTGCCGCCGAAGATGGACACGCGCGGCACCAGTTCCTTGCGCTGCGCGGCGCTCATGGACTTGATCGTGAGGAAGCGGTGGATGACACCGAAGACGTTCATCTGCTGGCGTTTGTACTGCGGCCCGACGTCAGCCCGTCACTCCTTCCCCTCACGTCCCCGGTCCCCGGTCAAAGAGTCCGTTCATCTGCAGCACCCACCTCGTGGATCCGCTTGACCTGAATGTCGAACAGCGAGTGCGGGTTGACCGTCACGTCCGTGGTCGTCTTGATGTGCTTGGCCAGGCGGACCTTGTTGGCGTACTTGATCTCGATCCACTCCCTGCGGAAGTCCTTGTCGTCGACGTAGTCCTCGAGCTTGCTCAGCAGCGTCAGGTCCTTGAGGTAGTCGATCCCTCCCAGCTTGGACGCGATCAGCTCGGACAGGCGCGGGTTGGCCTGGTGCAGCCAACGCCGGGGCGTGATGCCGTTGGTGACGTTGGTGAACTTGTCCGGCCCGTAGATCCTGACAAAGTCCTTGAAGATCGTGGTCTTGATCAGGTCCGAGTGGAGCTCGGCGACGCCGTTGACCTTGTGCGAGCCGATGATGGCGAGGAAGGCCATGCGGATCATCTTTGGCTGCGACTCCTCGATGACGGACACGCGAGCGAGCAGATCACGGTCCTACAGACACCCAGAGAGGAACAAAGTCGTACTGTCAGACTCAATCGATCGACATCCGAGGGGGCGGGGAAGGGGAGGTGGAAAAGAAAAAAAAGGGAAAGGGGCACCTTGGGGAACCTTCGCTCGACCGACTGCAAGAACGACATGTTGATGTCGTAGATGATCTGCAGGTGCCGGGGCAGCAGATTCTGCACCAACGGCACGGGCCACTTCTCGAGCGCTTCGGGCAGGACGGTGTGGTTGGTGTAGCTGAAGGTGCTGGTCACGACGGCCCAGGCCTCGTCCCACTCGAGCCCCTCAATGTCGACCAGGATCCGCTGCAGCTCGACGATGGCGAGCGTCGGGTGGGTGTCGTTGAGCTGGATGGCGACCTGTTGCGGGAACTCGGACCAGGCCCGCTTCACCTTCTTGAAGCGCCGGACGATGTCGTACAGGGACGCGGCGCACCAGAAGTACTGCTGCTTCAGCCGCAGCTCCTTGCCGCGCTCGAGGTTGTCGTTGGGGTAGAGCACGGCCGAGATGGTCTCGGCGCGTTGCTGGTCGCCCACGGCGCTCTCGTACTCGCCCGAGTTGAACTTCTGGAAGTCGAACTCGCCGCTCGCGGCCTTACTCGACCAGAGCCGCAGGTTGTTGGTGGTGCCGGTGTCGAAGCCGGGGATTGGGACGTCGTACGCCACGGCCTGGACAATCTCGCCGCCTTCCCACACCGTCATCTGCTTGCCCCCTTCGTTCTGGTACTGCCGCACGTAGCCGTAGAAGCCAATGTCGACGGTGATGTCGTGTCGAGGGAACTCCCACGGGTTGAAGTCGAGCCAGTAGTCCGGCACCTCGACCTGATAGCCGTCGACGATCTCCTGCTTGAAGATGCCGTACCGGTAGCGCAGACCGTATCCCCAGGCCGGATAGTTCAGGCTCGCCAGGCTGTCAAGGAAGCAGGCGGCCAGTCGGCCCAGGCCGCCGTTGCCGAGCGCCGCGTCGTGCTCCTGCTTGATGACATCCTCGATGCGGAAGCCAAGATCGCTCATGCCCTCTGGCATCCGAGGTCAGCCAAGACGACGCGCCTCGAGCCCCCTTAAAGCCGAGGGGAGAGTCCACTCTCATACCTTTCGCGGCGTCCTTGAGGCCGACATTCAGCATGGCGTTGTCCAGGGCGCGGCCCATCAAGAACTCGAGCGAGAGATCTGTAGAGGTCGAGTTCAGCGCGAAGCGACCACCGACGAAAGAGGATCCCCATTCGGCACCGTACAGTAGACGCGCTTCTGATCGGCAAAGGTCTGCCGCTGCTGGGTCTTGTTCCAGTCGATGATGAGACGGTCCCGGAAGGCCAGCGCCGCTCCAGCATAGGCCGCGCTGAACAACGAGGGGCGTCAGTCTCGAACGGGCCCGAGAGCAAGCAGAATCCGCAAGCCGCAAGCAAAAGGAGGGCTGCACTCACAACTCATCGCAATTGTAAAGCGAGCGTGCCAGTGTCGTCTCGATGTGGGTGACGGCCTCTTTCTGAGAGACTCGTGAGCATCACCGTCCCTGTACCGTCTGGGTCTGGAGCTCACGTACGCCAAACTCCTCTTTCGTCCGGAAAGGGCGGGGCCGCTGCAAGAGCGGTTAGCAGGGGAACGTTACTCGACATGGAATCGCGGGAGGGCCTGCCACGGACATATTTCTTCCATCTACACCAGCCAGCGTCGGTCAGCGACTCGTGCTCCGACTCTCAGCATTCGCGAACTGGGAGGGCAGGATGGGCTTACGTCTCTCTCCGAGCGTCCGGGATGCTGCTCTCGACACTCTTGATCTCCTGCGCGCCGAAGCCGGTGAAGGTGCGCTTGTGCTTGGGCCTGCTGAAACCCGGTCCGATGGGACCGACTAGGGGATCGCTGGGAGGAGCACCGACAGACGGTCTCCGCTCGCGAGCCGGAGCCGCCTTGGTCGCGGTTGCCATCGTCGATGGATCTCACGGCGACGTCAAGTTTCAAGTGTGGAGCAGCTTCGACGAGATCGAGTCCTGCTCGACGAGTCCAATCAGCACTCTGGCGACTCGAACAAGGAGCCACCGTACCGTACCTCTCAGGGATGCTCTAGCTCTATTTTCACCTGCGTTCAATTGCTCAAGCAGAGCTGAATCTTCCTCCTGTTAGTTTCTCCTCACTCTCTACCACCTGTGAAGTAGCAGTGAAGTGGAAGAAAACTATTGGGGGGAGTCTCCTTGTCTGGCGGGCGTGGTGGGGTTTCTTGTTGGTGGGGGTGTCGAGCGGGGCACGAACGCACAGGACTTACGGCCGTATACTTTGCATCGCATTTACTGTTGCTGTGCGAGAGCGTCTTTCAACAGTACTTGTGGTGCTCAGCGCCGCACGGTATGCTCCTGTGCATGAGGTACCCCCCTGGTGCGTTACGTACCTTAGGCTAGTACAACCCTAACGATGCCGTTGAGGAAGCCTACCGTTACGTACAGTAAGGAGCTAGTCAATTATCGTGAGTCGGAGTCCAATCGGCACGTGTTGCCGCTCAAGGGCTTGCCCAGGGGGTGATGGCTGCGCGAGGGTACAGCTGACTAAGCAAGCCACCCGCCCGTGCCACCCTCGGCCGTGGCCGCCGGCCTCGCCGCTAAGAATGCCCGTGCATCGGGCTTTGTCCCCCACTGCGACAGCCTAGGGCACAGGGTGGTACGGCACGGCGCCTCGGTGACACAAAGACGTCGTTGTTGGGCGGCTAGTTAGGGCACAGGGCACCTCGTACCACCGATGGCGGCGACTAGAGAACGCCCAGTAAGGACGCCGTGGCACAACCCCCCTGCGTGGGTTGTGAAAGAGGGCCGAGCCGGGGCGGCGGAGGGTCGGATGGACCAAGGGTCATGGCGGCGGCGGCGGCGGCGGCGGCGGGAGTGTGGTCTGTCGGACCTTTGTCGATGACGCCTCTACGTTTCGAAACGTCTTTGATTTTCTTCATCGTTGTGCTGTTGAAGATGGAGGCAGTGGGAGGTAATTCCCCTCTCTCGGGCAGCAAGGAATCCCACCAGCTTCTTTCTGTCGTCACCACCGCGAGACCGGCCGTGGAGACCTTTGTCGTACCTCCCGATGCGTCGTCTATACTTCAACAAGGTCGTAATATTACCAGATGGCGAGAGCTTCCGACTTGGCAAGTACGTTAGGCAAAAGCCATACGGTAGCCCAGGCGTCCGGAAATACGATGATGGATGGCCGATGAAGAAGAGTACGGCGATCATGTTGCATGGTGACATATCTCAGCAAGAGGGTGGTGTCTTGGACGCTCGAGCAAACGCCGCGACGACCATTCTAGCCCTCATGACAGCGTTGAAGGTATGAAAATCTGTGGCTCGGAGTGGAGCAAGCACCCAGGAATATAGTTGGTAGCAGCAGCAGCAGCAGCAGCAGCAGCAGCAGCAATCGTCAGACCTAGCGAGCAGGAGGACAACGGCACGGTCATCAAGTCCATCTATTGAGGTAGATGACTCGGCGAGGGGTCCGCCTCGACGAAGCTATGGAAGTCTTTCGGAGATTGCGAGAGGGAACAGACGAGGTAGACAATGAGAAGTCAGAGAGGGCGAAAGATGGAAAACGAAAGGAATTAGTAAAGCAGCGACAGCGGCCACACCAACGGGTTAGACGAACGACAGAGGAAAAGTAAGGGAGAACGAACAAGGATGGCCTCGGAGAGGCTTCGTAGACGAAGTGTATGACGTTAGATAGCAGCAGGCCGGTGGTACTTGGTAGATAGTAGGCAAAGCGGTAAAAGATGGCAGGAGATGATCCAGGTAATTCAACAGCCCACCACAAAACATATGCAGCTTTTTTAGAGAGAAGAAAAGATATCAAAGAAGACAACCCCTTATGTGTAGGCATCCAGCGAGGGTTTCAGAGGAGAGAAAGACAGGACTTGACGGGGCTCGGCTTGACTTGTTTCCAGCGCGCGCTGTCATCTTTCCTCACGTGCTGGAATCTGCAAGAAATATGGCAAGAAGGTCGTCACCGACACCATAGACGCCGATCCATTACGAGGTCGCAAAATCCGACAAGAGACGAGGGGACAAGAGGGAGAGAGAGGGACGAGTAGAAAAGGAGGCAAGGGAAAGAGGATCCCGAGGGGGACATCAGATGACGACGCCAAAGAGTACCAGCCATCAACCCACGACAGGACACGCTGCTGAACCAAGTGGCATTGGCAGCTTGGTAACGGACCAACCTCGCAGAGACGACGACAAAAATGGTCGACGAGAGAGCCAGAGCATCAGTTGTCGAGAGGAGGTACGGCGTTGACATGAACGTTACCGTCCCAGAAGAAAGAATACACGAAAAAATACAAACACATACACTCACACTCACTCACTCACTCACTCACACAGACGCAGGGCCACAGGGCCAAAAGACCACAGGACACAAAGACGCGGATGGAGTTTTTCATAAATGGCATCAGATGACGATGACGACAAGGGACGAGCGAAGAGGGACCGCGGCGATGGAACCGGTCATAAGACGCCCGAGTCTTCCAATGCTTTTCGAAGGATGGTCTCCTTGACGGCGGCGAACACGAGGCGGATGTTGGAAGTGTCGGTGGCTTGGGTGAGACTGGAAGGGGTGGGCCGACGGCCAGGTCAGATGGCTCGTGCATCGCGACAACAAAGCGGCCGAGCAAAAGAAACCAAAAAGACGCAAGAGGATGGTGATCTGGGGGTGGGACAAACTCACTGGGGATACAGGGGTAGGTGCGCACGGTTCACCTGGTTGAACCGCCAGAGCAGGTACTTGGCCGCCCGGTTGACGTCGTTGCCGCCCGAGTAGTCGGGGAACCAGTTGGCCAGCGGTGACCGGCCCAGCTTCTGTTTGAAGAGATCGACCTTGTTCAGGAACAGGATGATGCTCGTCCGCATGAACCATCGCGAGTTGACGACGGAGTCGAACAGGACCAAGCTCTCCATCATCCGGTTCTGCAACGCAGGGATCGAAGGATATCAGCGAGGGGCGCGCCGACAACCGACGAGACGGACGACGCGTCGACCCACCTGGTGGCTCTCTTCCAGGAGCACCTGATCGTACTCGCTCAAGGCGACGCAGAAGATGATCGACGTGACGTTCTCGAAGCAGTGGATCCACTTCTTCCGCTCGCTGCGTTGGCCGCCCACGTCGAACATGCTGGAGGCAGGTCAGTGCCCGGTCGAAAATCCCAAAAGGGATCCCCACCCGGGGTGTTGGAGTGGAACGAGGAGGACGAGGAGGGGAAGGAGGGTTCGGTTGGTACGGGGCCAGGTGTTTTCTGCCGCCGGGGGGGGGGGGGGGGGGGGGAATGAGCGTACTGGATGCTCAGCTGGCCCATCGTGAACCTGGTCTCGTAGATGCCAGTCGTCTTGGTTCGCGCCCGCAGCACGTCCGCCTCGGTGGGTATGTACTCGGGCGCCGCTATTCGCCGGGCCTCGTCGAAGAAGCTGTATCCGCACGTCAGCAAGTCGCCTCGGGAGGAGCAGCGATCCGGAACGAGGCCCCAAACGGGGCGTCGCCCACGCGCCGATCCGGCCGCGTCTCCCGACTTGTCAATCTCGGGATGTCCGACTCACTATGGTGCCGAGTCCATCAGGTAGAACTCGCTCTGTCGATCCAAGACCGCGGCTACGCAAGGGTCGTTCCAGATGCAGGTGATGGCCTCGCCCACGGTAGGATCCAGCGGCGTGTGTGGGTCGGGATCGACCTGGTAGTCGAGGAGGTAGTTGCAGTAGGCCCAGTTACCCGTTAGCTGTGGGTCGATGCCGCACTGCTTCATGGCGCCGATCAGGGCCTTGGCGCAGTCGACGAGATTCTTGTATATCGTCAGTCGATAGAGGGCCAGCTCGTCCACGGTGTAGCCGTTCTGGTGTATGATCTTCATCTGCTTGACGATGGTGGATTTGCCGCTCTCGCCCGAGCCTAGAGAGGTGCCTGTCAGCAGAGAGAGAGAGAGAGAGAAGGAGGGAGAGGGAGAGGACGGTCGAGCCCAGACGCCGGAGTGTACACTTACCGAGCAACAGGATCTTGCATTCTCGTCGTAACCGTCGCGAGTCTTCCTGCAATCTGCGGTCGATCGCCTGGCTCCGTTTCCGCTGCTCGGCCTCCTCCGAGTTTGCGCTCATGCACATGCCCATCGTGCCTCGCCGACGGCGGCACCAGGCCGGACCGGGCCTGGCTCTCGAGCGTGCCCTTGGTACCCTCGACCCTCGGCGGGGTAGTCACCGTCGGCACCGGTGTCGAACGGCCTCGGTCTGACCGCGCTTGGGCCAGGGCTCGACACGGCCCGCTCAGGACGCTCGCCGGCCGCCGACGCTCGACCCGAGCCAGGTTGCAGAAGCGGGGCGCGCGGGTGTCAGCCGGAAGCCAGCGCTGGCGACGAGAACGACGAGGAGGAGGAGGAGAGCGACGACGCCAACGGAACCTCGACCGGCGATGACGAAGGGCAGCCTAGGCCGACGCACGCCGGAACGGCGGGTTCGGTCGGGAATCGATTGCGCGGCTGGGAATGATCAGGTCGTCGACGTCGGCGACTCGGCCGGCCGTGACCCGTTGGCCGGACGGAAAGCGCCGGACAGAGTCGTACTTCGACTGTCGTGTTTTTTTTTTGGGGGGGGGGGGTTGTTCTCTCGAGATCGTCGTAGGGCCCGATTTCGAAAACGCGCGTCTCTGGCAGTTCGGTGGCTCGAAGGAGGCCGGACGTCGGCGGTCTTCCAGCACGCGTTTGAACGGCACCCGATTGTGGACCCTGCCGGCTCGGCCGGGGAGCACGTTCGGATGCTGCTACGTCGAAGGTTGAAGGTCGTCGGCGACGGGAGACCACCGAGCCCACGCGTGCGTCGTCTGTACTTTCGCACCGACCGTCCGAGGGCACCAGGTCCGTCCGAACGGAAAAGCAGCCAACAGCTGATCTCCAGATGGGAAGATGAGTAGGACTCGACGAGCGCGCGCGCGCGCGCTCGTGATCGTCGCAACGGAAAGCACCGTCGAAGTCGAGGGTCGATCGAGGTGCGGGCGGAAAGCCGATCGCCAACGAAGCGATCTTCCAAGGTTGAGCGATGAGGAGATGATGATGATTATGATGATAATGATGATGGCGACGATGATGGCGACGATGACGATGACAACGATGATAACGATGATGGTGGAGGGCGTCGAACGGAAAAACAGCGGCGGCAAGGTCGTCCGAGTTCAGCAGAGCCTCCTTTGGCGGCCGTGGGTGCGAAGCAGTAGTCCGGCAGGAGAAGCGCGCGACGGCAACGCCTTGCACGCTGGAGCGGTGCCGCACAACAGGAGCATCAAGTGCAACGGCAACCAGCACGAAGGAGCGCTGGCCGTCAAAAGTCTCCGCCGACGTCTCCTGTCGCCTGTCGCCTGTCGTCAGTCTTCTGTTTTCTGTCTTCTGTCTTCCGTCTTCTTTTTGCCTTCCGCCTTCTGCCGCTGCCGCTGTCGTTGAAGTTGATGTTGCTACTCTTGCTTTCGTCGTCGTCGTCGTCGTCGTCGTCGTCGTCGTCGTCGTCGTCGTTGCCGTGATCGTCGTTGCCCGTCGTCGTCGTCGTCTTCTTCTTCGTCGTCGCCGTCGACCCTCCTCGTCCCCGATTTAAATTTTTTCCACGCCCTCGACCGGGGGTACCGTTGGGCTGTGGCAGCGAGGCTCACTGGATGGTACTGTAGACGAACGGTCGCTTCGGCCTCGTCGGCGTTTCTGGCTACTGGCTTTTTTTTTTAATCTCCTCCTCTTGACTTTCGTCTTTTGAATTTTGAATTTTGGTTTTTTGTCCCCTTCTCCTTCTGAGTATCTCCAGATGCAGTACGGGTATGGCGGTGCACTAATTATACTCGTACCCGGACCTGGACCTGGACCTGGACCTGGACTTGGACCTGGGAGCCGTGTCCCCCAGGGCAAAATCAAGGAGGAAGATATAAATATAAAAGAGCCCAAAAAACAGCCGGAGATAGGACCGTTCAAGGCAACTTCCTGGCCGGCCGAGGGGACGAAAGGCGGTAGATCGCTATCGGGGGCTGCGCCGCTTCCTCTGCTGGTGCAGCCGGAAGGATTATGAGAAGGCGCGGAGGAGAGGAAGGCGGATCGCGACGACGAGGTCGAGGAGGTGGAGATGATAGACGCCGGTGGTGGTGGTGACGATGGGTGACGGTACTGTACATACGTACATACGTACGAGTACTCGTAGGTGCGTGTCTCTCGTCGTGTCTCTTCGTTCTCTCCTCTTTTCACCGCCCGCCGGCGGGTGTGAGATTCGGGAGCGGAGTATCAAAGTTTCGAGTCGCCGGAGACCGCATCAGATACACGACACGTGTGATATGAAACGGTACGAACTCTGCCGCGGCCAAGCACCGGTCCTAGTCGGTACTCCAACGTCGATTTAAAGTACTCATGATGGTGACACTCGCGACGTAACGTACCTACACTTAGGCTGTGGGGCGGCGTCAGCCACCAATTAGTTCGACCGAGTCCGGGCTCGTCGACAGCAGCCGACAGGCTGAGAAAACGAAGCCCGCAATATTTCTGATCGTAAACGCGTGTCGGCTATGGCCGTATCAGAACAGATGATCCGCGGCCGCCATGGTCAAAAGTCGAAGGAGGCCTGCGACGGCAACGCGGCTCTTGCATCGAAGGTTGGGTACGTTACAGCCTGCCCCCGAAACGGAGATTTTTTTCAAGGAGAAAAAGGGAAATGGGAGTAATAAAGGAACAGCGTTCGAGGCAGGGCTACGGAGACGTACGTACGAGATCTCCATCACTTGCTCCTCATATCATCGCGCCGCAGCAGCCCTAGAGTCCGGATCGGCCATGAGCCTTTTTCAGGAGCTGCTACAATAACCTTGCCACGACGACGACCACGATGACGGTCACTCCGGGTCTTCGGTCATCTTCACGGGTCGCCGGCCGATGGCCATCAAGGACGAAGCGCTCCTGAGCACCGTCGAGAGGGAATTGTGTCGGTCCCCAACTGTCCGTATCCGTATGCAGACCCTCTGCTGGATACGGTGGTCCGCCCTTCGGCGGCGGTCGTATTATGAAAACTTGTGCTGATCGTCGACCTCTGTTGCCTCACGGAACCGCCGGCGTCGTCTCCGACCCAGAACTTGCGATGAAGGATGCCGTGGCGCGCCCGCTCCGAAAACGAAGCACTCTAGTCCTGACGAGATAGAGCACCGCCCCCTAGCCACACGGCCAGCCGAAGAATCAACGAGACCGGTGGCGGGCATCGGTCGTCATCGGATCCTCACCACCACAGCTTTTCTCATGGGGCGCGGTTGAGGAGTGAGACAGCACCTGATGCGTATCGACTCGACGCTTCGATAGCACCGTCGCAGAAAGGTGCATCGGAGCCGCCGAGACGGCTGCGGTCGACCCTCGAGATATCCAGCGTAGGGCGCTGCAGAGCTGTCGTTCTGCGAACGTTGGGCCTGCGGGACGAAGCGATAGATTTCCGAGCAGCTGCTGACGACGCCAGGCAACATCGGTCACCGACGGTGACATGATATTGAGTTCACGGCATTTGAAACTTCATACGTACGTACAGCACGTGTGTAGGCCCCCCCTCAAACCGCAGATGGGAATCTGTTTCGGGTTGCGCTCATCGGACGACGTGCAATTACCATGTGAAGCAGAGCATGCAACAGTCTTACTGGTTCGACGGGATGAGAGCTGCAAGCTGCAGGTTGATGGCGATACTGAGTTCTTGACCGACACCCACAGATAGGCGTGGTGGCTGTCGGCGTCGAATTGATTCTGATCGCATACTTGCCTTCGAGGAGGCCTTGTCGATGTTGGTATCGATATCATTCATTCGTCCTGATACTCGCTTGCCAGATCTTGCTGGGGATTCTACAACATCTGACAAGGAAAAGGTTTGGTTTGCCGGCTGCGACGCCTGCAGTCAGCGTGTCCCCTCCCCGTCGCTATAAGTAGAACCGAAGACGTGGCCGGTCGGCAGTCACACTCAAATCACTCCTGGCACGGGAGATCTAAGTAGGAGCATGATACCGAAGTGGGAGAACGTGTGAAGTCAGTACCTGTAGCTGGAAGTCGGTCGTAGAAGCTGTCTGTCACAGGTCTATACCTTCGTACCTAGGACACGCTGTTGTCAAGCGAGGACTCGGTCGGTCACGTGGCCATGGCCGGGACTCGGCGCGCTCGATTCCCGGCCCCTCCGACCACAGTATTACGTAAGTGTTTTCAATGGCGCTGGCGGTACTTACGTAGTGCCTCATAAGTTTTGATAGGCTGGCCGATCGCTCCTGCTTCAAAGATCATGACTTGGCAGCTTGCGACACACAGTGCTGATGTGGCTCACGAATTCTGTCACGGCCATCTTTCATCTTGAAGCTGTGGGGACGGTAAGGTACTGGTGATCATATCACGTGATACGATGTCGGGTGATGATAAGCGGCCTGTCACGTGCTTTCTGCAGGTAAAACCGGTATCGCAAGGCACCACCTCCGGGGCAATCACCCGTCAGATATCATCATTATGCAGCGACCACTGTGTGGCCTTGTGCCGTACGTAGGTACAGCCTGCACCGTGATCAGGAGCCAACAAGCGCGCGCTTCATCGTAAGTAGCCCACGACTTTACGAGTACGAGCACACGTACGGTATGTACCTACGTACGTACGAGTACTCCTCGTCCTGTACAGTACCCCGTCCGTACTGTACGTGGCGGATATCAGTTCCGTGTGCTGTGTACAGTACGAGGTACGCAATACTCGTACGTAGTACTCGTAGACTCGGCAACCAAAAACGATCTCGACCTTCGGCCCCTCCCACATCACCCCGCTTTGCAAGCCCCCCCCCCACCCCCCTACGAGGTACACAGCTATCTGCCTTGATCGAGCCTAAAATTCTCTTGCCAAAACAAACCGATCGACGCCGCTCCGAATCCATCTCGCGATAATCATTCGACACGCTCTCGTCTTGCGCCGCCGGGGTAGAGCCGTATTGTAAACCCGTCCCCCACCCCCATCCTCATCCCCATCCGCGACGCCTTCGCGCTCCCCGGTCCTGTTACGGTAGCAACACCATGGCGGACTTCATACGCCTCAGCGTCTTCGGCACAACCTTTGAGATCACCAGCAGGTGAGGGGCGCTTCTGGCCACAATGTGCCTGGATCCTCTTTGGTAACAATGGCTGATCGGTGTTGCTGGTGGTGTCGTCGTCATCGTCGTCTAGATATACCGACTTGCAACCGGTGGGCATGGGCGCCTTTGGCCTGGTCTGGTAAACGCTCTTCGCCCCCCCCCCCCCCCCCCCCCATCCGGCCTGCCCCGGTCACCGCTCGCAGGTCTGTGGACTGGAGCCCCGCGCTGACCGTCGACGCCCTCGTCTCGGCCTTGGTCTGAACCAGCTCGGCTCGCGATCAGTTGACCGGCTCCGCCGTGGCGGTGAAGAAGATCGTCAAGCCCTTCAGCACGCCCGTGCTCTCGAAACGGACGTACCGGGAACTGAAGCTCTTGAAGCACCTTCGACACGAGAATGTCAGTGGCGGCTCCTGCTCGTGAGGTCTGAGGTGGTCCATCTGACGACGGAACGACGGCCCTCTGCAGATCATCAGCCTTAGCGACATCTTCATCTCGCCACTCGAGGACATGTGAGCGAACCCAACCCTCCTCGAGCCTGCGATCCGAGGCTCGACCGCGCGCTAAGACAGGGCCCGTCGTCGTCGGCTCCTCCAGTTACTTTGTGACGGAGCTGCTGGGGACGGATCTGCACCGTCTCCTGACGTCGAGGCCACTCGAGAGGCAGTTCATCCAGTACTTTCTGTATCAGATCCTGGTGAGACCCAGCCGGAGCCGGTGTCCCGCCGACGGCGGTGCTGCTCGTCGCGGCCGTTCGTTGACCGAGCCCTCTCCAGCGTGGCCTCAAGTACGTCCATTCGGCCGGCGTCGTGCACAGGGACCTCAAGCCCAGCAACATCCTCGTCAACGAGAACTGCGATCTCAAGATCTGCGACTTTGGCCTGGCCCGGATCCAGGATCCCCAGATGACCGGCTACGTGTCGACGCGGTACTACCGCGCCCCCGAGATCATGCTCACGTGGCAGAAGTACGACGTCGAGGTCGACATCTGGAGCGTCGGCTGCATCTTCGCCGAGATGCTCGAGGGCAAGCCTCTCTTTCCGGGCAAGGATCACGTCAACCAGTTCTCCATCATCACCGAGCTCTTGGGTAGCCCGCCCGAGGACGTGCTCCAGACCATCTGCAGCGAGAACGTACGCGCGCTGTCCCCCACGCCCGTCTTGCGTCTTCTCCTCGGGCGCTTACGTCCTCTGTAGACGTTGAGATTCGTGCAATCGTTGCCCAAGCGGGAGCGGCAACCGCTCAAGAACCGCTTCACGAACGCGGATCCGCTCGGTGAGACGCCCGGCATCTTTTCGACCCGCACAGCGATGCCGGGAGCTGACGCCGAGGCGCTGCCGGTAGCCATCGACCTGCTCGAGAAGATGCTCGTCTTCGACCCGAAGAAGCGGATCACGGCGGCGGGAGGTCTCGCGCACGAGTACCTGTCGCCGTACCACGATCCGACGGACGAGCCCGTGGCCGAGGAGAAGTTCGACTGGTCCTTCAACGACGCCGACCTGCCGATCGACACGTGGAAGATTATGATGTGCGTGTTCGAACGTGCACGGCGCAAGACCTCTTCCCCGGACACCGTCCCACCCATGACCCATCGTCTCCGCCAAACATTGACGTGGTCCGGCTAACGCCAACCTTTCCATCCTTCGCTCTTGTGCACTAGGTACTCTGAGATTTTGGACTATCACAACATTGACGAAAGCGCGCAACAAGACGCCGCGGCGGACGAGAAGTAAGATGGAGCAAAGAGGGCGTGGGTGGGTGCGTCGGTCGGTCGGTTGAAGCAGCAGCGGCGGCGGCGGCGACGACGACGACGACGACAACGACGACAACGACGACAACGACGATGATGATGAGGAGGGAGAGGGAGGAGGAGGTGTAGAGGGACCGACCGACCGACAGCGGGAGAGAGACGGAAGTGAGATGGAAGGCGAGAGAGAAAGCGAAAGACGAAGAGCGATGAGCGAAAGCACGCCGTTGTACAAGAAAGGAAAGGCAATAGAACTGAACAAACTACAAATACCATCATCACTTTTGGGCTTGTCGTCGCTGGCTGAGTGCTGATGGCTCAAATACCGATTACTAATAGTTGATTGCTGACAGCTGCTTGCTGACAGCTGCTTGCTGACAGCTGCTTGCTGACAGCTGCTTGCTGACAGCTGCTTGCTGATTGCTAATGACTACGAGTAATTCTGGTTGCTAGTCACTGATTGCTGACAGCTGACAGCTGATAGTAGCTCGCTGCCGATTGCTGATTACGTACCCGATAGCTGCGAACCTACACAGTACTCTCCCTACCAGCTGCCAGCTGCTTCCTGGCACTGCCAGGGTACGTTACGTATTTGGTTTGGTCTTGGTCAAATCCTGATTACTTAATCTTGGGTAGTTTAATTTTGGCCAGGGCCAGTGGTCTCAGTCTCAGGGTGTCTGGGGGGGCACGTATTGTACGTACAGTATGTACTTTTACATACGATAGTTACAAGAGGAAGAGTTTTCATACAGTACGTTATTGACAGCCGACAGCCGGTCGACCATTTGGAGAGGTGCTGTAGCTGACAACCGGTCAACTGTGTGGATTCGTCTCTCTTGTCTTGCCTAACTAAAATCTAGGAGCGACGATAAAGAAGAAGGAGAAAACTCTGCACACCATCACGTGCAGACAAACAATTTAGCCGTCGCTCAGGGGGGAGGGCTGATCTCGACACCCCTGCAAATGCTCGGTCCCCCGGTCAACAGTTATGTACGTATGTACTCCGTACTGGTAAGTACTCGTAAGTACAGTAGCTTCTTTGGCCCATAGTCTGACTTTTGAACTTCCGATCAAACAACAAATCAAGAAACAAGCCAACAATTGACAAGCAGAAAAAGGTCACAAACAACAGCCAGCAAGCAAGCAAGCAACAGGCGACAAGCAACAAGTGATATTGCTGGAGCTACAAGGCAACGGCCTGCTCTGAGCGGAGAGAAGATGATTATCGTTGACGCCCTCTCGGACCCGAGGGCTATATGGCGCCCCTATCCAGCTGACTAACACTACCGGTACTGACCAAGCCAGGCTCGGCCCTGCGGCCGCAACAGATATGTATGTACAGTATGTATGAATTCCTACTCCATTCTAAAACTAGCTAGGCTAGATTATGCTGGGGAATCTACGTACTGTAGCTGGTAAGGAAAAGCTCAGGTCATGTAGTACCTGCATGACCTAAGGACGAAAAAACCTCCGCTGCGGCCCCTAGGGCCCCTAGGGCCCCTAGGCGGTGGCCATCCCGGTCGAGTCGCTACAAACTGGTGGCTGACTGTGTTGCAGTCAGGTAAGGGGGAAAGCCGATCCCGGGCCCAGCCAAACTGGAGGAAGAAGATCTAGGCGAAGGACGGAATCAGGCTGTCAGGGCGGCGGCGGCGGCCCGGGGGTTAGAGGTGAGTTGCTGAAAATCAGTGGTAGCAGCTGCCTGCCGCAGCTGCCTCTGTTCGCTGTTGAATCTGGGGCAGTCCAGCACTACATGTCGGACTGTTTCTTGGTACCATCCACAGGGCCAGGCCGGGGACTCGAAGCCGGGTACCCGGCAGGTGTGCAGGAAGCTGGCCAGCCCGATCTTTCCTGCCGCAACAGATATTGAGTAAAGACCTGTGAATAGTTCCTTTCCTGAAATTGGTCAACAAGAGATCTTTGCGGTTGACTTTATTGGTGGTCTTGCCCTGCTATTTTGCTGGTTGTGGGGGGGGGGGGGGTTTCACATTGCAGCTCGATAGATACTCTATCAATAACCATCAACGATCATGATGATTTATAGGTAGAAAACAGCTGGGGATTCCCAATCCCCGGTCTCAAGTCTCCAGTTCAGAGTTCTCTAGAGCGCCCCCCCCCCTTCCCCCTTTTCTCCTCTTCCCTTTCCCTCTCTCCACACAATACTTGTTCTCCATACTTCAAGAGTACGTACAGAGAAGACGGAAGAGACGAAGGTGGGGATGAAGAAGAACAGTGAAGGACAAGACAAAAAAGACAGGAAAGAGAGAAGGAGAAGGCCCAAAGAATGGAAAAAAAAGAGAGGAGGTAAGAAGGGCAGTGACCCAGTCATCAAATTCTTCGGAAAAGGAGAGCAAGGACCAAAGGATTGTCTGCCAGTCCACTGCTACCCTTGCTTTACGCACTTCCATGATTCGTGTATGTTTTGTTTGCGCAAACACCCACGGGGCAGATAAACATCCCTACGGGACGAATGCGGTGTACTCGTCGTCGAATGCAACGATGACTCCTTTGCTGATGACCCTTTGCTGATGACCCTTTGCTGATCGTGCTCGTCTGCTTGGTTGAGGGTGCCATGTTGTCCGTGTGACACGAGGCCAGGGTCAGAGATCATCTTCTGGTGGAAGAGGAGGACGAGGACGAGAGATTGTTCATCTCTAGTGTGCCGCCGCCTCCTGCGGCACCGAGTTTCGCTGGCGATGATGATGACAACGACGGATCAGACGTACGATCAGGCCTCTCCTTCTCGTTCAGTTCCCCGCGTCGATCAAAGGCCGATGTGTCCCGTCGAACGCCTGGCTCGTTCGCCGTCGTTGCTGTTGTTGCATGTCGTTTGTCTTCCATAGACTTTTGTCGAGGGTGACGGTATTGCTGGGTGGACGGGGACGGTGAAGAGACTTCGCTCGACGTCTGCCGCCTGGTCAACGGAGCCGGGTTGGACTGCTCGGCCGACGCTGTGGCCCTTTGCGACCCCTCGAGACTACCCGCGCCACTCGCGGGGTCTGGGCTCCGTGGGCTCGTCGCACCACGGCCCTTCTCTGCCGCCCAACTCGCCCAGGACGACAGGTACGCCGTCGCGCGAGACGACGCGGCCGACACCGTGGCTTGCGCACCCGAGAGATCCGGGCCTCTGCGCGCTACACGGACGTCAGTCTCTACGCCCACGAGGACGGCCAGACCCAAGACGAGAGCCGGACGACGGTGCAACACACCTCTGGATCCCCGGTCGGGACCGGCCGCGGAAGGAGGCGCCGACACGACTCCGGCCTGGCCGCTCTCGTTTCTCTTACGTTGCGCCTCGCGCATCACTTCGAGGTCCGCCCAAAACTGATTGAAGGCCGATGAAACCTTCTTCTGCCCCGTCGCGAGATGCTTCCCCAGAACCTCCTTACTGCTGTGGAAGCGCTCGTCGAGATGGAGTTCCGAGATCTGTCTACGATGTGCGATTCGCACGCGGTTTGCGAGAAACCGCGTACTCTTCAGGTCAGTCCCTGGATCTGGTCTTCTCTGCCGCAAAGAAGAGAGTATCCCGGACAACAATGGAACGAGAAGAGAAGAAGACGGAGCATGTTCGACTGCCTAAAAGGGTGGAAGCGAGTCAAAGAACCACGCACTGACTGAGCCGTCTTTGAATATCCTCAATCGTCAGCGCGCCGGCGCACGGATGGCGCGGTTCGACAATGTCGAAGAGGTGAGAGTCTACGGCAGAAGGGATCCCGTCAGTCATCCCCGCTCCTCGAAGTGAACCCGCCGCCGGAAACGTTACCCGTGAGCTTTTCGAACATCCTGAAGTTGTCCGTCCGCATCCAGGCATCGACCCAGTCGGAAGCGAATTCGACCGACGGGTCCCCTTCTGGCAGCTTGGTCTCAGCATCGGCCCAGGGCGAAACGTGCAAGTAGCGGGCGAACGCTCACCGATCTCGGAAATGAGCATCTTCGGATCGTTCCTGTTCTCTTCCAGGTGCATGTGGTACTTGACCGACGCAACGAGGGCGAGGAGGTACTCCTCGAACTGAAGCCGTATGAACTCTTCGCTGCCCATGTAGCCCATCGTGTTGGGTCGGCTCGGGTCTGCTTCGGGGGCGTTAGCCAAACGTCTCCATCGCACGACGATCGAAAACCTACAGTCGTCCCACGTATCCTGCACCGACTGAGCGATAAAGTCTATCCAGCGCCGATCAGCGACGGATAAGCCGAGTGCCGCTCGCAACGACGTGGACGTGATGTTCATCGTCCGCTCGTCGAGCTGGCGCACGGGCGGTCAGCGGGGTGTTCTGACCGCTCAAAGACACGGCGCCTACGTTGATGAGGATGTCGCTGTAGCGATCCTTCTGCTGCAGCAACAGGGAGTTCGTCGAGCCGACGACATACGACTTGGTGCCTTCGTCCGCCAGGACATCCAGTTGCTGGAGGGGCGTGTAAGGGCCGAAGAGACTGCCCTGACTCAACCAGTCAGTCGTCGCACCGCCGGCGCGTGCGGCCCGCTCGACCAACCTTGCCAAATATCTGCAAGGGAAGGCCCATGTACGACAGCACTGTCGACAACATCAGCCCGCAGCACGAGACGAGTTTCGCGGGCTGGGTGCTGGGGACCCACGTGAATTTCTGTCGCTCGTCCGAAGAGAACTCGGTCGAACCAAGCTCCGCTGGTGGTCGTCCATCTCCGGGTCGGCGCAGTCCTGAAGGCTCCGGAGCAATCCCGGGATCAGAGAGATGAGGGAAAACTGCATCATGCACAGCTGCTCGCACCGAGAACCGAAGAAGAGCATCTACAGGCCGGTCAGAGTTGGTTCCTTGACGCCCTCGATAGTGACGGGCAAATGAACCTTTGGTTGCAGCAGCAAGCACTTGAACAGCACGAGGACCTGGTGCCTGAAGTCGTGGATGAGGGTCCGTAACGGCAAGCCTGTCGTCGTGCAGCTCAGCAAACACGGACCAGCGAGAACAACAGCAACCAACGGCACGCTTACCCAGATACTGGTCGTCGACGGCAACGTCGTGCAGCGTCTGAGACAGACTCTCTTGGAACTTCTGCAAGGACGGGTCAGCCAGGTACAGTCGATCAGAGTCCTCACCCGGACGACGCCCCACCTTGATGATGTCGAGATCGGTAAAGTCCCTATCGTTTCCCTCGACCGGAACCCGGATCAGCAGCGCTTTCCCCCCAGTGCCTCCCCCACCGGACCTTGGTCCGCTCCGGTTGCGCCCACGCCTCACCTCTGTGCGAACCACGCGGTCGTGACCATGGACAGCTTCTCTCTGATCTGGCCAAAGGCGTGGGGGCTGTCGGTGATGACGACGACGGCCTTCTGCACCGTCGATCGGGTCACGTCTGGCGGTCGGTTGAGCAGGTCGTTCGCGTCCATCTGGCGCGTGCACGAGATGCCGAACAGCGACGTCGCGCGCCGCTTCTCCGACGTGGCACTCTGACGGAGAGTAAAGTAGGAAAAGTCTTCCACCGAGCTGCACCTCCCATCCACCTTTCGTGTAAGCTCATCCAGTACGGGCCGTAGAAAAAGTGTAGCCGTTCCACGACGACGTACGCGTGTGCGCCGTCCGAGAGCGCCATGAACGGCAACAGGTGCCAGTCATTCTCGACGGCGGGGTCACGACCGTCCTCGACGCCGAACCACCTCTCGATCTCGGGTCCTCTGGTTTTCACGTGTCAGCACGGTACCTTGCACGGCCGGCTTAGTCGGCGGGGGTGGGGTAGGCGGGAGCGGGTCAGTCAGCGGGGCGCGTTCACCGTGCGTGATGGAAGCCTACGATGGTGACGAGCGGTGCGGATGCTTCGGTGTCGGACATCTTTCCTTATCTAGTGCTGCTGCCGTATCACGGCCAAGGTTGTCGGGGTTGTTGCTATTGCTGTTGCTGTCGTGGTCGGCGTGGCCGTGGTCGCGGTCGTGGTCGTCGCCTTTGTCAAACGCTCATGACCAGGCTCAGAGTCGGTCGAAGAGGACGGTTCAGACCACAGGAACCAGCTCGAGGAAGAATGAGGCCATGTCTGACGCGCGGGCGCATTGCTGGCTGGTTCGCGCTGGAGGTGCAGGATCCGCTTTGGAAAGGCTGGAGCCGAATATTTCCACCACCCCGCCTCAGCAGCGCATTACGCGCGAATACGTACGTATAGTAAACGTATGTACGTATCTGTCGGACGCCAGAGGCGGTCCGTTCGAATACGACGATCTAGCCACTGCTACATACGTAGCGGTGCTAGCTTCTTGAGGTCACACGAAAATGGACTGGCGTATCCGGTACGGCACCTCTTAGGTGTGGTATGTACGAACGTAACGTACTTGGAGATGTACGGAGGTACGTATGTAGAGGTCTGAGGATCGGGAGTGATTGATGCTGGGAGTAGTAGTCACAGCAGTGGACAAGTCCTGATGGTGGTGATGATGGTGGTGGCGGCGGTGGAGCTTCTGCCCGTCGGCTGGCCGTGCATGTGGGACAACTCACCCGACCTTGACCTGCTCACCGACTTGTCCTCCACGGCCCTGGTGACCTTGGACGTCGACCGAGCCTGCCCACCCATACCAAGTATACTAAATATAGAAGCAATGTCTTGATCGGTCACTTACATCTAGAGCTTTCAAACTGTCGCAAGGCCGTGTTAGATGTCATTGTCTCGGCCAACAGGTCTTTCATGGGCAATCTTGATGTCTGAGTAGACCAAGGCCCACCTGCGACTCTACGATTGAACGAGCTGCCGTCCCACACGTGTAACCAGCGCTACCACCGTTCGCCGATTGTCGAGAAGGGATGCCTGCCTGTATTCTCCGCCGTATCAACGAGAAATCGAGAAGATGACGCTTGCGATTGATCGAGGGCGAGAGGCACGTTTGTATGTAGCAACTGTAGGAAGAGGGAGAGGAAGAGTAGGGGAAAGGTATTGCGGACATGAGCGTGATCACGAGAGAGGGAGAGAGGGAGAGAGGGAGAGAGAGGGAGAGAGAGAGAGAGAGAGAGAGATGAGGAGAGGGGGCTTCCGTGAGCAACAGATGGTCGTGGCCAAGAGGGAATGGAGAGCCAGATCGGAAGGGTATTCGATTCCACCAGTAACGAGCGACAAAGTCGGAGCAATCCGTACTTGATGCCGTCAGGCCAGGTAGCCCAGCTCATCCCCCTCGAACCGCTCCAGGTATTCCTTGTCGAGCAAGATGTCGATGCATTTCTTGATGTCCGGTATTTGCGGGGCGAAGCGTCCCTTGATCTGCTGGATCGTCTCCTGTACGAGCTGAACGTGCTTCATCTTCTTCCGCGACTTCATGATCCGAACGATGGCCGACTGGAGACGATGCGATCAGACCGTGTTTCGAGAACGAAAGGGAGAGGGAGAGATATGAATAGATTAAAAAAACGCCCGACGGAAGATGGCTATGACGAACCTGCATCAGCATCTTGCGGTCCTCCTCGATCGTCTTGTGCGTATCGTCGACCTCCTGCTTCGCTTCCGATTTGACCGGCACGTTGAGGTTCACGCGCACCTTCTTGTTCTTGAAGTTGTAGTTGAGGACAAAGGTCGTGCCCGGCTCGGCGACGCTGCCGCCCTCGGGCTGGGTGAGCAAGACTTTGGCCTTGAGCATGATGGTGAGGGACGGGTCGAGGATGTCTCGCTGCAGCGCCGTCGACTTCTGGATGTCCTCGAACGTGATGACGTCGCTGTGGTTGAAGAGCAGCAGGATCGCGATCTGGTACGTCGACACCTGGAACGTGAACGGTACCTTGCTGCCCTTGATGTAATTCGCTCTGATCTCGCCCTTGCACAGGCTCCAGAGCCAGGTGAGCTTCCGTCCGTTGTGCTTGTCGAAGTAGAACTTCTGGAACAGCTCGTACGTCTTGACGATGACGTCGGGCGGGATGAATGGTGTGCTGGGCGGGCTGAGCGGCCAGAAGCCGGTGCCGAGCACGTGGTAGGTCGTGTCGACCACGTCGACCACGTCGTCCTTGTCCTGGACCCCGTCCAGGTACTCCCGGTACTGGCTGTTGAGATCCTTGGAGATCTGCATGTCCTGGAACATGCGCTGCAACCGGTTCGTGTACTCGAAGCCGCATGCCTCCTTCAGTTTGCTTATCATGCTGGTCTCGGCGTCGTCCGAGGCCGAAGCCGTGTGGACCAGTCGCTTCGCCAGCATGCGCGAGTAGAACCGCTGGAAGACGTCCTTGTCTTCGATGTACTTGAAAATGGTCATCTGAAGGACGGAAGCGCACCCGGTCAGCCCGTAGCCCTTTCTCCGCCAACCTCCCTGCTAACCCCCAAACCCCTCCCCCAATATGTCACGTCCTTCGAGGACCACAACGATGATGAGAATGACGATTACGAGAATGAAATTGGTGATCGCCTTACGATTTGCGTGAGCATCTTCTCGAGGTCCGACTCGTCCGAGCTCTTGGTGCCCTTCTTGAGTAACGAATCGGTGTACTTTGCCAGCAGCTCGGGCGACCGCGACGATCCGGACTTGCATACCTCGTTGCGGTTGACGAACTCGCGGCAGGCGTTGTCCAGGGATCGTACAAATTCCGACTCGCCTTGAAAGGCCTGGCTCAAGAGGGTCTGGTACCGCGTGTGGATCTCGAGCAAGGCATCGACGTAGACCTTTGGCTCCATGGTCTCGCCCTCGGCGGCCACCTTGCTGACGGCCGTGAGACCGGCTTTGCGCACGTGCGCCTCGAATTTGGTCCGCAGCGGGTCGAGGCCCTCCGGGATCCGCGCCAGAAGCTTGTACATACGAGCCAGATCCTCTTGCCGGTCGTTGTCCAGGAGCACCTGGAACTCGTCACGCAGGAGGGGAGCGTGGTCTGCGATGAGGACTTGCTGACAGGCCTTCATCAGAGGACCCAGGACCTCGGAGTGCAGGTAAAGCCCGACTCGTTCCTTTTCCTCGTCCAATCGAAGCTCGGCCTGAACCCCGCGCATCAGCTGGGCCCCAACGCCGGGTCGTGCGTGCTGACCTCTGGGTGTTGGGGAGGGGACGGATGGAAACGAAAGAAAAATCCATCTCACCTTCTCCATGTAGTCGACCACGGTGTTTGCGGAGAGAAACTGCTTCGACTCGGCTTGGTAGTACTTCCTGGTCGCTTCGAGGAACGGCTGCTCGAAGTAGAGTTTGTAGACCTCCAACGTCGATTTCTTCGAATCCGAATCGTCCAGGCCCAGCGACACTTTGGCACACACACGCACACACACACACACACACCCCGTCAGCGTCGTCTCGACAAGGCAGACTTCCAGCCTGACGCGAAAGCATACCGAACGAGTCCACGATGCTCTTGATCTGCGTCTGCTCGATCGTCTCCCCGTTACGCTGCTTCTCGACCAGCCTCAGGACAGCGGCCATGACGTTCTCGTGCACGGTGTTGAAGAGATCGAGCCTCCACTGCACCAGGTGGAGGGTGTAGACATCGTAGATGTTCTTCTTGCCCTCGTCCATCTCGCGCTTGACCCAATGCCGGTTCAGGTAGCTGAAGAGATGGTTGATGTATTTGGCCGCCGTCGTGTAGCGTTTCCACTCGCGGATGTAGAACGACAGCAGGGCCTCGTCGGCATGCGTCGACGACTGCTCACAGACGCCCCTGAGGTGCTCTTGCAGGTAACCGATCAAGCTGTTGTACAACTCCTCGCCGACGAGGTGCGCTGAGGGCGGCGTGGAAAGACAAGGGTCAGCCGGTCGAGCCCGCGCTCTGACATCAAGGGGATACCTTGACCGACCTCCTCTGTTACCGCCGCTCGATATCCCGCCTTGCTGATGATCCGACATCCTCTTCTGCGATATGCAGAAGTTGTGGACGGACCTGGACAGGTTCAGCGACGACGTCCACGAGCACACCAGCGTACGCAGCCAACAACTCACGTATACAGGCCCATATACTTGTCACGGCGCAACCAGGGACGTGTCAGCGAGCGGGCCTCCCGTCATCGCCCACGGGGAGACCGAACGACATACCGCCTTCCGATCCAGACCGTCCTGGAGGTTGAGCATGATCCTCGAGACACCTGGCTCGAGATATTTCCATCTGTGCGGAGACGAGTCAGCCCCCATCGTCGTGGAACAACCAGCAGTGGCGAAGAGAGGGTGGCATCGGCCGAGTGAAAGACTTACGTTGCCTCGAGATCATCAGGATTTGGGGCCGGTGGCATAGACAGAGCCATCGTCATTGTCGGCTTCGCGGCGAGCCCGCACGAGCGGACGGGGACGGTTTTGCCTGTGCTGCGAATCACACATGCACGTCGTACACATACACACACGCAGACATACACCCTCTCTCGGGCAGAAGCGAGAACGCCGACCCCTTCAAGAGCGGTGGACGACAATGACGATTTGCAAGCAGGTGCACGACGGACGGACGACACGGAAGATGACACGTTCACGGCTGTTATGAGGCACCGGGGAGGAGCGAGAGGCTGATTCCAGGGGCCGCAGAGGATCTTGCTCGTGTTATGTCAACTGAGTCTCGAAGATGCTGCAAGCATGCTTACGACTATGAACCCTGCCGCTTGCCACTCATGCGGTGACCATGTCGAAAATGGCGCCGTTGAGGGGCGTTTTCCTTTCGGGCTTTAGCAGCTACAGTCGGATTCGGTTGGTTGTGGCGGGTACTGTCGCCGGAAAGAGAGAGTAAGCGTCGTGCAGGCTTGCCTCAGGCATCCTCAAGTGGCGATGTTGGAGTCCGGCAGTCATCACTTTAGGCAACGACGTCGACTACGATGTACGGTATCATAGATGTACTGTATGATGATATTGGGTACCGGTACGCATGTAGAGGTGGCGGTGAACAGCCATGCCATGGCTATGATCGATTCGATCCATCGCGGGCCCTCCGTCGCCGTAGAAAGGATCCCTGGCGAGCCATCCGACACGGGCGATATCGTCAGCCTTGTCGTCGTCGCCGTCCGTGCCGTAGCACGTCCCACGCTTTTCGGTCGGGGCAAGCCCCGACCATCTCGAAGCTGCCGTCGAGATCCTGCGACGGCCGATGCCCCACGCCGGCCGGCACGACGATGGGTCGTCTCTCCGCGCCACGGGCTCGACCCTGCCTGGGTTCTGATCTCCGCCGAAGCAGAGCTTGGCCCGTCCAGTCGAGATGCAGAGCACCTCGTGCGCCGTGCTGTGGAACTGCGTCGTCGCGTACATCGAGCGTGTCGCCATTGCGGCAAGACGACTCCTGTCTCCAGGAGGTGGGCCTCGATGGTCGATGCCGTCGCCGACGAGGCAGAGACGCCACGGTAGATCATCAACGGCCGACGCTGAACCGGCGTGTTGGGAGTGCGCGGGTGTCGCGGGATGGGATGGCGTGACACCTGGACGTCTACGAGCGGCCCGAGAGCCATGGTCGATGTACCGTCAACGCTGATGATGCCCGGGGCTCGACGATGGCTCGGCTCGGGGCGAGACAAGGAACCGGAGACGAAACCATCCGAGCGACATCCTTCCGCCGGCATGATCCCGTGGGGGACGGCGTCATGCCAGCCGCCGACACGCACGCCTGCCCCGACGCCTCGCTCTGATGCTGCTGAAACGAGAACAGCCTTTCTATCCCTGCCCGGCCGCGTGCAGAGAACGCTCAGAGGACGCTGACCGTCGTCGTCGTCATGATCGTCGTTATCGTCATCGATCCTTATATCGTCAATAGTATTATCTTGACCCGATGAGCTCTGTCCTTGAAGCATAGCAAAGCAGACGGCCTGGCGTGGATGGAACGGCCCTCGAGATTTAGTCACGCGCGACGCGTTCGACGAGGCTGCGACAACGGGCTTGATGTGAGCGTCATCGATGGAAGCTCGTTCGGAGGAAGGGTCTTACCGGAACGCCGTGATGGAGAAGGTAAGGAGCCAGACGACCAGGGCGACGAGCAGCACGCCGCCGAGAGCCCCCTGTCGACCGCAGATGTCCTTGTCCGTCGTGGCATCGTTCGTCGACCGGTGCCCGGGCAGAGGGTTGGCGCGGCAGCTGAAGCGGGTGTCGAGCAGGGCGTCGAAGGCCAAGCTCAGGTTGGCCGAGTTGAAGACGATGAAGATGAGATCCAGCAGGATGAGCCGCAGCTTCGTCTTCGGCGAGCGAAGACCCAGCGGCTTCGCCGAGTATTCGTCGTAGGTGATGTAGATCAAGTAGGGCAACGCCACCGTGTCGAAGACGATGGCGATCACGGTCGAGGCACGCTGCTTCAGGTTCTTCTGCCGCGACAGTTCGAAGATGGCCGCGCCCAGCGCAAGAGCCACCAGGGAGAATACCCACGTCGTCAGGCGCAGGAAGAGCGGAACGAGCGGGTTGCGTAGGAGCGTCATCTGCGCATCGGATCAGCTCCGCCACGGTGCTCGTGAGGGTCACGCGCTGGGCCTAGAGGGTGTTTGACCCGACCGACCTTCAACCGGATGTACCACGCCTGCCTCTTTCCCGGACTCGACCACAGCGTCAGGCGTTGCTTCTCCTCCTCGCCGTTCTCGCCGACGAGGCCGGGACCGGCCTCGAGATCCGGCATATGCTCGACCAGCCATTGCTCGTCGACCCGCTGCCCCGCCGTCGCTGGCTCGAGAGGATGTACCGACGCGGTCACGAAGGAACGCCATCGAGATCCTTGCACGTGCGTCGACGCACCCATGATCAAGGGGGCCCGATCTCGGGCAGCATCGTGCAGCCGGCCGGGCTCCGGTCGATGCTTCCCGAGGAAGGCATGGTGATGGTGTGCCACGTGAGTGTCGTCCGGGGGGCTCAACAGCTCCCTGTCTGGAAGGGGGATCTCGATGGCATCGGTCAAGTCACTCTCCGTCACCGAATGAATCCAGCCTGGTCGTGGCACGGTCGCGTCAGCAACCGCTGCGTGTCCGGCCGGCGGCGCGGCGTCCCATGCGCTTACTCGGCAATGTCCTCACGTCCCGGCGAGACGCTCGATTCTCGGACTTGGTCGCGTCCCCGGTCGAAGTCGCAGCTCGGCCGTTGGACGATAGCGAATGTGACTTCGGACGAGCCAGCAACGCCGCGTCCGAGGCATTGCGTCCTGTCATGAAGAAGGGATGCGAGCTGTCATCGGTGCCTCAGCGAGGCCGTTGCGTTGTCCGAAAGGGGAGTCTGCCGCTTCTGTGGCACGTCTGGGACCACGGTTGCTGTCAGCCTTCCGCGCCCGAGCAACGGCCCTCGGTGGGCTAGGATCGGATGGTTCACACGTCACCGGCCAATCGACATGAATTGATGGACGTTGCTGGTGTTTGCGCGCAATGACATGTCCTCTAATTAGTTGTCTATATCATCAAAACCGAATATGGATCGTGAGGGGGTCTGGCCCAGCCTTGTCGGAGATTGTACTATACCAGCGCCGATAGTTTTGCCGATGTGCCTCGCACGCCTGGAAATCAAGAAAACCGGGTCGCTACGGCAGGGGTCATTGAGCCCGCTGCGATGAGTCAGCAAAGCTCACCTCCAGCCTATGACGTGCACTCGCATACCGGTACTTACGTACGTTACGTACCGTACGGCGTAATTATGTTGCAGAGTTCCGAGTTTGCGACGGTTGACCATCTTGGCTGGCCCCGTGCTTGGATTACGGTCCATGTCCACGATGAAGGCAGTCGTGCTGACGCGTTGAACCGGTCGGTCGATTCGCTCGTTTGGCTCGGTTTCTTGATTGTCACGTCCTGCTGCCATGCGTCTCTTCTTTCTGCCCATCTCGACCAGGCGAGCTGTGCTCTACTGCCAGAGGACCAACCGGGTGCCGGCGGAGCGAAAGACCATCCTTGATCGAGTCACCACACGGGCGGCCACATTGTGGGCACAATGGGAGGGAAGCGATCGGGCGTGGCAGAAGAAGGTTGTCGAGTACGGCAACAAAGCGCTGCGGCGCATTCCGCACGAGGAATGGGGTCTAAAATCGATACCGCCACGGCGCAAGGTGGTCGACGAGCAGGCGACGCAGAAGCAGCAGCAGCAGCAGCAGCAGCAGCAGAAAGAAGTGGAAGTCACCTTCCCGTCCACGGTTGTGAGCTCTAGCCTGGTACTGGAATCCCTGCGAAAGCTGGCAGTGGAGCGACGGCCCTTTCACTGGAAGTGGTTGTGGTGGAGCATCGCCGGCATGCCCATCACCACCCCCGTCGCTTTGATACCCATGTGAGGACGGTGGTGCGACGGTCGTCCCTGGATCCTTGAAGCTTACAGATGCAGTATCCCGAACGTCCCTTTCTTCTATTTAGTCTTTCGAGGTAGGAAGCCTGACCCCATCTGCGAGGTTGGAGGGATGCTGACGTCCTCAACCAACAGCGTGGTCCCATTGGCGAGGTCAGTCTCGGCATGAGCCAGACGATGCAGGAGATCGCTGACCGTCGAGACAGCCTTTTCCGGATCGAAACATCTAGGATACCTACTGGAACAGAGTCGACTCATGCCCACGTCATCTTCACACCTGGACGAACTGTACAGGCCTCAGGTCGAACGGCTAGAGGCAGAAGGCAAGGTCGAAGCCCGACCCGGGTCCGAATCCTCCTCAGACGACACGATTGTGCTGGCCAAGCACCTAGAGGGCGACGGAGGGGGAGAGACGTTGTTGCTGCAGCGGTCGGATGGCAGACGATGTGCCGATGTGCTGGGTGTGCCCGAGATAACCATCGAGGTCGAACGGGCGGTCGAGCAGGTGCAGATTGCGTTGGACGAGGCTAGGCAGAATTCTTCCGGCTGATCCCGACTAGCTCAATCTCAGACGAAGTGGCCCGTCACCACGATGAGCGAGGGCCCCGCGGGGGCATTGCCGTCAGGTGTCGAGAAGGGACGCAGCGTCGTGTCAGATACGCACGACTGCCCTGCCTAGCGAGCTCTTATCGAGAGCGAACGTACGTACTCTTCGTTCATGTACATAACATCATAAGGTCGATGTTAATATCAGACGACAGGCATGTCTCCGAATGCTGTGTCTCGTACCAATGTTGGATCTCAACGAGGCCATCGTGGCCATGTCCCAGGTCCCAACAGAACGGACTCTCAATAGCAAATGCTCGACCCTAGACAGCCAAGAATCATCATCATCATCGATTCCCTGGTCCTACTGTAGGTATTATCCGAGCGACCCTCTGCGGTCTTCGCAGCGAAGAACCGAAGCGCGACGGAGCATGGAACGAGATGTCTCTTGCCCAAGTACAGAAGTAGTACCCTTCGCATTGTACGGTTCGTGTGTTGGAATGGCTTGGTCGGTCTCGACTGGAAGGTAGCCTTCAGATCTGGACTACATACGGACATTACGTATTCCTACGAGCGCCAGTTCATCAGTAGAGCCAAGACCGGATCACATCGTTAGACTGGTGACTGTAGCGTAGATGGTGCAGCGGGGCGTGCGGGGTTATTAAGCCCATGATACCTTCAATCTCGACATTGATTCTTGAGAACGATTCGAGTTCTTGAGCTTTCCATGAAGACCAGCGATTTAATTATTGAATAATGCGGCATCTCCACCAAGACATCCCAGCAGCCTTCATGGCCTACAGGAAAAGTTCCAGCATTGGTGGTTTAGTGGTAAAATCCGTCGTTGCCATCGACGGGCCCCGGGTTCGATTCCCGGCCGATGCAGTTGTTTTTTGCCAGTTTTTTGTTCCCCATAGAGAGTTTGAAATCTACGTTACGTACATTGTCATACTTACAGCATCTGATCGGCGGTGACGAGATCAGTAGCATCAGATTCTTTTGTCATATACGTGACTGTCGACAGCCTTTTCCACTACTCCAGGCGCAGACACGTGAGCACATCACGTCTCCACGTGACTCAATTGAGCCACTGCTGAGTCAGCTGTCATATGCAAGGAACGAATCTCTCGCCCGTCCGAGCCACGGGTAAAAAAGCTCCGGCTGGGCCGCTTGTCTCTTCTTTCCTTCTTTTCCGTCGATCAGGACATGACCGAAGCGTCGAGCGTACTCGTACGATATGTACTGTACGTATGTACGTACGAGTACAGTATCCTCCCCACGATCCGCACGTCCGAAAGATCGTATGGATTCAGACCCCTTGAGACGCTCACGCTGCCCTCTAGTTTTCCTCTAGAGGCCCATCACCGAGGGCGTTGACAGACGAATCGATGCACCGCCGGCATGACCGTGGTCAGACAAACCCAGACGACCATCCTTCTGGCTGTCTGGACCCGTTCCGAGATTCGAACCAATCCGGATTTGGTTCTTTTTGCCGTCGTCTTTTTTTTCCTCGGCCACAGATGTGCAAAATATAGACGGCACATCAGACATATGCTTGGCGCCAATCTCTCCTACATTTGCTGCCCTTCCTATAATCGGATAACCCCCCCGTTCCCTATGCCGAGCCGCTTGGCGGCTGATGTCGAGACTCGGCGTTACCGGCACCGTCCGCATCAGTATTGCAGCCGCCATGTTATTTGGCCCGGAGAGACCAAAGTAGCGGTGCTTCTGGCAGTACTCGTGGAGCTTCCGCCATCCAAGCTTTTCGACATCGCCAGCTCCTGCTTTCGTCTGGCTGCGTACAATCGCTACGGTACTTCCGTACGTACGTACCTTTCTCTTCTCTCCTCTCTCACTTGCGTCGTCTGTCGTTCTCGTCGCTGCCCGCAGGTCAACGTGGGTCCATTCGTTGAACGCTTTCACTCTCGTTTCCCCCCCCCCCTTTTTTTTTCCTTTATCGAGGGAGAGAGGCTCCTGATATCGCCTTTTCGTAACTTCGGACCGTCCCTGTCGGTCGTTGCCCGAGCCCGTCGTGCCCCTCGACATCGAGGTCCTTCTCTGTTGTGACCGATCGTCCGAAGCGATCTCCCAGCACAGCTACAGTATGACGAGATGCGCCGACCGAACCGATTGAAGTGGCCTGGCCCGACGCTCTCCACCCCTTGAGGCCTCTTCGGGGTGCCGGTCGTCACCAACCTCGCTTCGACTTGGCCGAGGAAGCGGAGGCGAAGCCGTTGAACTTGTGCAGGTGTCATCGCAACTGGAAACTGTCACTCGAGCTCCCTGGATCCCCGGCTCGTGCCACCGCTGGAAGGCATAGCCTGAGAGCCACGTGCCAGTGCGCCATTGGCGCTTGATGGGTGTGAAGAGAGGCGAGAGGTTGATGGGACGTCTGGCGTCTCATGTCTCGACGAAAGATCTGGAACCCGTTTGGACGAGGCCGGCAGACCGCAGCGCCGTCGATAGCTTGCGAGGAGGGGTTGCAGCCTGTGGAATCGACCAGTGCGTCTGAATCGACCGTCGGAACCACCTCGAGCGCACCCCGGGAGCGTCGTCGGAGCAGGACGCCCAGTTCCGACCATGTTCGTCGAAGCCGGACGACATCACCATCAGCAGAAGGCCCGTGGCCGCTCCGGCCTACCATGGCCGAAGTGGACGAGCCCCCCGAGCGTCCTCGGCCGGCGGCGATCCGCCGGCAGTCGGCATATTCTCCGGCCGTCTCGTCTCCGTTGAGTCCCTCGCCGCCGCGATCGCCCGACGGCGGTAGGAGGAGTCCGACCGACGCCGACGCGCCCCCTCCACGGTCGGACGTGCTGCCCCGAAGTCACAGCGGCATGACGATCGACTCGCTCTTCTCGGCCACGAGGGCGCCTTCGAGCGCGTCCGTCGCGGCGGAGGCTGATCTGGCTCCGCCCAGAGCGCCCGGCCTGCGCCAGGAGGGATCGACGCCCAGTCTCAGACCCCAGACGCCCACGACCGTGTCGGAGCTGGGACGAGACTACTCGCGCTACCCGCCGACGCCGCTGCGCGAGTCCCCGATGCCCCTGGACGGGCCCGTCTACGGCGCCGGCGCCGGCGCCGGCGCCGCCTCGGGCGCCGCCTCGCCTTGGCCGGCCGGGTTCGCCTCGGCCGCGTCCATACCGCTCAGCTCGTCTTCGCTGGTGAGCCTGCCCGAGAAGGCCGATTCCGAGCAGGCCTTCCTCGCCTCGCTCATGGACGACCGCGTCTCGGCGCCGACGCCGTACCTGGGCGGATACCAGATGCCCATGTTCTTGGACGAGAAGGAGCCCGACGACGATCTGCACATGCCGTGCCACGACGACGACCTCAGGTTCAAGCCCCGGTTCAGGGAGTACCTGCATCGGGACTACATCGTCTCGTGCATCGGCGGCACCCTCCTCATCGCCGGCCTGCTGGCCCTCTTCGTCGTCCTGCCCGTGCTCACCTACGCCGGCATCACCGGCCCGAGACCTCGGTCGCTGCGGGAGACTGACCCGTCCGCCTGGGTCACGGATCGGGATTACCCCCTCCTGAAGAACATCCGGACCGGCCTCGTCGACCCGGACACGCCGTCGTCGGCCATGACGCGCCGCAGCGTCGGCGGGGAGGAGCTGAAGTTGGTCTTCAGCGACGAGTTCAACGAGCCGGACCGCACCTTCTACCCCGGCGACGACCCCTACTGGACCGCGCCCGACATCTGGTACGGCGCGACGCGCGACCTCGAGTGGTACGACCCGGACGCGGCCACGACGGCGGACGGCACGCTCAACCTGCGCATGGACCGGTTCAGGAACCACGGCCTCGAGTTCCGTTCGGGCATGCTCAACAGCTGGAACCAGCTCTGCCTCAAGGGCGGCGCCTTCGAGGTGTCGCTGTCGCTCCCCGGCCCGGCCGGCGCGCCCGGGCTGTGGCCGGGCGTCTGGACCATGGGCAACCTCGGCCGGCCGGGCTACATGGCCACGACCGAGGGCGTGTGGCCCTACACCTACGACGATTGCGACATCGGCATCACGCCGAACCAGTCCTCCTCCGACGGCATCTCCAGCCTGCCCGGCCAGAAGCTGGCGTCGTGCACGTGCCCGGGCGAGGACCACCCGAGCCCGGGCACGGGCCGCGGCGCGCCCGAGATCGACGTCATCGAAGGCAGCGTCGACCCGGCCAACCGCATCGGCGTCGTGACGCAGTCGTTCCAGGTCGCGCCCTTCGACGTCTGGTACCAGCCGAACTACGACTTCGTCGAGATCCCGCACTACGAGACCACCCAGATGAACACCTGGCGCGGAGGCCCGTTCCAGCAGGCCGTCTCGGGCACGACCCTGCTGAACAACCGCTGGTACGACGCCGAGCTGTACCAGAAGTTCGCGTTCGACTACACGCCCGGCACGGACAAGGGCCAGATCGCCTGGTACGTCGGCGACCGGGTGACGCTGCAGATGCTCGGCAAGTCCGTCGGCCCCAACGGCAACGTCGGCCAGCGCGTCGTCGCGCAGGAGCCCATGACGATGGTGCTCAACCTCGGCATCAGCGAAGGCTGGAGCTGGATCGACTGGGCCAACCTGACCTTTCCCGCGACGATGCGGGTCGACTACGTGCGCTGGTACCAGCCACCCGGCGCCGAGATGGTGACGTGCGACCCGCCAGGCTACCCCACCACCCGGTACATTGCCAAGCACCTCAAGGCCTACACGAACCCAAACCTGACCGTATGTTCCATCCTCTCCGTTGTCTTCTCCCATCACCGCAGGGGCAATGTCGAGAGGGCATCGCTGACCGGTCACCTAGCTGTGGGAACAAACGGGATATCCGCGGCCGAAGAACCGCTTGAACTCGGACTGCTAGTACGAGACTCGTCAAGTCCTCGAAGACGAAAGGCTATCGAGTCCGATAGCCCTACCTTCTTGTACATGATGAACGAAATGAATCTTTTTTTATTTCGACCCCGTACTTTCACTACGGGCGCCTCTCTCCGCGTGCACATACAAGGACGTCTTCCTTTTCCTTTCCCTCCTCTTTCTCTTTTCTTTTTTTGTTCTTTCTTCTTGTAAGAGTCCTCGAAAAGGCATTGTTGCGGATCTTGCGGGCGGAGCATGCATCGGAGTTTTGTCTCGTTTGTCTTGGGTGAGGAGGGAATAGAGAGGACCATCGTCCACGATCCCGGGTCTTGTTCCTGCTCTGGTCATCGGTCTCCCCATTTTTGTACGTGCTGTACTGTACTAGGCCATCGTGTATCATTCAGACCATCTTGTTTCTGTAACATCTGTTCTGCTGTGTTGTTGCTTACCAGCGCGTACCAGCTTCACGAGCCCGGATTCTGGAGTCCTCGAGTCCTCGAGACCTCGAGTCCTTGAGCCCCGCAACAAGACCTCAACCCTTCTCCTTCTTGGTCCTTTGTCTTCAACTTCGACCTTTTCTCTCTCGCCGAAGGCGGACTGTCCCTTTTTCCTTCCCTTGCCCTTTTCTTGCCCACTCTCCCGGAAGCGCAGGTAAGTACGAGCACCGATACAGCACCGTCTCCTGGCCTGCTCGAGTCTCGCCTCACATCCCTTTCGATGCACACATGTCCATTCTCTTTTGTTTGGGTGGGGGAGGGGATAGATGGACCATTGCCGGCCTCTTTGTTCAGTACGTGCCTGTCCGCCTTCACTTGAGACTTTTCGTCCCGAACGAAAGAACTGGACCTCTAAGCAGCGCTATTTTGCTTTGCTTCTACGCTCTCTTTCCACCGCCCCTTTTCTCTTTCTCTTTCTTCCTCTCTCTCCGGCTCTGATCTTTTTCAGCTTCCTGTTCGACAAGACAAAGGCGAGCAAGTCCAGACTGATGTACCGTACGTACCCTACTACCTACGGGACTGGGACCGCAACGGGAACTCGCCCACCCCGTGTACATCTCTCTTCTCTTCTCTTCTCTTCTCTTCTGGCTGGACCGTGCACGGAGGGGATGTTCACGCAAGCGATCTTCAACAAAGGGGGAGGTTCTGATGTTGTGCTTACCAAGTACTCTGCGCTATACTCTGTACAGCTTTTGTAATTAAAAGACATTAAGAGATTGAACCACTTGACTAAGAGCTCTAATTTAGCTCTTTCTTTGACTTGTTGGATCTTGTATGACGGATCTTAGACGGGGCAGACAGGCAGGTCCATCAGGCGCACCATTGCGAAACAACCCGCCCTTCCCCCCCCCCCTCTTTTCCCCTCCGCCCCCCCTGGCGCCCCCCCTGGCGCCCCAAAGCGAAAGGAAAAAAACCAAGACCCTCGGCGGACAGCAATACCGTACAGCTTCAAGTGTCGGCAAGTCTTTTTCTCATGTCTGGCGTACTTCCGTACTTCCATACTTCCGTGCGGTACCGGTAGGGATGATCAGACCAAGTCGACAAGGCAAGACTTACGGGCATGAATTCAACGTACCGGTACGGTAGGTCCAGCAGGAGATGACGTCCGTCCGTCCGTCCCGTCGTTACTTTCGGGACGGCTACTGTACCGGTACTGTAACAATACTAGCATTGAATGTACGGTAGACGGCTAGTAATCTCGATCTTGATCGTGCTTTGCTTCCTGGCTGAGTCTTGATGGGGTCTTGATGGGGTCTTGGTGGAGGACTGGTGGAGGACTGGTGGAGGACTGATGAGGGAGGTGAGGTGGTAGGTGATGCGGTAGGTGACGAAGGAAAGACGATGGAGAGAAGAAGGAAGAGGAAGGGAGGGAGAGGGGAGAAGAGGGGAGAGGTGGAGAAAACTTGGCGTGCTGGGGGGACTACCTTCGCCAGACGCAGATCATATCACAGACAGCTGACGGTCATGACGTCAAAGGGTCAGGCGGCTGGTCAGCGTGCGGCGGCGACGTCGTCGTCGTCGTCGTCGTCGTCGTCGTCGTACCGAAGAGGCTCCCAGCGGCGAAAGGTCTCTTGATTCTCAGTGTCGCTGTCCACACATCTAATGTACGGAGGAGTTTCTCCTGTTCTGCGTGACCTCAAGTGTAGCAGCGAGCGAGGACTGGTTCCCTCACAACCCCGTTGATACATAACATGATCTACCATCCACTGCAATACCCCCTGCGGCGACTAGCTGCGCCGGCTAGTGTAGACTGGGCACGAGGGATCATCAGACTCCATCGTGGAGGCTAGCGAAGGAGCAGAGGATCCTGTTGGACAGGATCAAACACAAAATCCACTAATGAAGTCAGCATCATCATCCACACGGTGCGTTGAGATCCAGAATTCAACGTAATCTTGTCGAGAGTTGCTTTGAGGACCGCGGGTGCTTTCTTTCGGCCACTCTGACGAATAGCCATTGACAGTGGCTGTATCAACCGTCTCACCGGTAGCGGTACGGCGGCTCAGCTTCGCAGCTGTGCATGTGCCCGTACCTCACCTCCAACATTGATGAGCAACCGAAGAATCAACTGCCCGAAAGAGTCCTCACAGGAAGGCGCTAGTACTCCCAGGTGGAACAGATGAGCACCGATTACCCCATTCTGCTCCAATAGGGATTGGAACTCGGGAATTTGAGCGTAGAGGCCAGGTCTCGTCACGACGTGCGCGCCGATGAAAAGGGTCAGCAGGTTACCGTATGACCATCCACAAGCCCCGTCGGCATTCGCGTAGATATATTCGATCAGCTTGACGACCTCCCGGCTTGCCGTGGCGCAGACTTCAAACGAGAATATGGCGTGGAGAAATATCTTGGTGCAGTACTTGAACAGATCGTCAATGAGGTACTTGCGGCTGAAATAGAAGATCTTGGCGTGAAAAAGTAATGTTGCCGGTGTGATCGTGGCACTAAGCGTCCATCCCTTTGATGTGTCAGCCCAGGAGCGCTTGTGATTGATGTGATCACCTAGAGGCATAGCCGCACACCTTTTCTGCAGAACCCGGGGCCCACGCTAGCCCTTCTTCCCCGCGCCTCTTTCTGGATTGCGGAGTAGCTGTTGCCTGTCGATGCTCCAATTCGAATGCTTTACACAGCTGTGAATGAACCGTTGGGTAAGCTAAAGGTAGCAGATGCGTCAGATTGTCGGCCTTGGACTAAAGGACCTTCCGCGAGACTTAAGGAGTCTTACAAGTAGCAAGTGCTTTCCACACGGAAGCATGCCCGTACTCCTTGCCATCATATTTTGCCGGCACATCATAAGATCCGGTGTACGCAAACTGGCAGAATGCAGCGAACGTCTCAACTTCCACATCCTCGAGCACGGCAGTGCGCTCTTTGGATTCTTTCATCCGGCCGTTGTTCATGAGAGCGTCTAGGGGCGCCGATAGCGCGCTTACAAACCCAGAATGAAGCGGTAGACATGTCTGCTCTGGTCCAACCACAAAGCTGAAGATCGGTGTCAACAGATTGCTAGTGAGAGTCAGTACAGAGCGCATACCTGCGCCAATGAGATGAGATACCGAAATCTCACCTGTTGAAATCAGACATCTTGGGTCGAGCTATTCTTCAGACAAATGATCGCAGTCGAGATACTCGGCCCAAGAGGTAGCTTGCTGAATAGGTAGACGAGCTTGAGTGAAGATGGCCTTTATAGGAGTCATAACACAGGTGAAGGCAACTCCCGGTACGTATACGTAGTCTAGACAAACTAGTGATTACCGCAGCAGCGACGAACGACCAATACCAATACCGACACAAATGAAGACGTGCTTGCAAATGATAGCATGTCCATGTAGAAGCGTCCGGAGGCCACTGTCCATGTCCAGCACAATCGCGGCTGTGGCTCATTGCATGCATGTTGACGCGATCTGTAACAGGGTGGTTTAACCTCCGCGGTGGGACCGCGTGGGGCTGTCAATCACATGCGAAATTACAGGTGACATCATCAATCTACGCGTCAGTTTCGCGTCTGTTATCGCGCGAACGAACCTCCCTATGCTCCAGTTTTTCTCTGCTTACCCTGCATTGTCCCGCCGTTCTCCTGCCGTTGTAACGCCAATTGCGCTGTTTTTCCCTAGGTCTCCAATATCGTACTTAAATTAATCGACACCTGTACAAACCAGAGGGGAAGACACCGCCGCCGAAGATGTCCGAAACGCTTGGAGCAGTCTCAGAAGCCATGGTCGAGGAGGAATCAAGAATGGAGAAAGCAGCTCTTCAAGCAGAAAAAGAGCGAAGTAGCCGCTTTCAGAAAGACAGGGACGATGACTTCAAGCAAGGCGACGAGGCCATGGACACCAAATTCAAGCGCTTGGAGTACCTACTGTCGCAGAGCGAGGTTAGTATTCGCGGCTTGAAGATGCTAGACCATACCTTTGTTCTGCCCCAATCAGGATTGACAATTGCAGGTCTACTCGTCGATCTTGATGACCAAAATCAAGGAGCAGCGCGATGCAGCTCAGGCGGCTGAAGAGCAACAGAATCAACGAGGAGAGAACCCCGAAAGTGATCCCAGCAAGTCAAAGGCTGGCGTCGGGCCGACCATAAGACGGGCTACTCGTGCCAAGCCAGTCCCCCAGGATGAGCCCAAACGGGAACAGATTGTGGAGTCTGGTCGAAAGACTGGCTCTCGCGACGCCACTAAGAAGCCTCACAATCGAGGGGTAGCAAAGAACGGCGAGACCCTGGGTATATCAGATTACTTCCAGAAGCGAGACATCAAGGCAGGTTCTGGGTCACGGCCCGTGGCTGTGGTCTTAGAGCAGGCCGCGGACGAGGGAGCTACGAAACCTGCAGCGTTGGGAGCTCAAGCGCTCCGCTCCGCTCGCCAGCCTGATCTCCTGACCGGGGGCGTGATGCGCAGCTATCAGCTGGAGGGCTTGGAATGGCTGACCTCGCTGTACGAGAATGGCCTGAACGGGATCTTAGCCGACGAGATGGGGCTGGGAAAGACCATTCAGACAATATCTTTCCTGGCGTTTCTGAGGTCAAAGAAGACGTACGGACCTTTTCTGATCGCAGCTCCTTTGAGTACTCTCAACAACTGGGTCGAGGAGTTTGCTCGCTGGACTCCGGGCATTCCTGTGGTGCTGTATCACGGCTCGAAGCAAGACCGTGAACACATTCGCAGCGAGAAGCTCGTCCAGCCCGGCAGCCCAGGGTTTCCCATCGTCTGCACGTCCTACGAGATATGTATGAATGACCGCAAGTATCTAGCAGGCTACAACTGGAAGTACATTGTAATTGTGAGTGCCACGTTCGCAGGCCATGCTTGCGTAGCTTGAGAGTAGAGATGGCTAACTATGGCCCAGGATGAAGGACATCGGCTTAAGAATCTCAATTGCCGTCTCATTCGTGAGCTCAAGACCTACAACTCTGCCAACCGCCTTCTTATCACGGGAACTCCCCTCCAGAACAACCTGTCGGAGCTGTGGTCGTTGCTCAACTTTCTGATGCCCGAAATCTTCGATCAGCTGGAGGCTTTTGAGAGCTGGTTCGACTTTTCCGCTCTGAGTGAAAAAGAAGGACACAAGGAGATCCTCGCTGGCGAACGGAAGAGCCACGTCGTTTCGAAGCTGCACGCTATCCTCAAGCCTTTTCTCCTACGACGAGTCAAGACCGACGTCGAGGCTTCGCTGCCGAAGAAACGCGAATACGTCCTTTACGCTCCCCTGACCACGGCGCAGAAGGACCTCTACAGACACATTCTAGAAGGCGACAGTCGAGCCTACCTCGAGGAGAAAGTCCTCGAGAGAATTAGCGCAGCCACGACGCCGAAGACCACCTCGCGGAGCGTCAGCCTCAAACGGAAGTCCGGCAGTGGAGCTTCCACGCCGAACAAGAGTGTGAAGACGAGCAGAGACTCCACACCAGCAAGCAGCATCCGCGGTCGAGCTGGAAAGAAACGAAAGGACTACAGGGAGAAGAGCGATGCGGAGTACTTTAGAGACCTTGGTCGGGACCCGCCGAGTGCAGATGACGACGAAGGACAGCTTGAAGAGCTGGAGCGGGCACGGTCTATCACTCTTGCAAGTGTGTTGCCCAAGCCGCCGCCGACGCCGAGCGCAGCTAACGCGTGGCAACAGAGAAAGAAATCTCTGCGAAGAAGCTCCAGAATCCCGTAATGCAGCTTCGACTGGCATGCGACTCGCCTCACAACTTCTACTGGCCATGGGCGAACGACGAAAAACCAGACGCGAGCCTTGTCACCGATACGGGGAAGATGCTGCTCCTCGAGAGGCTGCTGCCTGCCTTGCTGAAGAAGAACCACAAGGTTCTCATATTCTCCCAGTTCAAGACCCAGCTCGATATTCTTGAGGACTGGGCGACGCTCTTACACGGCTGGAAAGTCTGCCGGATCGACGGTCAAGTCAAATCAGATGACCGTCGGGACCAGATTGCGGCCTTCAACAAAGACCGGGCCTACAAGATATTTCTCCTGAGCACTCGAGCCGGCGGCCAGGGCATCAACCTCGCAGCGGCGGACACGGTGATCTTGTACGACAGCGACTGGAACCCGCAGCAGGACCTGCAGGCTCAGGATCGCGTCCATCGCATCGGACAGACCCGACCGGTGATAATCTACCGGCTTGCGACGAAGGGCACGATTGAGCAAACTCTGCTCGATAAAGCCGAAGGCAAACGGCGTCTAGAGAAACTGGTCATCCGCAAGGGTGAATTTCGGGACCTTCTCCGGACCAGGAAGAAGGTGGGTCGTGGCACTCGTAGGTCAGCCAACAACCAGGCGACCAACGGGAACGTGGAGAACGCCGACGAGGGTGTCGAGGACGACGATGACGATCTCCGAAGCATGCTCCTGCACGACGACTTTGAGAAGTACGACCTTGACGATGCCGCCGTCGACGACCCGTCGCGTCTGCTTACCGACGCACATCTCGACATCCTGACGGACCGCTCGGACGAAGCCTACGAACGAGCTGCCTCGGCGCTTCGGTGCGACAGAGACGGAGCCAGAGACAACGGCACATCTCGTGCCGACGACACCGACACAACCAACAACCCCGCGACCAACGACGCGGCAGGGTCTGGCTCGGCTTTCAAGGTCGTCGATGCGTCGGCGACGACTTCTTCCATCTTGAGTCCGTTCAAGAAGTAGCCGCTGTCTGGTGGGGAGTATGATCGTACAGGCATTTCCCCAGACTGGACAAGAAGGTTCTCTGCAGATCGGCCCTTGCAGTGCATCCCTGGGGTTCCCAGTTTGTCTTTTCCCAGGCTGGTGTTTCCAAGATCCTGGCCCGTAGTGATGTTCTATGACTACGGCGCTTACGCCGCCAATAAGGCGGCTGTGGTGCTCAACATATCACGTGCCATCCCACGTGGCCCTCAGCCCTACGGTACCGGTATGGTGTGTACGTACGAGGTGTCTAGCGGATATAACGTTCGATTGATACGGTACAAGCAAAAGTCAATTGTAGAGCCGCATGATCAAAACTCTTGAGACAGATGTATGCTCTTGTACGAGTACAGCTTAGTATTCTGTATGCCCCCTGTTAGCATCAATGACTGCCTGGGTAGGTCCAGCCAAGGTTGCGAAGGTGCTGAGCATGGAGACATTCATCTTGAGTTGTTTGCCATCAAGAACCTCGGGGACCTGGTCCATGATGTCGCATCGTGATCTCACCAAAGTTTTTGTACGGGCCTTTTGATACTGTTGCGGGTACTGCGGCTTACTAAGCGTACTCATGTAACGTTATATCCGCTAGACACCTCGTACCTAGCGTACATTGGTAGTGCCAGAAGACTAGCTTCAATCATCAGCACCAAAAGGAAGACAGTGTCCCACACACAAAACATTTTCCAAGCACCTGCAAAAAAAAGGCAGAACCTGGAAATCAAGCTTCAGCAAGAGGAGATGGAATATCTCTCCAACTTCAGGATAAGATACTACGGTAGGGCCCCGGGCCCGCCCGCTTACCCCACGCACAGCTTAGCTGATCTGGATTCCAGGCAAAGGGGAAGGGGAGGGGGGGAAAGGGAGCTGAAAAGCTCGAGAAGATGTCCTACAAAGACACGCCTCCGTCTCCACGCCGACTTTCCAAAAGTCACAATCCAATCCAATCCAGCCTAGTCGCGCAAAGTTCGCCGGAGGCAAAGATTAAAACCCGCCGCGCCGCCTTCCTCCACGCGCGCGCCGGGTCCCCCGGGGCTTCGACGACTCCCCAGCATGCAGCAGCTGCTTTGTCTGGCAGTGGGAGAACTGCCAAGTATGTCGCCCTGGACTACCCCCACTTCACTACGGAGCGGCGGCTTCTGCGACAGGCAGTCTCCACCACTGAAAATCCACACACTGACTACTGACCGGCGCGCAGCTGTTGCGGGACGCCAGAGGGTGGACTGAGCGGGAGCCAGAGAACGTCAATGGCACATAGTCTGATTCTCCGGACAAGAAGGTTCGCCAACTTAGCTATTGATGTGCTCTCCTCATCAAAGTGCCCCCTTCTCATTCAAGCTCTTACTCTTCTAGCCCTGCGTGGTGGTGGTGGTGGTAGCAGTACTCGTAGCCCCTGTAGCCCGTCAGACCTCTCGCACGACTCGATCGATAGCAGTAGCAACATGCTCCAGATTGTGAGAGTTCAGTCCGGCCTGAGAAGTTCGTCAGCGTCTGGTCGGCAAGAACCCGTCCGGTGACCATGGCAAGCGTCGCGCCCTACCATCGAGATCCGACCGTTCTTGGTCATGTAGATGGAGCTCCCGTTTCGAAGCTTGAGCACTTGGGCCTCGGTCAGGCCGGTGAAACTGAACATGCCAATCTGGTCTGTGATGTGGTTCCACGAGCCGGGCGTTCCCAGCAGCTCGAGTCGGCGTCGTAGGATCTTGCGCATGTCGATGATCCTTCCGCTCATCGTCCGCAGGTTGTCCTGCCATTCCTCGAAGAGGGCCTCGTCGTTGAGCACGAGGTCGACGATCTTGGCGCCGTACGCCGGTGGGTTGCTGATCTCCGATCGCTGCAGGATGGCCAGCTGCGACGCGATACGCCCGATCGTGCCGCTCGCGTCGGCGCCTGGCGACGTGACAAAGTGGAAGCAGCCCGCACGCTCCCCGTAGAGACCAAAGTTCTTTGCGAACGACTGGGCTACGCAGAGCTCGAAGCCCTCGCTGACGAAGTACCGAACCGGCCAAGCGTCCCGGGTGAGATCGCCGGACGCGAAGCCCTGATAGGCGCAGTCGAAGAAGGGAAAATGCCGCCGCTCCCGGATCACACGCGCAATATCCTTCCATTGCTCCTGCGACGGATCAACCCCCGTCGGATTGTGCGCGCAGACATGCAGCAAGATGATGCTCCCCGTCGGGGCATCGGCGAGCGCACCGAGCATGCCGCTGATGTCGAGCCCCTTCGTCTGCGCGGAGAAGTAAGGGTAGGTCTTGATCGGCAGGTTGACGTTCGAGAAGATCTGATTATGGTTGGCCCAGGTCGGGCTGGAGAAGTAGACGGCCTCGTTGTCCGGTCGAGGATAGAACCTGGACAGGAACAACGCTCCGAGGTGAACGGCGCCAGTACCAGAGATGGTTTGCATGCTGACGACCTGGTGTACGGCCCCATGCGTTAAGCTGATGATGAGACCCTATGCGTAGGACGACGTGGCACTGACCCGATTGTCCCGAAAGGCCGGGCTGTCGCGTCCAAGAATCAGCCTGGCGGCCGCAGAGGTGAAGCTTGCGAGCCCTGCGATCGGGAGATATTCATGGTTCAGCTGGGGGTCATTGTGAAGGATGTCGTCGGCCTGTGCTCGGTAGCGAGAGATCGACGTTCAGCGACTCGGCTCGGGCCATAGCATAACGATTGCTTTCGAGCTGGTCGTACCTTCTTGATCACCGGAAGCACCCATGGTCTCGCGTTGTCGTCACGATACGCTCCGATGCCCAGATCGACTTTCTTCTCCGAGCTATCCCGACGGAAAGCAGCCATGAGCCCGAACAGCGGGTCTTCCGGCGCCTGTGGCACGACATTCTCGGGGAACCTGGTGGTAGAGCGCTCCGAAGCCATCTGTGCTGCTATCGCCGCGAGCCGAGTCAAGGGCTGCTGTGAGGGCGACGCCGAGGCTGGTGGCGGCGGCGGCGGTAGTGCAGCGCTTGGGCTGCCTCCTGGTCGTTTTGGTGAGCCCCACATGTTCCGGCACCGAAGCGAACGAAGAGCGATGCCTCAGCAGCCAGGAGCCCTTCTGCAATCGGGAAGGAGTGCTCTGCGTAAGTATCTACGGCGATGGTGGCAGCTGGGGTGCTATTTCGACATCTTGGTATCCCCATGCCGTGCCGTTGCCCAGGTCCGAGGTTCGCTCGCGTGCGGCAACAGTTCTGTCATATGCTAGCCAAAAAAAAAAAAACCATGACTAAGGGACGATGGCATTCAATTTCGGGGGGTTTTGTTTTTCATTTTTTTAGATAAGGAAATCGTAGACTACGAGGAAAACGCTGAAGGAGCAGGACGCATAGAAGACATATTTCGCCGTACTCTTTCTCTCGGCGGCTCTCTTGAGCTGCTTGTTGCCGCCTCCGACGTTCTCGGTTGTGGTCAGGGTGTCGGCGACGAGCTGATCGACATGTGCCGCTTGCACGGCCAAGTTGTTGGCCAGAGTTGTTTGCAGTTCCGAGATGTTGATGAGTGAGCGTTCGGCCGTCCTGCAGCAGATCCCATTCAATCAGCAGGCCCCCCAATCTTTGGAAAAGCGATTATGATGTGCGGTGCAAGCAGACGGGACTGATCTTACCTCACTTGGTCCAAAGTGTCCTCGTAATGCTTGAGCATGTCTTGGTTCTCTTCTGCCAGCAGTTGCTGCTGCTCGTGACTCAGCTGGAACTCAGAGGTGACGTTTTCCACGCTGGCCACATCCGATATGCCATCACGCAGTCCGCTCTGCGCGCTCCCGACGTCCCCCGACGGCATTTCCAGTGTCGACCCGCCCGCCATTGGCGCGAAGGTAGTCGAGGCGTGAGCCCCGTACAGCCGGCTCTTGCTCCTCTCCATCTCCCACGTCAGACGTATCTCCATCATCGTCATCTGCAGCTCGCTACAGTCCTCCAGCTGTCTCCGCAGGTACCAGAGCATGCTCTCGTGATGGGCGCTGAGCATACCCGCTTGTGCATCCTCGAGCTCCTCCAGGGGGGTCTTGCCGGTGTCGGAGCGTCCAGCGGCCCACACCCGAAGCCCCCCAAACGGACCGGTGGCCCTCTTCCGTTGCGCCAGGGTCGAGCGAGCCTTTTGCCGCAGCCGCTCGGCCTCCGAGAGGTTCTGGATGGCCGTGTTCACATCGCGAAGCAGCTGCTTCGACTCGGCATCGATCTGGTCCCGCTGACGATCGGTCAACGACTTACAAGGCCCGTCCGCCAGATGCGGTGCCTTGACCGAAGACGACCCCCGACGTTCGTGCCGTCGAAAAGGCTGGGACGCGGAGAGGTAGGGTTGTCGAATGGAGCGAAGGTATGTACGCAACGAGCGAATGTGAGAATACTGGAGAACAGGAACATGTCAACAACGAATACGTCCAGTGTCGTGTGAAGTGGATACTCACAATTCGATAGGCTTCCTTTAGGAAGTCGTCTGTTTTTCCTGAGGGTGAGCGGTGGTCCCCGATGGTCGTGACACCCTCCTTCTGGAGCAACTGTAAAAAAGCGGGCGTGATGTTCGCCATGCTGTTTGGTTCTGTCGAGCTATATAGTGCCTCGCAGGTAGTTTTGACCGTCGAACCGAGACTTGAATGGGATGCTTAAAATTGCGTCACGTTGTGAGGTTCTAATTGGGTTCAACAGCCCCTGACTTTGCTTCGTATCTTGCTAAGTTGAGCCTGTGCCAATCTAGTACGCTCCCTAACTCCGTACTGTGGGCCAAGAAGACAGTCGAAGATAACTTATGTAACCATCACCCCTGGTGATGACTCAGTAGTATCATGTGATTACGGTAAGGTCAATTGCAGTGTCACGATAAAAGTCTGTGTATATACGTACCATGCTGTTGGTCGCAATGGGCCTCAGTGATGCGACAAGGTTGACATTTCTCCGCAATACTAGTAGCTAACGGCTACATGAACGTAACCAAAGTCGATGTTGTATGGGACCGTACACAGACTTGTGTCGTGCCACTGTAAATGGTCTATCCGACCCTCGATGCCAGTTCAGTGCGTCATATCAAAACCACATCCAACGCATACTGTAGTGTCCGAAGTACGGAAGTATCATCTATGGTACCATCTGCTCCTTGCATCCTTCCGACCACCCCATCCCAGTCCACGCAGCCACGTACAGTACCGTAAGGATTTACTTGATCCATCCGACCATCCACTCCAACCCAATTCAATCAGACAACAGTTCTTTCCAAATCCAGAGATCCTGTTCGCAAAACAAAACAGTCTCTTGAACAGCAGCAGTAAGAGTAATTACTCCTGGGACAAGTCTCCCGGAACCGGTGTTCTTTTTCCCCTCCCGAAAGCGCTTCCGCAACGCCGGTCCTTCGCGTCCGCATGCGTGCCTCAAGGATGTAGTTGCTTGCCCTTGTCCGGCCGATGCGCACCCGGAGAACATCAAATTCGGGTTGCAGGCTGCTCAAGCCCCTGTTTGGAGCACCCGGGAGCTTTCTGCTGAGATTCGCCTGTGTCATTGAGATATGTCTGTTGTTTCTCTTCTCCTGTTTCCTAGGGATGGGGAACCTTGAAAAGTCAACCATGACCAGCAGAGTGACTAACATGCTTTTAGATCCTTGAGAGCTTGCACGGGAACCAAAGTCCATGAGCGTACGAGATAGTGTACTTCAGAAAAAAAATATCGAGACGTATCGATTGGAAGACCTGCATTCGCTGGCTCGCCAACTCTAATCGTCCAAGCATGATTTTGTTGGACGTTGGATGTTGTGGGTGTGGAACCCGGAGCCCCAAGCACCGTCATGTTTGCTCTTGCCCCATGCATCTAGGCCGCTGACCCTGCATGGATCCGCCATGGATTCGCCTCGTGCCTTCTAGAGCCTTCTGCCAGCTCTAAGGCAAACATCAGCTTCGTGTCTACATATAGATGATTAGCTAGTTCTCCCTAATCAATCTATCAACAGTCGTGACACTCATCTTCTTCTGCTGTGCCTCCAGAATCGATCAGATTTCAAGCATAAGTTTAACCTCATCTTATTCCTGACACGAGATCTTTGGAGCGGCCAGCATCGGCGGCAGTGACACTCTTTCGAAAGTTGCTCCTGTACCTCTGGTGACGTAGACTAGCCACTGTTGGGCTGGCCCCCGGCATGTTCAAGAGCAGGTCTTGAAGATCTCTTTTGCCCGCTCAGACACGACACTGGGATGATCTTGTGATGCGTCAGTTGCCAGAAGAGGTGCCAGTACTGGACTTTGATCGTGCACCGGCTGAGAAGCCACCGCTATAATCTTCATGCGCAAGAGAAGCATGAGCCGTTGCTGCACGGCGACGTACACGGCAGCGGAACAGCGACCTTGTTTACTTCAAGCAGACGTCAAGGCATCGATATAGGAGAAAGGAGAACACGAAGACGTTGAAGAAAGAGTGCATTCAGTGCTGCACATATCGCCAAGTAATCAAGCTTGCTGTCATGGTCATGGCTTCACTCGAGCCCAGCGAGTAGCTCTGGGGAGGCAGTCAAAGAATTCAATGTAGAGTACGACAAATGGAAAATTGGGTAGTTGGAAAACCCTACTACGACAGCAATGTATAGTCTGCTCTTGAGACCTGGGTGTAGGTAAATACGCCTTGAAACATCTTGAGAGATGCAGAGCAGCAATATACGGGAGTTTATTAGAAGAGATAGGCAGTGGTCTTGACGTCTGCTTCAGACATAGAAGAGCCATCCATGTCCAGGGTTGCGTCGATGGTGCGGAGCTGCAGTGACTGCGGGGAATCGCATTCGACGACGAACTCGGCTTCGGCACGGAAGACAGCATCGCTATTAGTACAAAATGAAGTGGGCGCCGCAAGCTGGTGCTTCCAAAATGTTACCTCGACTACGACATGATGCCGCCGTATTTTCGAGGAGTCCGACCGCGGTCGAGTTTCCAGCAGCTCGAAGGTGCCAGAGATACAAGCCTGAACCAGGTACCGGATTCAGCGCCGCCGGATCCGCGACGGCCGTCGGTAGACGAGCGTCAACGAGCACGCCTCGGAATGGCCGGATAGCATCTGGTTCGCTATCCGGAGCGTGTCCATGCTGGCTCTCGTAGCATAGATTGGAAACACGCTCTGATCCAAGCCTAGATCGAATGCAAAGGAGGGGGCACGCCAGGGAACAAGAAAGAACCGCCTTGAGAAGGTCAAAGCATAATTCTCATGACTCCAAGACGTATCGACTGAGCACAAGGTAGTCCAGCGCCATAAGGGTATCAACCTTACGCCGTGGCCGATGATTAAAAGGCTTTAGCTCCGTAAACTTGTTAAGATGTGTTGCATGTTGTGGCGATTTGAGTGTCAGGAATATCACTCTTTGGATTGGCCGTTGAGCAGCACATCGTACAATGGACTCGAAGCTGACGAGAGACCACTGCTCTTCTATCTTGAGAGTAAGACGCCACAGCCTCTGTGTCGTCGGCAGAAACCTCGACAGCAAGCGGGCTGGTTGGAAGCAGCATAACCCGTTGAGAGTGTCTTTGGACAAACTGCGATGTCATCCCGCGCAGTTTGCAGTCGACAATCCACGGCCAACACTTTGAGCAGAGAGAGCCATCTTCGTGTGACTTGACCTCCTTCGTCTCCTGCCACGATCGCCGCCGCTGCCGCTGCCGCCTCCAATGTGGGACATTGCTTCTCTCGCCACGATGAGTGCGTAAGCGTAGGTTGCGCTGTGAAGCTTGGGTATTCTAGACTCACGCAAAAGTGCCTATGAAGTTAAAAAGTCATGCATGCGTACCTCGCTATACATGATGATGCTCAACGGACAGATAAGAGATAGACATGACCACAAGGACGACTCCGCAATACCAAACAAAATGCCGCGTAATTCCAACCTCGCAGGCTAACGTCCACCGCTGCGTTTCTCCTCGTCAGTCTCTCTCCGCAACACCTCGAGAAGGTCTTGTCTGGTCCGTAGATGCTTCTCGAGTCCATCCACTTGCTCGCGCACCGTCTCGATCTCAGCGGTAACTTCCTGGAGCTTGGCTCCGGCCCCGCCATGGCCCTTCCCATCCTCGAGGTCGTGTAGTTGTCGGCGTTTATAGTCCAGGAGTTGCTCGAGTTCACGTCTGATGAGACCTGGTCGAGATTGCTCGTTTTGCCGATCGCCATACTGTGAATTTGCACGTCGACGAAGAGTTTGCGACTCGGCCTTCTCGATCTTGGACTCCAACTCCGCCAGCTGCTTCTTCAGTCGCACTTCTTCCCAATCCTCTGTGGTGGCTCTTGTTCGCGAAAAGTCCGTTCCTCGGCTGGGTTTACCGGTGGCACCGCCACCAACACCAAGTCGACTGAGGTACGTATCGCCAAATTTCGCTTTTCGCCCGGTGCTCGTCTCTTCGTCTCCTCTTGCGCCCCATTTCTGGGCGGCCAACGGCGAAGAGGTCCTGACTCGGTTCAGATCATATTCGATGTGATTTCGTTCGAAGCTTGCCCTGAGCGAAGCCGGTACCGTACGAGGAATCCGGTACCCCTCGTGACGGTTGTTTAGCATATGTAGGAAGGCGAGGGCGGCATCTCTGGAGATCGTGGCTGAGGCCGATGGGTTGACCAGGTTCCAGGCGGAACGAATGTCGGTGTCTGGGACATCCAGAGAGGAGTAGAGCGGCTCGAGGGAGGCGACTGCGTATATTAGCCGCTTTCATGCCACGGGAGGACATTGTTCATGGCTTCGACATGGGGTATGCACATGATATATCACCGCGGCTGTCCTTATTGGCCAAATATATCTCGTCATATTTGGCTCGATCTGCAGGGCCCATGTACCAATCGAACCCGTCCTTCAGCCGCGGACTATCCAGATCGTCGTCATCGTCAACCTGTACCCTCTCGAAGCTATCCTGCCGGCCGGACAAGGCCCGAGTCGCCTGAACCAGATGCGCTTTCGATTCCGGGACGAGCCAGTCTGGTAACGAGTCCGGAACATCCGTATACTCCTGTGATTCTCCGGGACAGCGCTCAGTCCTCATCCTCCGGCAGCGAAGAGCCGACCAACGATACGTGAGGGGTAACATGCAGATTTCAACCTGGCAAGGAGATATCAATCTAACCCGAGCGAACCCACCCCATTGACGAGATCAAAGATCAATCTCATGGCCACACAGAACTCCTCAAAATCCAAGTTGCCATCATTGTCAACGTCTGCCAAATCCCAGACCTTCTCTAGCTGGTCGTCTCTGAGCTGACTGTTCTTGAGCACCGAAGCCGCTTGAGCGCCTTGCAAGTGCGTCGATCCTCCAGCCAACGACGAGAAGATTTCCCAGTACCGCTCTATCTCCCATTGCTCCATACGTTTGGGATCGGTGGATCTCGACATGGTGCCGTAACGGAAATGAGGAAGAGAGATCTCGAGGACGGCACTCCAACAAGCTGCTGTGGCTGCCAACCACTGCCAACGAAGTCTCCGTACGCGTCAACGTACAAGGAAGAAAGATTTTCCGTCTACTTCGAAAGTACGTGATAACTACGCAATGTACCCGTGGTACGTAAGGTACTTCGTACTGGTGTTACATAAGCTACCGTTGACTATGCACCTTCGTACCGTAATGTTCATCTTCTCACGTGATCATGAAATCAAGTTCCTCAAGCCACAGAAGACGGAGATGTGTGGTGACCTGTGTCATCGTAGAAGTGTGCTGGGAGACTGGCCAAATATAGTTACAAGGGCTACAACTCTGCGGAGTCCAGCCCTACGGGCACACGATTGTAACAACGCACTACGTTAATGTACTCCACGCTGACACCCGACTTAAACAGAAACACAGATAGGTAATTTTTACTGTCTACTTCACAGAATCACCAGCATAGTAACACTTCAAGAGCAACTATAAACACACGCATGTATTGGTATCCTGACCATTTCTATACAGAATCTGTTCCTAGCTTAGACCAACAAAAACACTACCTTCATTGTAACCCACAAATCTCTCCAGGCTGAAAGGAGGAATGACAAGGTCACTCACAGAAGGCAACGATCCACGTTGTTGTTATCCGACAAACCCTGTGTTCAACCCGATGGTCCCGTCTCACTGGTGAAGCATATCTAATACTCTCCACCGGAGTAGACGCATGCCTCGCAGCCACAGTCCTCGGCCAGCATGGCGTGGGCGTACGTGGCCAGGTCGCTCGAGATGAATGAGTCGACCGAGACCTGAAAAATGTTCTTTGTGTAGTGAGGCGGGAAGATGCCGTTGGCGTTATTCTTTGCCTTGGACTTGCCGATCTTTCTCCTGACGGCCTCGACAAGTCTTTTCATCTGCGACGGTCGCGTCGGTGGCGCCGCTGGGGCGTCTGCCATCAGCTGTTCGTGGCATATGCTTTTGTACATGACCGTGCGCCCGTCCGGGTATATAGTTCTGACTCTGAGACACATGATGATATGCCTGTTTCTGCTGCTTTTGAAGGGTTAGTAAACTTGACCAGCGAAAGAAACTTACCTGTGCGGGTCCTTCTCCACGTTGCTACCTGGCAGTGTCGGAAGGTGAGATGCTTGGTGATGATAGAAGGCAGGGGAACATGCACAGCTTATATATTCCATCTTCAAGGACTGGCGAACTTCAAGTGATAGACGATTTACAATGCTCCCTCATTGTTTATTCCATTGTGTGATGCAGTATCGAGATTGTAGGTCTTTCAAATGAACAAAGTCTCTGTCGACCTGAAAGAGAGTGTTCCATCTCCTTGTTTTGGAACAAAAGAGTGTTGTTCTTTGTGTAGGGTGGGAGAGAAGACCCCGTGTAGCTGTCGAGTGCTGCTTCAAAGATCTTTGTTACCATTCGATGGATGACAACAATGGAGTTTCATTTGTCTGTTTCAGAGGTTGCACACTTTCAACATCTGTTGCACTTCGGAAATCCAGTTCAAGGAGGCAGGCAGGTCCAGTTTGTTATGTTGGTAGGTACAGCTGCATTTGCAGTTGCATCTGCCAATGACAAGCCATCACAGTCGTAAGCACGCCGCTGCGTAATGGACTTGGAACAAAGAGAGTACATACGTTCCCGAAACATATTTCCGCCTACCTCAAGAGCTTCTTTCCTACAACTTCGCACCTCCACCATCGACTTATCAAGTCACCAGAGAATCAAACGGAGAAGTTCGAAATCGAAGCGGGACTCCGCGAAATGAAACGAGATCGGCAGTGGCAAAAGCCACCATAAGTACATTGGGAGCCAGTGGAGGTAACGGCCGCCGTGGCAACTGTCGCGCCAGAGACCCGGTGGTAGCAACAGTGGTATCCGCACAAGTGGAAGAATTACAGCAGTAGCAGGGGAAAAAGAAGGCACAGAGGTGTCAAGAGCAGGAGCAGCAATAGTAGCAATAGCAACAGTTGTGGTTGACGAGAGGATCAGGCGTGTGACGCCGTCCCCACGTCAAGGAAGAGGAGAGCAAAGAGGCGGAACAGGAGAGTAGTGTACAGATTTAGAACGGTAGAATTAGAACTGGTGGAAGAAGGAGTAAAAGAGGCACGAGAAGCTGCCGGGGAAGAAAAGGAAGTAGAAAGAGAGTAGGAAGAGACGAGATCGCCTGGGTGCCATTCGAATCAACTATGCCTCTCATTCCTTATCCTTTCTCTTCTTTCTCGCCGGTGACTTTGTTGTTGCTGTTGCGGCGGCTGTTCTGGCTCGGGTGACTCTTGCCGTTGGTGCTGATCTTGACGCCGGTAATTTTCGCCTCGTCGCCGGTGATACCGTCGTGGTGGCCAAGGCGGTCGATCTGGCCGAAGCAGCACATTTGCCTGTGTCTTTGCCAGCGCCTGTGCCCGTGCCCGTGCGCATGTGTGTGCTCGGAGATGTACCCAGCAGTGTAGACCCCGCGCTTCTTCCTGCGCTGATGCTTGATCTTGTAGCGTGGACGTCCATCGTGTATGTTGGGGCGCTGATTGGAGCCGTGCCTTCGAGATTGGACGGCCGGGCCGTGGATGACGATGACGCTGGAATTGGTGGCGAATGCTGTCTCTTGCGAGATTTCGATTCGGTAGTCGGTGCCGACGGTCGCACCTTTGGGGGTCGACCGCGGCGTTTCGTCGGTGCTTCTCTCGTCGTCGACGGCAGCGGTGGTGCGCCGCAGTCGCCAGGAGGAAGGGTTGTCGTGGGCGTAGATATATCTGCGGTCGAGCAGTCTCCATTGGCCGCGCTCGTGATTTTTTCAAAAGTGGGAGCAGCGGTAACCGGTGTCATAGGCGATGGGGGTGGAACTCCCCACCCTGGTCGCACGGCGATTGTCGTAGTGTCAGGCGTGCTAGATGGAAGACACGCCGTGGGCGGAGGCATAGCAGCGGTTGACAGGTTCGCAGCAGCAGTAACAGGGGTGATGGGCGACGGTGGTGGAAGTCCCCAGCGAGCTTTGGTGGCGAGACTAGGTGCTGCACCCGCCGATGGAGATACGGCTGTTGCTGGACCGCTTGTGCTGCCCATGTTCGTGACGTTGTGAAATACAGTAGCAGTAGTACCCGGAGTGACTGGGCGCAGAGATGGAACACCCGAATCTTTCTTCACGGTGATAGTAAGTCCTGGGTTCGCCGACATTCGCTTCGCAGCCGCGGTACCAGTTGTGCTACATGGAGGAGATGCCGTGGGCGGAGATATCTCTGTGGTTGACAAGTTCGCAGCAGCTATGCTCCTCGTGCTTTCAGAGACACCAATCCCAGCACCAGCTCCATCAGCAACCGAAGTCGATGGCAAAGGTGGCGGTGGTTCCCCATCAGATTGGGTGGCGAGAGCAAGTGCTGCATTCGCCGCTGCCTCTGCCCGTCGCTTCTTGGTGTTGTACGGACCGCGTTTCTTCCTAGCGGGGGGAACTGGCGGGACGGCACTGGGCGCGGCGGCGTCAAGTTTGACCCTGACGGTCGCCGACGAAGGCCGACTCGCTGACACGGCCGGACTGGATAAACACGGCTCTGAAAGCCCCTGAGGCGAGTCGAATGACGGCCAAGTAGCAACGCATACCGACCCCGTGGCGTGTTCGTCCCTCGGGACGAGAAGCGCTTGTTGGCCACCGCCGCCATGTCTCGTGGTGTCAGTTGGTAAAGGGTTCATATCGATCGTCTTCAATCCCCCTGCGATGCGCGGTTGAACAAAGACGCACGCGGAACCCTCGGTGTCCCCTTCCCGCTTAATGGTGTCCGACTGAGTATAATCAGGTACAGTAACTTCGACCTCGACTTTGGACTTCGCAGAGTCTGACTTGGCCGCAGACGGGCCCGGAGCCAAGGGCTGATGCGGTCGGATTGCGACTTGCAGATTGTCCAACGGCCTATCGGTCGTCGTCGTCGTCGTCGTCGTCGTCGTCGTCGTCGTCGTCGTCGTCGACTCGGGAAGCCCTGTATCCCCAAAAACGACTATTTGTCGGGCAGTCCTTGAAGTCGCTCCTCTATCCTGACTACCCGGTGGCGGAGACTCTGCCTGCATTGGTGACATGACCGTTTCTAGCCACGGCAACCGCCGAACAACTTTTGCCTGCGGACCCTTCGGCTCGTCACTGCCACACGTGTCGTCGGTTGTGGACGCTTTCTTGAAGATGATTCTTGGCGTTGTAAGATCTGACGAGGCGGGACCCGACTGAATGTCGGTCACCTGGGATGGAACTGAAGCTCCTGGCGGAGCCGAGGCGACCAAAGGCGGCTGCCGAACTGGCCCCGGTGACGTAGCCGGCGACTTGATCGCGATAGCGTCCTGATCGACCGAGCTCTTGATTCGTAACACAATCTTTGGTCGGTTCGCAGTCGGCTGACGGGCCCTCGGTCGCCCAGGCCGAGCCCTCGGTGCTTGCGGCATGGCCGATGGGGTGCTCGATCCCGACGGCGCAGTTTCCGCGGTGACGATGCTCCTCTCGGCACTGATATCTGGGCTGCGCTGCGCTTCCTCGACTTGTCCGTTGAGGATCAGCTGCAGAGGCTTCATCGGCCACCCCCGCCTCGATGTCCGAGCCTGATTCTGACAGCCCGAGGCAAACGTGCCAGCCTCTGGGCCACTGGACCGTTTAAACGACTTGGGTTGTCTCGCGAACGGTGCAAGAGACGGTTCTTGCACGGGTGGACCATCGTCTGAGAGCCTTGAGCCATCTTCTGCGACGGCTCGCTCTGGCCTCTTGAGAAGAAGTTGACTGCGATCGGGCAGCTCGCCCATGATCTTCCAGTCACCTAGCATTTCGGGCTCGAGTCCACGAGATCTGGCGTACTTTTCGGCGATAGCTAATTCGTTGGTCGTCGATTGGTACTGCTTCTGCGTAACCAAGTCCTTGTATAGATAGTCCTGAGCCATCGCCCTAAACTCTGACAACGGCAAGTCGACAAAGGTCGGCCCTTTCCACTCGTAGAGTCTTCGTGCCACCATCTGTTGCCAGTTCGAGATACGCTCGTCTTCTGCGCTGGTCTCCTCGTCACGTACAGCGAGTAGTGCGATGGCTCGCTCCTGCTGCCTTTCATCGAGACCCAACCAAGTGCAGACATGACGAATAGTCTCCGCGTCACGTGAGAAAGATTCTAGAAGTGCATCGAGAATGGAGATCTTATGGCCGTCACTGACGTCTTCCCAGGTTGGAAGAGGTTGCTTGGAGTGACCGAATTGTTAGTACAGCACAACGGCAGCGAAAGCCTGCTCGGACGTCTCTAGGGTACACCTACAAATCTTTTCAACGGCTGCTCCCTGCCGTCTTCATCGCCCTCCTTCATATCGCGCGTGAATCTCACTTCTCGGATCATTCGCGTGCAGGAAACCGAGTGAGATTTGTCCGCGTGGACGTTCGGTTGTCTCTTCCTCGGATGTCGCGTCTTGTCTTGAGCCACGGTGTAAGATGGAGTATCGTTCTCACTTCGCACAATCTGAGATGGAGATGGGCGTAGGTTGGCGTCTTCCGCTATGGCGGCGGAGGAGCCTTCCTTCCTGGTAACTTCGCCGTCTGGGCTGCGTCTGCCTTCGCTGGTGGCCGGCTTAGCTGATCGCTTGAGAGCAGCCGACGGACCTTCGAGGGTGGGAAATGCGGCGGGAGGTAGGTTTGGATTGAACTCGATGATGACTGGCCGTACCTCCTGGCGGACGAAAAACCCAGGCACTCGGCGAGAAGCCACGAATTCAACATCCTCGCTGTACCGAGCTGGTGTTTTGATTGTCTTCCTCAGCTCCATCTGAATGGCAACTTCCTGTTGTATCGTGTAAATATCCGAGGAGACGGTGGAGTGGAGGGCGAAGAAGACGTGGGAAAGACCCTAGGGCAAACAAACACAAACACGAGTCATAAGCTGGTAGCTGCAGACGGGGGTGATATTTGTTGACTGGTGTTGTAAGATGAGTAACCCGACCGTGATCGATGCTTGCAGGTGTTTGGTCTGCTGTTGGTCCCTTGTCAAGGGTAGTTTTGGGGTGATCGCAACAGCCAGGGCAGGATGTACCTCAGCGACGCAACAGTGAATGGAAGCAGCTACCGAATTTGGAAGGGGACATATACGTGGCATGGGAGTGAATGGAAAGACTCATCAACAATCACGAATGAGCCTCGACCAACTTACAGCTGGTGTATTCAATCTCGCCACTGTCTTTGAGCAAGGCAGACCGATCAGCCGCCTGTCGACAAAAGCGATGAATTAGATTCTTGCAGCTGGCCTGCATGGCAACGGAAAGCTCCATGAAGTTGATTCCCACACCCGCTCTCTCTCCAGCTTTCTCACCGTCTTACTCTCTGACGCACATCATGTCTCTTTTCTTTCAGTCATCAAGCCAGTCTCTAAACGGCGCGGCTCCGGGTCGTCCTCGAGAAGCGCAGGGATCCTGTTTGTCGCCAGACCCGCCTGCGAAATCTTCTGCCTCTTCAAGAGCCCGCTTCGACCCTCTGTTGCCTCCAGAGTCTCCCGGGCCAAAGAATCTCGCGTTCTTGACACTACGCTCAGCTGCGACGATATCGGCGAAAGAGGAGAGACCTTCGCTCAGGCCACCGGCGAAGGACGCGCAGCCGCGTCGTAACTGAACCAAATTCACGGCGTCCTTGACGGATAAGTCGTACATGGCCAAGATGTAGGCCACGACAACCGCGGCTGAGCCTCCTATACCGGACTCACAGTACACCAAGACCTTCCCTAGATGACCGGTCATGTTCGAATCCGCCTTTTCGTCCTCGACTTCTATCAACCGCCATCTCCCCTTGAGCTTGCGCATCGGTTCGCCGTATACCGTGGTCAAGTGTGCGTTGATCAACCCGACCCCGCGGCCGAACGAGGAGACGAAGTTGAAGCGGTCATCGATATCGACAGAGCGAAATTCAAGACCTAGATCGTCCGAAACTTTCCTGCCGTCGAGCACATTTTTCTGGGGCACTAAGGTAGATCGGATGGCGAGTATCATCGTGATGCCTTCTTGCGCCAGAAATGACCGGTCACGAGCGCTCGAAAGTGGGCCCAAATAGAGGAACGGCAGGATCTGCTGCGCTTCGCGGCGGGCTTCATACGGCCAGTAATACGGATGCGGTGGATGAAGATCGTGATAGGACACTCGTTTGATGTAAGGGTACTCCACAGCCGCGACCAAGTCGATCTCGGGGCTCTTCTCTTGGCCGTCTCTACTTGTATCGCCGGTATCAGACGATGGCCAGGACCAGGACAGATAATGTGGCCGGGAGGGCATGCGAAAGCTCCGGGGCTGCACGGCCACCTGGGGAGCGAGAATCGTGAGAACCATCTCAACGGAATGGACCTTGAGGAGTGCGGTTGCAGGAGTAGACCTAGAGAACCAAGCCGTTAGGGAAGACGCCTTCAGAGCATTGTAACCCCTGATCCCAGCCAACAAACTTTCGAATGTCCTTACTGGGCAACGCAGGGTCGAAGTTATAACGTGACGCACGCTCTTCCTCGACACCGTGCGATGGGCGGTGATGGAAACAAGTTCCAGCTGCTCTGAAGAGCAATGGCGCTAGTCACAGTTTGGAGACTAGGATGAACTCGAGGACGAGGAAGAGCTGCAGGAGGAGAAATCGATATCTCCTCTCAGGGTGTCGAGGCGCTAAACCTTTTCGTTCCGTGCGTCGACGCAATGGTGTGGCGAGGGGGCATGTTGGTAAGCAACTCGTCATGGTCTGTGCAGATAATTCGACTGGTGGAGCTATCTGCAATATTTCGGCACGATCATGAGTCACAGGGAAGGGTTGGCCAAGAGTGTGCCTTCTTCTTGAGTTCTCCATGGTGATTGGGTTGAGATGATTGGATGTCGTCGTCGACTTACACTCCTTTCCGAAGTACCCGCGCCAAGGGTACGGAGTGCCCCCCCTTGGCGCGGGTACCGACGGAAGCGCCGACTCCCATGATCAAAAATCATGGACTAATTCTGCTCAGAGCCAAGCAAGCAGGATATTGGACTTGAGCACGAGGCGTTGTGGGTACGGAGTGCGGTTGGCCTTAGGGGCGCGGTAAGTTGGTGCGAAATAGGGGTGTACGAGTAGGTGGTGGGACCGAGTAGGGGTGGCTCTAGCTCTAATAGCGTGACGTTTAGGCTAAGAGGATGCCTACAGCAGAGCTCTAACTCGGTAGTTGTCAGGTCTTAGTAGGAGGAGTCGCCGCGCCTACGGTATAGTGCAGCATCGATCTCTAGCCGCGCCGACTACTCGTACCCCTCGTACGTATTTGCGTCCGGCTACCTCGCCGAGGTGCCTAGGGATCGTTTGAAGAGGCAACGCCATGACCTGACTCGAGCTCTCGTATTCAACGCCCGTAGTACCATGACCATCGCCGACGATCCCGAATCAGTTGGCCAGAGCGTCTTTGATCTGACAAAGCATCTGCCAGAGGATACTGTGGACTACACGTTGTTGGTCGTCCCCAGTGGCCACCAGCAAAGGCCTACATCGACTAGGGAAAGACTAGAGACAGTTCGGAAATCCGCATTGTCGCTAGTCGAAAAGCGGTTGCAGGAATATTTATGGCAACGAGAGCACTTTCACCTGGATTTCATTCGGCTCGATGGTACGATTATGTGCTGTGCTCGATTCTGATGGCCCTTGGAGCTAACTGTCGCAGACTTTCTAGGTCTGCATGGCCGGACAAACTACGGAGATTCAATTGACGACGAGTGGTTGATTGTATACCTGCTTCGGGAGCTTAGCAGCACGTTCCCTGATCTCTGGGTGAAAGTGAACGACACTGATGGAGAGTTCCTACTCGTAGAAGCTTCCAACGAGCTTCCGCAGTGGCTTGTTCCTGAGATAGCTGAGAATAGAGTACTTTAATTTTTGCCGTGTCTCCCCCTAAGATCGATGGTAACGCTGTACATAGGTATGGATCCACCAGGGCAAGCTGCACATTATTCCAATCGACGACAAGGCGGCAAGCGCTGGGGCCTCATCTGTGCATCGAGCCCTCTCTATCGGGGAGGCGATCGACCATATTACAGCAAGACCCGACTCGTTTCTGCGCTCACCTGATCTGGAAGCAGAGGCCTTTTACCGTTTAAGAAAGTATCCAACGCGGATCACAGACTCGATGCACCATGCCTTGGTGACCCTTCCGCGGAGACTGGCACGTATCCTACATCTCAAGCCAGACGCGATCAGCCCAGCGGTTGAAGCATTTTATCTCCGGGATCCCATCGCCCTGCGTCCTCTGCTGGAGGGAGGAGCAAAGGCCGCGACGAATTTGTATTTTCCGGCAGAGGATCTGGTGACGGTTTCTGTTCGATTTAGCAAGACAGGTTACGCACAATTGACGAGCCAACATTTTGCGCCTCCGCCAACATGGACCGGGGCCTTTGCCACGACGGCAGATTCAGCTGTCTCCAGGCGACTGGAGACCGGGATGAAAGTAACGAGTGGGTTTGAAATGCTGGTCTCCGATACTCAGTCCCAAGAAAAGGATGTGGTGCGACAGATCAAGCTAGCATTGCAGTCCGTGGCGAAAGGCGATATCCAGCTGCCGTCTGACGATGAGATCAAAGCGTGGCACGGCAAGCAGGATGACGAGGGTTGGCTTGATATCAACTATGAAGACCTCGAACATGAACTCTCGAAGAAGGTGGCAGACGGAGAAACCCAATCCGCAGCCTTTGGCGACAGCAACGCGCATGAGAACTTGCAACGGCTCGTCCAGCGTTTCGAGTCGTTCTTGAATGATGAGAGTGCCGGGATCGACGGCGTGGAAGAGCTTGGTTCGGATGATGATGACGATGGTAGCTTGAGCACTGGCGATGACGAAGACGACATATCTTTCAACGAAGCAGACTTTACGACGATGATGCGCGAGATGATGGGTCTGCCGCCGCAGACAGGACCGGCCGGGCCTGGCGTGTCAGGAGATGTCGGCTCGCAGAGTCCATCGCGGGGGTCGGGGGCGGAGAGTGCGCAAGGCGAAGACGAGGCGATGCAGCAGATGATGGCAGACATGGAAGCCGAACTCAGGCGGGCCGGAGCGCTCGAGCTAGATGGTACGGCGCTCAAGGATGCCCCGGCCACGAAAGACACAGCGACGACAAGACGTCACGCGACAGCTGGCAGTGTCGAAGAAGCAGAAGGAGCTGCTGCCGATCCGGGCGACAAGGACGACGAAGTCGAGGTCGACTACAACCTGGCCAAGAACCTGCTCGAGAGCTTTGGCGGCCAAGCCGGTCTCCCTGGTCCCGGTGGAAATCTCTTGGCGTCTCTCGGCATCCTCTTACCACGCGATGAACCCGACGTCGATGGCGATTCTCCCGATTGACTGACCGAACGGTCGACTGAATGTTTGAACGATTGACCGAACGACGTGGGTGCTGGAGCGGTATGACTAGTAGATGGGAGACAAGCAGACCAATGCCAGGAAGGGGAGGTATACCAACGCTCACGCTGTCATGCCGGCCTTATGGCCTCGTCAACATGATCATCATCACTCAGTACTTCACCTAGAGCCATCCAGCCATCCACTTGTCATCGTCGTCAACGATTCATCAATCCTTAATCACCTTCACCATCGCCATTCATCATCCTGGACATCACTCCATACTCCATCTCCTTCTCCATCCTCTCCAACGCCATTGGCAAAAGAGAGCGCAACTCCCTTTCCACCTCATCATTCCAAGCAGGTACCGTACAGTACACATACCCAACCCCGGTACAAGTACCATGTCGTTTGACGAACTCCGCCCTCCATCCCATTTCTCTTATCCCTTCAAAGCGGATTCTCTGGAGAAAACAAGCATGTATACAGAAGTTCTGCATCGCCAAATCAGAGCTAAGAATAAAAAACAAAAATAAAGAACAAACAAAAAATCCATCCTCTTTCCCCCCCCCCCATTTTCAACATCGTTCGTCAGCGTCCAGTTCTCTGTCCAAACCCCCAAGCCCGCCATGATCGTGAAGCTTGCTACCGTACGGGTCGGGATCGGTGTGTAGAATAGTCGTTGAAGGACCAGTGGTCACTTGCTGGGGAAGACCCCTCGGTGGTGTGGAAAGGAGGGTAAGTGATGATCATGGTGGCTTGGAGAGGAAGGCAAGTGACGATCACGATAGCATGAGTGATGTGGAAAGTGGCTTGGAAAGTGGCTTGGAAAGTGGCTTGGAAAGGAAGGTGAGTGGTGTGGAAAGTGGCACGGACACTGGCGTGAATACTGGCGTGAATACTGGCGTGAATACTAGCGTGGAAAATGGTATGAATAATGCCAAGGAAAATAGCATGGAAGTTGCGTGGCATTGTACAATACAAAGGATTGTACGGAGTACCTACCAAACTAGCGGCAAGAAACTGACTTCTCTACAAGTAGTGAGTTGATAAGGGGTTGACAAGGGGTTGACAAGGGATTGATACGGGGGGGGGTTTGATACACTCGCTCCATACTTCTTTTTTGTACATTCAAGCTTACTCAACAAGTTCCATGAACAACAGCTGGCTTAGCAGAGCTCAACGCCATAGCAACAGAGCTCAACGCCATGACAACAACGCCTGGAGCCATGCTTTCAACAAGCTATCGACAACAATCGATTTGTCGAGTTCAACACCATTGCATCAACAACTGTTTGCATCAACAAAGTTCAACACAATCCTATCACCAGGCTCAGACATTCCATTTGAAGAAGTTGCATATCATCCCGTTGTCAAGTCCGAATGGGCTCAGCTAGTATGATGGGAGCTTGGCGCAACTTCAGATGGAAGCGCTGCTCAACTTCAAAAAGGTCAGACGAGCGGAGGAGAGCGGAGGAGAGGAGAAGGAGGGTGAGCTAAGCTAGTCGCTCTCACCGCCCGAAGTGGTGCTCGCGCGATAGCTGTCCTCGGATCGGATGATAGAAGGACGGGTGGCAGCAGCGGCGCTGCTGGACGACGTCTTCGTCGTCGGCCGTTTGGGCCGACCGCCATCCGCCGACAACGAGTTCTGCCGGGTCCGTCTGGGTCGGGCGGTGCCGCCGCTGCTGCTCGCGTTGCTGCTGCGCCGCCGCACGCGCTCCCTCGGCGACACGCCGTCGTCCATGTCACGCGTCGGCGTCGTGCTCCGGGACGACGCGCCCGAGAACGAGCCCGACCGCGACGAAGTCTTGTTCCGCCGCCTCTGTTCCTTCTCGATCCGCTCGTGGCTGAGATGGCTATGATGATGATGATGATGATGATGATGATGGTGATGGTGATGTTGGTGGTGGCCTTGCTGATGTTGATGTTGATGGGTTTGCGCCGACTGAGACCGTACTTGGACGCCGTCGGGCCTCCCGGCCATGCTCCGGGCCTTCCTCCAGCCCCTCCAACCCGTCCACCACAGCCAGCCCCCTTCTTGCTTCGCCATCTGACGCCGCTGCTGCCGCATCTGACGTCGTAGGCTCGTCCGCCTTTCGTTCTCCCTCTCCCAGTACTCGGTCCGATAGAGCTCCCAGTTCTCCCGAAAGTCGGGGGAGAAGGGCTTTGGGAGAAGCAACAGCTTGATGAGGTCGCCGCCTGCGGACAGATCTTCCTCGGCCGTGGCGGAAGCGTCGTCCGCGTTCCGTTCCCTCGACGCCAGACGGCCGACCGGCCGTCGGCCTCGATCCTTGGGCCGTCCGGCGGCACGATCGACGTAGTAGTAGGTCGACGAGCACGGCGAGAAGAGCGACGGCGAGGGGAAGAGATTTGCGAAGGTCGACCAGACTTCCTTCCACCACGGCCCCTTGATGACGACCACCTTCGCGTTGACGCTGCGGAGACCCCTGTTCGCGACGGCGACCCAGCGTCGAGGCCATCGGATACCGCGCTCCCACTGGCCGGTCCCCCAGACCAGGATCGCGGTGAAGGCTCCGCCCAGGAGAGCCATCTTCTCGGCCGTCTCGACGACCCAGTACACGGACCCGCCCACGCCACGGCCGTCCTCGCGCGGCCGCAGGAAGAGGGCGTAGAGGAAATACGCGATCCACGCGCTCAGCAAGAGCAGGAAAAAGGTATGCTGACGGCGGCGGGCGCGCAGCGTCACGTACTGCGAACGAAGCGAGGCCTCGAGCACGAGCAGATTGAGGTAGATCTGGGGAGCCGACGACGGGAGCATCGACACGGGGTCCGGCGGCACCGGATCGGACTCGCCGACGTCGTCGTGCTGGGAGATCGAGACCGACGGCGTCGAGGAAAGCGTTCGAGGTGGCCTCGGGGTCCTGGCGGCACCTGGAGGAGGCGCTCCTTTCACGATCCGGTCCGTCTTGGACTCGGACATCGTCGACCTCGGACGGCGAAGCGCGACGGCTGTCGATGGATCACCGGTCCCCAAAGCGGCTGTGACCGCCGATACGGCATCATCGCTTCATCTGCGCTCCGGCATCGCGAACCATTTCCTCGGGGGCTCGGTTGGGCCGTTGCTTGCTTTGCCTCGGTTGTTTTGGATCGTCAATTGACATGCTCGTTGGGAGCAACGTCGCTCGGTGGAAATCGGCTTCGGGTTGGAGTTACGTACGTATCGTATCGTACGTACCGGCCGCACCCAGGACGCCGTTCTTTAGGTCCTGATCTCGGCGCTAGACTAGGGCTCTCAACCACTGTTTTTAGGAACTTTCATCGTGGCGCTATCAGTAGAGTACCAAGGTACTGCACACACACAACGCGATGCAGACAATTACGGTGGCACGTGTACAGTGGGTACTATAGGGGAACAGGGGAGCTCCTACAAGCTGAAGCTCCCTAAACTTGAGTAGAGAATTATGCTAATTATTGTTCAATGTATGACTAGACCAAGGAACGCTAGTCGTACACAACGTACGTGCTGCCAAGTCTCATAGCGAGACGATGACAAGGCCGTCGAATTCCGGCCGCCGCAGCAACGCCTACCGCGGTGCACGTCCAAGTGCGCCGTTTCCCAAATCCAAGTGCTCCACGCTCACCGTCACGGATCGGATCGTCAAAGGCCCTTGATGTCCAGTGCTCCTACTCGCCTTCAGGACCACGCCCAATCGTGATCTTGAACACGAGCCTCCGTGCCTTCAGACCGAGTCCGGATCTGGGCTTGGCGTACTCTCGGTCGACGACATCTTCGCGGCTTTGGTTCTCGCACCGGTGAACAGGATCTGGCCAAGACGGGTCAGCGAACGTGTACCCGGTGCCAGGGGGTGCGAGCTGGCCCTGGAAATACCACTGGGATGGCGGTGATGCCGCACGTGATGCCGAGCGACCAGGCAAAGGTGGGCAGTCCAAACCGAGCCAGGCTGTAGCCAGCCCACATCGGGAAGACCAGCATGCCGGCGGCCATGGCGCAGTTGAAGAGCGCAAAGGCTTGGGCGTAGGCGCCAAAGGGCCCAAAGATGCCTGGCTCCTCGGCTTCCTTCGCCTGCACCATGTACGCGAGGTCCGCGGCGAGCGGTGGCATGACGAGGGCGAGGAAGAGGCCTGGAACGTCGGTCGGGTCAGACGACTCTCCGCAGGTAGCCCCGGGGGAGGGGAGGGACGAAGCTTCGAGCGAGGTCCTTACCGATGAGCGCGAGCAAGACGCAGAGGAGAACGACCTTCGCCGTGCCGCGATCGGTGATCGACTCGAGCAGGATGAGAAAGGGGACGGCGGCGAGAAAGCCGACGACGGCGATCCAGCGTGGCCCGTATCGATCCGAGAGCTTTCCCACGAGCGGGCCGGTCAAGGACGGAGCGGCGATGCACAGGAAGAGCATGCCGCACTGCAGGGGATCCCAGCCGAAGGTCTGCTTCACCAGCAGAGGGAGCACCGTGTCGAAGCTCGACATGATGCCCACCTCGACGAAGATGCCGAGCATCGCCGTCAGCAGCCGTGGCGATCGAATCAGGATGAAGACGGTCGGCCTCTTCAACCTGAACTTGGCCTTCCTGTCGGTGGCCCTCGCGAACAGGCCGGGGCGGGCGCCACCGGACGGCGGCGACCCCTGCTCCGTGGGTCGGTAGACGGGACAGGGCGCGTCGTGATCGTCGAGGCTCTCGCCCTCCGGCACGCGCTGATACGGCGGCGGTGGAGACGCTTCGCTCCCGGCCGACGGTCCGGCCTGAAAGGTGCCGTACCGATCCATCTTCGCCCGGAGCAGATACCTTGCGGCGACCTTCTTCTCGATCATCGCGAGACGCAGGAGGATGTCGACGGAGATCAGGGCGAGGGCCATGGCGAAGAGGGGGTAGTATCCGGCCCGGGTGTAGACCAGACCTCCCACGAGCGGCGAGATCAAGACGCCGACGTGAGCGCTGGTCAGGGCCCAGCCCATCATCTGGCCGACGTCGTCGCGGCCGACGGTGTCGACCAGCAAAGCCAGTCCGATCGTGTAGACGTTGGCGGCGGAGAGACCTTGCAGGACCCGGCTCACACACAGAACCCACAGGGATCTGCCGCCGGCGAACATGACCGTGGCCAGGGCCAAGATGCCGAGGCCTACGAGGAGGGACCATCGCCGCGACGGATTCCGATCGGCCAGCCAGCCGAAGATGGCTGCGACGAATGAGCAGACGCGCGCGGAGACGGGACGGTCGAGCCGGAGACGTCTGCTCCCAGGGACACTCACGAGATCCGGCCAGGATGGCGCCGCCGAAGACGGAGAAGAGCAACGAGGTCCAGTACGGCACTGTGGCAAAGCCGGGTGAGGACGCCGATCGAGGAGCAAACAGCACGAGGGGAGGGGGGAAGGGGCGCAGACCGTGCTCCGGAGGGACGTGAGAACGCTGCGTCAAGGTGTAGGGAAGCACGGGCACGAGCTGCGATGGGTCGTCAGCGCCGTCGGGGCCAGCACGTCGGGGCCGGAGCCGGCGTGGGAGCTCACGAATCCGTAGAGGAAGCCGTCCTGACCGACCAAAGTTTAGCCGCGCCTCCTCGAGGGCACTCCGGTCGAGCTTCTCTCACCGTGAAGATGGACATGCAGACGGTGAGGAGGATGAAGCCCGTCGAGGAGCGGAACTCGAGGAGCCACGGCGGCGGTCTCTCGAGATCCTTGGCATCGCGAAGCAAGCTGCGGCGTTCGGCCATGTCGGGGGGGGGAGGAGGAGGGGTCAAAACGTGGAGGAAGAGCCGGGCTCGACAAACGAACGACAGCTTCCGGTCAAGATGTCCGGCTGATACTGTAGGAGAGGATGCCGATGGGGACCAAGGCATGGTGCAGCCGAGGCCATGTGGCGAGCGCCGCCGCCGCCGCCGCCGCCGCCGCCGCCGCCGTTGCCGCCGCCGTTGCCGCCGCCGCCGCTGCTCGTCGGCGTCGTCGACGACAGAGTCGACCGGTGATATAGCACTCCGTACCGTACGTATGCGCAGGTCACCGCTCGGCAGGACGCGATCTCACACTTGATGACGGTATGACTTCGCCGTCCGCCCGTCGGCATTCGGGTCCGGCATGGATTCCCCTCAGGCCTCGTCTGGTCGTAGGAGTTTTGTCTCGAAATTCGATGGAAATCTTCTTTCCACATCGAGCCAGAAATTATTATTGGCCTCGGTCGGGACTGCCATCTGCGATTTCACTTACGGTGGGCGGGATCCTGGGCGGGGAGGGGCGGTCGGGCATGCTGCGTCCTAGGGGAGATGGCGTCGCCGGGCTGGACCCCGTCGCCTGCCTGTCTTTTCTTTTTAGCCGCATTCCGGAGCGCGGTAGCTGGTCGCGGTGGTATGTAATTAGCTGCACCGTCCGAGGAGGAGGAGGGGAGGGGAAGTCGAGATGTCGACCAAGAACAGGTGCGAGGAGACGGGAGGATGACTAATCAGGGTGACTCCGTACCAGTACTGATTCGGTCTCGTCCAGGTTGATGGAGGTGAGAAGTAGCAGTACTTCGTACGTACGCAATCACGTACGGTACGTAGTACGTATCGAAACGGACGATGCTGACTGTCCGTACGTAACGGTACGTCCATACGTACGAAGTACATACGTACCAGCACGCACTCGCACCCGACAGCGGACAAGCGCGCCCTAGCTCGTCGGGTATCGGCCATCGCCCGTGGCAAAGGTCATGTCAGACACACGGCCGTGACGGTCGCCGCGCCTGGACGAGGCTGGACGAGCCCCGGCTCGGTCCTGAAAAAGCAAAGGCGCACGCTACTGCAAGTCGACAAAGCATACGGCATCGGATGGGGTTCAGGTCGTCGCGACAAGATCTATGACGGCGACGACGGACCGGCCAGGACCGCGATTGGCCCATTGACTTCCGATGTGGGGCACCCTCGTCCAGAGGTCGTCGCCGAGGTCGACATGGCGCTGCTGATCCTTACTCTGGATCGAGCGGTTTCCTGGCACGACCGACAAACCTAATCTTGCAACTGAGATGCCGCTCCTAGCTGCCGGCGATGCACGTCTTAGCTTCGATGCGCCCCGTGCGGCTTGTGTCCGCGGCGGCGCGAAGATGGACTCTCGAGTGGACGTGAGTACTTACGTAGCTCCGTGCCGAAGCAGCTCTCTGACTTGCGAGCCGTATAGGATGCTGGCGCGGCGGTGCGACTACGTCCTCGAGCACGACGAAAATCGAGCCCAAGCTCGTCCGGCGCAGCTACGCGGCCGGCCGGCGATGCGCCCGAGTCGGCTTCTTGCCAGACGGATGTCGTATGCCACGGTGACGCGCAAGGAAGATGCCGGACGAGCCACCGGACCTCGAGAGCGGGCACGAGAACGAGACGATGCCACGAGCCGCGACCGAGAGGGAAACCTCCGCGCCGGAGAGACCGAGAATGCTGGACCGGCTGTCCTTGACGTCGATCGATCATTGTACGGAGTATGGTGGGGCAATGTCCCACCGACCAGGCCCCTCTGCCGACCGACCACGGCCGAAGCGGTGCCACCGATCCCCTCCTGGAAGAGTGGTTTTTGTACGAATCACTGCCCAGCTAGCGTAACGTATATCGCCGACTGGACGTACGTGTTTCGTACGGTAGCAGGGCCGTGCCCGCCGGAACCGGCTGGAGTGCCCCGCGATCCTGATGATACGCATGCCGAGGCAGCCGTAGCTGGATCGAGTTCGCCAGAGCACGACCGGTGAAGGTGGTGGTGCAGGCGGGGACTGCAGGGCAGTGCTCCTCGAATGCAGGGTGCGCCGGCGCGACCAGATCCGAATTGCTCCGTCACACGCGGAGTACGTTCGTACTCCCCTACGTACTGTACTTCCGAACGTACCGAGTACGTACGAGTATGATGTGAGCAAAGTAAAGCTGACGGCAGAGCCGCATCGTCAGGACTCCCGAGTCCTCCAGATACGATCCAATCGTGCCAACGTCTAGTATATCCTCTATGTACTCCGCACATCACCGACTGCCTGACGACATGTCCTCTCAAGTCATCTGCTGGAGGCCGGACGGTTGAGAAGACTTGGGGGCCTGATCCGTCCTTGGACAACCACAGAAGTACTTTGACCAGCAGCGGCCTGATGGCTCACTGTAGTATTTGGACATGGTCACTGATCTTCCAGCTTACTAATGGTACTGTGCTAACATCATCATATGTACCACTCCTGTACGGCAGCCTATATCGGCCAGACCGCAAAAACTCGAAAACCCGAGAATCACTGTCACTGAAAATTGTCGCTCTGAGTCGTCACATTGAATCCACCCTCAACACTGTACAGAACAATCACCGGGAGCTGCTAGACAGTAGTGTCAGCCCACAGAGTCACTAAAGAGCTAATCACTTGATCAAAATAAGTAGTCAGGAACTCCCTCCTGTTGTTGAGATTCATTCCAACCACAGAGCTCTCTACCAGCCATGTTGTTGTTCAGTGTATGGGTACCACAGTAAGTGATAGACTATTCTATTCATTGTCTAGTACAGAGACTAGTAACAGAAATCTATAGCTGGCAGATCTCACTCTATTGTGAGCATCATGTTGCTACTCAAGGACCACCCTACCAGTCACAACATTGTTCTTCAGCCCAGACAAAACCTTCCCTCCAACCACTCTGAGCTTTGTGTGGTGGAAAGCCTTCTGATTCAGAGCAGGTTAGTCAGTCTATACATATTAGTTAGCTGTGAATAATAAAGCTATAACTAACTGACCATCCAGATTCTTCCCAGTACAACTACGTTCAAGGACCACTACTTTTGACAATCGCCGGATTTTGTCATAAGTCCTGGAGACCAGCCGAGTTCCACCCTGAAACCACCAAAATCTTAAGGTGGAAAACCATCACTTTGGAAAAGTTGACCTGTTTGTCAATAGTTGTGATCCCAGACTCCATGATCTTTAACTTCAACAAGTACGTACGTAGATATACCGTAGTCGATCACGTGACGCTCGTTATCACCCAACGCTCGGTATTTGTAGATTTTGACCTTTTTTTTATATCGCCATGGAGAGGTCATACAACAACTGAATGAGTGATGCTCTTGCTGAGCTGGACCTAGCGGATCGAATCAACTATACGGCAACTGCTGTAAAGCATGATATCAGTTGTCATGCACTTTCTCGTCACCACCAGGGGAAGAGCACCTCCCGAAAAGAAGTTAACTCCACAATCATCAAAGCTCTCTCCGATAGCCAGGAAGCAGTTCTGGTAGAGCGTATCAGTGCTCTGAGCCTTAAGGGATGGCCAATGACACCTCAGGTTGTCTGAGACTTGGCAGAACGTATTGCCAGAAGACCTCTTGGGAAGTGCTGGACGCAAAACTTTGTGCAACGTCATTTGGACAGTATTGAAAGTGTCTACCTGAAGCCTATAGATAAGAAGCGTAAATAGGCAGAATCTATAGCCCAAATCAAGGCTTTTTACCAGCTGGTATTACTATCCCCAGTATTATTGATGAATTCTTGCTAATCTTCATATAGCTAGATGACGCTATTGAGAAACACCATATCACAGCGGATAACATCTACAATGTTGACGAGAAAGGCTTCCTTATTGGCCAGGGGCATGCCACACGACAAATTGTCAACAAGGAGGCATGGAAAGCTGGCAGGATTCTAGGTGTTAATCAAGATGGGAGTTGAGAGTTTGTGACTCTAGTTGCATGTGTTCAAGCAACTGGATCATATATCCCTCCAACTCTTATCTACCAAGGTCAATCTACAGAACACCTTCAGAAAACAAGTTCATGAGCTAGCCAGTTCCTCAAAATTCTGGAAGCTTGCAAAGTGGGGAAAATCAAAAGCTAACAAGACCCCTGATCTTCCTCTGGTCCCTGATCTGGAGACTCAAGAAGGACTAGCCAAAAGCTTTGAGGAGAAGACAAAATCTTTCTCAGCTCAATTCTTTCCAGAAGCACTTGTTCCAGAACCAAGTACAGAAAGTCACCAGAGTACCCCAGAGATCCAGCTTTCTCAGGAGGTTACCACTGAAGAAGTGGAGCAAATTCTGAACAAGAAGAAACCTTTTACAGCAGGAGGAAAAGACAAACTGCCAAATGGATTTCTGAAAGCTCTGGGCCCCAAGTTCTGCCAAGCTATAGCTGTTCTCACATCAACATGCTGGAGACTAGAATACTTTCCAGAGAGATTCAAGAATGCAAAAACAGTCTGTCTAAGAAAACCTGGCAAGGGAATCTATAACCAAGCTAAAGCCTGGCGCCCTATAGCTCTGCTAAACACAACTGGCAAGCTGATGGAAGCTATTACAGCAGCCAGACTAAGCAAGGTAGCAGAAGAGGCTAAACTCTCGCCAGAAATTCAGATGGGGTTCAGGAAAGGCAGATCAACTGAATCAGCACTTTTCCTTCTAACTTCCCAAGTGGAAAAAGTCTGGAAAGAAGGCATGGTTGCATCTCTACTTTCTCTGGACATCTCAGGAGCATATGACAGAGTTCTTCCAGAGATTCTTCAAAAGATTCTGGAGAGAAAAGGAATACCTCTCTGGCTAACTTCTTGGATCCTCTCTTTCTGTACCAGACGTACCACCACCCTAGTTTTTGATGACTCTGAGTCCTCTTCTATTCCTATTCACTGTGGAGTCCCCCAAGGTTCCCCTTTGTCTCCTATTCTTTTTCTATTCTATATTTCTGAACTTCATAAGACTGTACATTCTCCTACTACTGGTGTTTCTGCTCTGGGATTTGCAGATGATACAAATCTGCTTGCATTTGGACACTCTCTTAAAAGCAACCTTCTGAAGTTGAAGAATACACATCTTAAATGTCTATCTTGGGCTGCAAGACATGGAATGGTCTTCTCTCCTGAGAAATATGAAATACTTCATTTTTCCAGAAGAAGATCAGACAATCTGCAGCTCAAGCTTAGACTTGGGAATGTGATTCTAAAACCAAAAGAAGAAGTGCGAGTATTGGGAGTGTACCTGGATGCCAAACTCCACTGGCACAAACACCAGAGAATTATTCTTCAAAAAGCACAAAAAGCACTATCTTCTCTTTCTAGAACCTCTTACTCCACCTGGGGCTTTCCAGTTCTCACAGCACGCCTTGTGTACACTGCAATACTGTTACGACCCAGGAGGAACACAGTCTTTATATACTCACAGAAAGCAGCAGACAGGATACTGGACGGAAGTACCAGACAGCGTGACACGGGAACCGGTCACGTAACCGGCGAGACAAACCAGGGGGTGCTTGCCGCAGCATGCATATGCACGAACAAGTGAGCAAAGTGAGCAGAGCTCACCCAGCTCGCCGCAGCGTGCATGAAAAGTGAGCAAAGTGAGCAGAGCTCACCCAGCTCGCCGCAGCGTGCATGAAAAGTGAGCAAAGTGAGCAGAGCTCACTCTGCTCACGAACTGGGCATTATATAGCCAGGCGATAGTTCCTCTATGGAATGATCGTCTTCAACTCATGTTGTGATCCAGACAACTAGATCTACTTCAATACAATCCTTTTGTACGAAGCTGTTGATCAGGTGTCACCACTACCATGTTCTACCAAACCCCTTCGCGCTCCTTGACACTCCTCTCCTGCGAGAACCAACCCGCCTTCCACCTCTCGCCCTAATCCTATACTCGGATAGGACAGTGCGGTACAGACTGCAACACTTTGAAGACCCTCAAGGATGAGTACCTCAGGAGCAACCAACCCTAACTTCCCAGATGGAAAGATTAGCGTCGCCAAGCCAGACCTGTTCTACAGCGAAAGGAACAAGGTTGAAGACTGGCTTATGCAACTCCAAGTCTACTTTCAATTCCAACCAGAGACAAAGCTGCCTAAGGACAAGTGGCCCCTCTTCGCAACCACTTACATGAGAGGCAATGCTTATCGATGGATCAAGCCCTACATCAACAAACATCTCTCAGGAAACAGAGACCACGACGGCACAACGGAATGGATGACAAAATGGACGCGATTCAAGGAAGAGATCAAAAAGATCCTTGGACTATCTAACAAAGATAAAGTGGCTATACAAATGATCCAGCACATCAAACAACAACGCTCAGCCGCAGAGTACACCACGCAGTTCAAACAATACTCAGTACTGACTGACTGGGACAACAACGCCCTGATGGTCATGTACCGACGTGGACTCAAGGAAAACGTGAAGGATGAAATCACCTTCGATGGACGAGCGGTCGACACACTGGATGAACTTATCGCACAAGCAATCAACATCGATGACAAACTATTCAAGCGAGCGATGGAGAAACACCACGACGGAGGATACAGCCACCCCGCATGGCATGTGAGCAACCACTACAAGCCGCCTAACAAGGCACTGCCACATGACCCATATGGCTATGCACCCATGGAACTGGATGCAGTCCACCACAAGGGAAGGTTCACGAAGGGAAGGAACAATAAAAAGGGGAAAGCACTAAAGTGCTATGCCTGTGGCAAGCTAGGCCACATGGCGAAAGACTGTCGTTCAAAGAACAAGGTGCACTGACAGCAACTTAATACACTTGACGGAGACTGGAATGTCATTGAGCCAGAGGACCCACCAGGAGAGGCTCAGCTATCCCTCGAACAATGGGACAACTACAATCAGACATTGGAAGCAGCCCACCAACTGGCAACATCAGGAGGCAAGGACCTACCAGAACAGACAGGTCAGGACAAGGGACAGGAGCCCTTAACCACCTCTGATGGGGACTGAGACAAACCCACATCTATCAAAGAAGAAATACCACGAGGAAGCTATGCTTACAGCATGGACCCACGAAATCTACGGCACGGCGAACTACAGTGGAGGTTTTGCACAAAGCACTACTGCACCTACCACAAACAACTACGAAGGTACGGAGGACATTCACCCTACCACGCCACCTGCCACAAGCATTGGGTCAATTGCGAGAAGGATGCGTGTGAGATCCATCTTTGGGACAAACGCCAACACACTGCATTCCCCGGGCACACACATGATTGGCACGAACACCTCATGTTCCTACAGCAAGGCAACAACTACAACTGCTACATCAACAATTGGCAGTACTGCCTCAAGCCTGGATGTGACAAGCATCAGCAAGACAAATTCATGAACAGATTCCTCAGAACTGATGGGAATGGCTGGACCTATTGCCCAGTCAGTGGTAAGACACTTCAATCAGGAAAAGACTGAACTCCCTTGTCAAGGGGTGACATCAGGAGCTCAACAACATGACCCCTAGCAACGCAAAGCACCTGCGATTGCCTGTGTCACTACACGCCAACACGCCAGTACGGACATACGCACTTGTGGACTCTGGAGCCAGCAGAAACTACATCTCAAGACAACTTTATGATACCCTCGGCACTGGAAGGAGACGCAAGCAGCAGCCCTATCAGCTCGCGATGGCAAATGGACAGACAGAGCTAGTCTGCCATGAGACGCAGCCAATGGAAATGGTTACCGGACACCATGCTGAAAGGATCCACCTTGATATTGTCGAGTTGGCCACTCAGGATATCTATTTGGAGATACCTTGGCTAAAGAAGCACAACCCAGTTGTTAACTGGAAGACAGGAGTACTCACATTTAGGAACTGCACTAACAACACAGCTCAGACCTGTTACCAGCCGCAGAAGGTGTGGACAGATGAGGGAAGGAGTCCTCAGTGGAACCTCACTGACAGAAAGGACAACTCTCAAAAGAAGAGGTCTGCCTTGACAGGCACACCCCGGAACCAGGTGGCCAAACAGTCAGAGATAAAGAGAGAGGAAGTTGTTAACCCTCTGGAGATCCCTGAAGAGTACTGACCTGGGTATGATAACCTCTTTCAGGAAGAGACAACAACAGCAGTGTTGCCTAAGCACCAATCTTGGGATTATGAGATCAAGTTGCAACCAGGGACAGAGCCAGGATTTGGACCAATTTACCAGTTATCAGAGAAAGAGCTCCAAGTACTTCACGAGTACCTGGAGGAAAACCTGAAAAAGGGTTTCATTCAAGAATCTCAATCGCCAGCAGGATACCTGATACTATTTGCACCAAAGAAAGACAGAAGTCTTCGACTTTGTGTGGATTACAGGAAACTCAACAACATTACCATCAAGAACTGATATCTGTTGCCAAATGCGAATGAATTGTGAGACAGGATCAGCCAAGCTACAATCTTTACCAAGCTGGACTTGAAAGGAGCATACAACCTGATACGCATGAAAGAAGGAGAAGAATGGAAGACAGTCTTCAGAACCTGATACAGACACTACGAGTATCTGGTTATGCTATTCAGACTCACGAACACACCAGCAACATGTTAAGCATTGATCAACAACGTCATCAGAGCACACCTGGACCAAACAGCTATCGCCTACCTGGACAACATTCTTGTCTACTCGAACACGCAACAGGAACATACCAAACATGTGAAGGATGTTCTACAATGCCTACAACAGGCAGAGCTCAAGCTCAACCCAAAGAAATGCGAGTCCAACAAACTGGAAGTTGAATTCCTTGGATATGTCATAGGGATTGAAGGGATCAAGATTGACCCTGAGAAAATCAAAGTGATTCAGCAATGGCCAACACTGATGTCAGTTAAGGAAGTACAAGCCTTCCTAGGATTTGCCAACTTCAACTGACAGTTCATAAAGAACTACTCACAGATAGCAACACCACTGACAGAACTCACAAAGAAGAACGTGGAGTACCGGTGGACGGAGAGACAACAAAAAGTATTCCAACAGCTCAAGGACACTTGCGCCAAGGAACCAGTTCTCCTCAACTTCAAGACAGGCCAACCAACATGAATCAAGACAGATGCTTCAGATCAGGCAGTAGGAGTATGTCTATACCAACAGGCAGACAGCAAGTGGCACCCAGTTGCCTACTACTCACGAAAAATGACACAAGCAGAACAAAACTATAATATCCACGACAAAGAGCTATTGGCAGTTGTCAACACACTCGAACACTGGAGAGTGTACGCGGAAAGCAGTTCTGAACTCACTGTTCTCACAGACCACAAGAATCTGACAACGTTCACAACAACCAAGAAGCTGAACAGATGGCAAGTCAGATGGGCTGAACTCCTAGGGCAACACAAGTTCAAGATCTTGTACACCCCTGGACAAGACAACAGGAGAGCAGACGCACTAAGCTGACAAAAAGACCACATGGAAGATGATGAACACCAAGGAATAATCTTACAGCAGGACCAGCAAGGAAACCTGGTGCCTCAGCCACAGATCAACAAGCTCACGGCAGAAGACACTGAAGAACTAATAAGGAACTACCACAACAATCCAGCACATGGTCACCCAGGAATCTCCAAGACCACAGACCTTATCCAACAGGCAGGGAACAATGTTATTAACCTCTGACAACATGTCACAAACTACATCAGCAAGTATCTACTATGCCAGAAAAACAAACATGGAAGACATAAGCTATACAGAGAAGGACACCCGAACACAATACCGAGAGGCCTGTGGGAAGACGTGTCAATAGACTTCATCACAAAGCTACCCAAGTCCAAAGACCCAGTCACAGGAATCACCTACAACTTGATTATGGTGATAGTGGACAGATTCACAAAATATCTAATAGTGGTACTATTCAAGGAGACCCACACAGCAGAACAGTTGGGACACCTTTTACTGGACAGATTAGTCAGAGACCACAGAGTTCTGATCATGATCATTACAGACAGAGACAAACTCTTCACATCCAACTACTGGAAGACAATCAGTGCAGCCATAGGAACAAAACCCAAAATGTCTACAGCCTATCACCCACGAACTGACAGCCAGACAGAGCAAGCAAACCAAGTCCTGGAGACTTACTTACAGCATTACATCAACCAGACCCACAGCAATTAGGTACAGTTATTACCGGTGGCACAGCTGGCAATCAACCAGCACAGATCAGACTCAACAAAGGAATCACTATTTTTTGCTAATTTTGGATGACATGTGAACATTGGGATGCCAAGCAGAGCTTCACCAAACATGGAGAAAGTACTCCAACATGACAAGCTCCTATGACAAACACACACAATGATGAGGCACTACCTTCAAGAGACCTCAGAAAGAATGCAACATCAAATGGACAAGAAATCAAAAATGGCACCTCAGCTAAAGAAGGGGGATAAAGTCTACCTCCTTACAAGAAATTGGAAAACAAAGAAACCAAAGACAAAGAAACTTGACAACATCAAGGTCAGACTATTTTCAGTCGAAGAAAAAACAGGACCAGTCAACATCAAGATACAACTACCAAGGGATGCCAGAGTCCATCCAAACTTTCATATATCAATGATTGAACCAGCCGACCAGAGCACACCCTTGCAGGAAACATTCTATTACCAACCCGAAGAAGAACAAGAGTTTGAGGTTGAACAGATCCTGGCTAGAAAAAGTCAGCAATACCTTGTCAAGTGGAAAGGATACCCAGACTTGGAAAATACCTGGGAACCACTCAAGAACCTCGCGAACTGCCGGCTTCTTCTGCGACAGTTTCAGCAGGAGCAGGACTGAACAGCTCGGCCTGCAGGAGGGATGTGTTAATAACTGATCAAGTCAAATCCTCACCATCCGACTCCATCTCTTTCACCAAGCACTGAAGCTTCTGCCTTGCACAGACCTCAGCGCCCTCTAACACCTTTCACTTCTGAGACAGACAAGCCTGCACTGTGGCATGTTGTTCAAAGAGTGCATCATGTGTTGCCTCGTCAGCGGCAACATCCTCACGGAGGTTGTCCCGGGACATGTTCAAAGATTCCCAGGACACAGAGACACAAGACCTTCCGCGCTGAGTGCACACAGCACATTTCAACTTATCATCTTCTCCCAGCATCTGGAAGCACGGACAACCACAGAGAACACAAAAGTCGCAGGGCGTACGTGAAACAAAACCCTGATTGCAGATTTGAGCAGCCAGCTGAGTTCGGCTAACAGTCGCACATGACTTTGGAGGCATGACCAGATTTCATCAAGATGATGAAAGATGGAGAGGAGGATAGTGTTATGACCCAGGAGGAACACAGTCTTTATATACTCACAGAAAGCAGCAGACAGGATACTGGACAGAAGTACCAGACAGCGTGACATGGGAACCGGTCACGTGACTGGCGAGACAAACCAGGAAGTGCTCGCCGCAGCATGCATATGCATGAACAAGTGAGCAAAGTGAGCAGAGCTCACCCAGCTCACCGCAGCGTGCATGAAAAGTGAGCAAAGTGAGCAGAGCTCACCCAGCTCACCGCAGCGTGCATGAAAAGTGAGCAAAGTGAGCAGAGCTCACCCAGCTCACCGCAGTGTGCATGAAAAGTGAGCAAAGTGAGCAGAGCTCACTCTGCTCATGAACTGGGCACTATATAGCCAGGCGATAGTTCCCCTATGGAACAATTGTCTTCAACTCATGTTGTGATCCAGACAACTAGATCTACTTTAATACAATCCTTTTGTACGAAGCTGTTGATCAGGTGTCACCACCACCATGTTCCACCAAACCCCTTCACACTCCTTGACACTCCTCTCCTGCGAGAACCAACCCGCCTTCCACCTCTCACCCTAATCCTATACTCGGATAGGACAGTACGGTACAGACCGCAACAAATACTCAGATCTGTACTGAACTATGCAGTGGGAATTTGGTTCAACCCACTCAGAAAATCCTCTAATATTTCCTCTCTTATCATATTCCAAAACAAATGTCTGAGACTTATTGGGGGTGCTTTCAAAGCCACTCCTTCTTTTCTATTAGAGAGTGAGCTTTTTCTTTTACCTCTAGATCTCTATTTTAAATTTCGCACAGCTTGTTTTCTATCTTCTATCCAAACCTCCTCTCTGAAAGACTTTCTTGACAGTACCTTTTCTACTATTTCTTCCTATACTTCTTCACTGAGGAAACTTTTAAAGAAATCCTCAACTATCTCTCCTAATTGGAAGTTCACTTGGTTAAGTCAAATAACTACTAACCAGGCTAGTTCAAAGAAAGAACTACAAATACTCTTTACTAAAGAGTGGGAAAACCAATAGGAGGAGAAGAAAAGAAAAGGCTATGCTGGATGGCAGGTGTTTTGCCAAAAACCTCACTACAACAACCTAAAGCTCTACAAAGAGCTACAGAAAGCTGAGGCAAGTCTACTACTGCAAACCAGAACTGGGAGAATTGGTCTAGCAAGTTTTCTTTTCAGAGCTGGAGTCCCTGACTTTCCTACCCCCCTATGCATGTGTGGTCAAGCAGAAGAGACAGTAAAGCATATTACCTCTTCATGCTCTCTCTACTCAAGTCAAAGACAACATGCTCTCTTTAACCCCCAAGATTTCACTACTATTATTTCAAACCCAGAGCTTCTACAGAAGTTTCTGTACTGGTTTATGTCTTTGAAAAGACTAAACCAATTTAATCTGGCTTTCAAACTTCACTATTCACACTCCAACATCTAGAAGCTTTTCCTACCAGACACTACAAGATTTCCTTTTGCTACACTTTCTAGTCACCTCCCTGTCTTCAGTTTTTATTCCTTTAAAGGTTTTCTGAAGAAGTTCACTATTAGCTGGAAGATCTGCATGGCTGTAAAGCTACAAACAGTGTAAGAATCAAATCAAAAATCAAAAAAACCAAGGTCAATCTCATGACCTTCTTGATACCTGGGTGCAAGATCTGAACAATACTGAGGCATATTTTGCTGTCTCTGAGAAAGGGTGGACTAATAATAATCTAGGTCTGCAATGGTTGGAGAAAGTCTTCAACAAGTCTACCAGAACTCAGACAGGACAAAGCCGTCGTTGTCTTCTTATTGTTGATAGCCATTCTAGCCATGTTAATCTTCCTTTCCTTGAATATGTGTTAAGGCCTAGGCCGGAACAGCCTAGGTAAGCAAGGGAGGTGTGTTAGTCACACGGAACAACGTCCGACCGACCAGAGGACGAGCAGGAGCTAAGCGAGGAGCTCGACCACGCGAAGGGACGATACCCCTCAAGGAAGACCCCCCCCTTGGGCATCTGTATAAAGACCGCCCCAAAAGCCTAGAGGGATTAGCTCTCCAGGCTGAACATCGTATTAGAACAATAGTACAGGGAGAGCTACCCACCTGTCTATTCACCTATCGAGTCCCTGTCTAGAATCCGCCCTGCGAAGCAACAGACCGTACTGATTTCTGTGTGAACCCGGCCCGGCCTTTAACAATATGCTGATGCAAATAGTATTATTATTCTTGTACTACCTCCTCATACTACCCATTGATTACAGCCTCTTGATATTGGTCTTTTCTCTCCCCTAGCACAACACTATTCCCAACAGCTTGATGTTGTGATGTGTAACAGCTTAGGCATTACATCTATCACAAAACACATCTTCTGGCCTATCTTCTACTCTGCGTGGCAAAAAAGCTTTATGTTACGACCTATGGGATGGGAGCCACTCATTTATAGGCAATCAGACTGTGGGCCAGGCAAGAGGACACCATGGAAGTCAAGTGACCAACCAACAAGGGGTCACGTGACTGTTGAGACACACAGAAGTCTTGACGCAGGATGTATGAAGTATTGAGACAATCTCACCAGTCTTGACGCAGGATGCATGAAGCATTGAGACAATCTCACCAGTCTTGACACAGGATACATGAAGTATCAAGACAATCTCACCAGTCTTGACACAGGGTGCATAACATGGTGGGACTGTCGAGACAATCTCACCTGTCTTGATGTCGAGACTGTTAAGACAATCTTGATTGTCTTGACAGGCCAGCACTATATAGTCTGACAATAGTTCCTCTATGGAACAATTGTCTTCAACTCATGTTGTAATCCAGACAACTAGATCTACTTCAATACAATCCTTTTGTACAAAGCCATTGATCAGGTGTCACCACCACCATGTTCCACCAAACCCCTTCGCACTCCTTGACACTCCTCTCCTGCGAGAACCAACCCACCTTCCGCATCTCACCCTTAATCCTATACTCGGTTAGGACAGCATGGTACAGACCGCAACACTTTACAACTGAGAATATTCAGTCAGCTTTTGAGACTACTGGTATCTTTCCCCTGAATACTTCTTGAGTACTTGATGTTCTTAATCCACCTTCTCATACACCTCAGAAACCTGCCCCTATCTGTGCTAAGACTCCTGTTACATTCAAATCTTTCTGTTATGCAATTTGAGCGCAGAAGAAAGCTACTTCCTCAGAAGGGCTTGAGCAGATCAGTGATGGCTTTGCAAAAGTTATCACAGAGCGAGATCTCTATAAAGCTACAGTGGAACAGCTAACACAGGCTCTACTAATAGAGAAGAAGAAGAAACAGCAAGGAAAGCAGCTTAATCTGCTTGGAGAGAAGGATAATAAGCCTCAGATCTTCACTCCAACAAAAATCCAAGTAGCACTTGCAAGTTGTGACAAGGCAATGGCAGAGCAGAACTCGAGCCTAACTGATTCAGTAACCTTGACCTGACTTGGCTTGAGACTTGAGACTTGGATTGATGTACAAGACGAAAGACGAGGAAGGAAAAGAGAAAAGAAGAAGAGAAGAAGCTGGGGGAGCAGGAGAAGTTCTTATAGGCAGGGGATCAGGCAATGGCAGAGCAAACAGGCAAACAGTGCAGATGGGACTTCCTGGCAACAGCGGAGCATACAGGCAAACAGTGCAGATGGGACTTCCCGGCAAGGTGTGTGACTTGTGCCAGATATGCAACTGGGCCAGAACTGTGACATTACCCCCCTCCTTCACATGGCCAACTCCTGTGAGCCTCAGGCTGCTCATGGGTGTAGTTCTGTGGCTGTGGCTTCCTTGGGTATTTCTCATGGAAGTTGTAGATGGTGTCTTTGGTGTTGTCAAGATGCTCAATAGGCTCTTCAGTGGCATCTTCAATTGGCTATCCAGACTATTTGACTGGGTACTTGAACTTCTGTCAAGATGTTGCTGGCTTGGAGTCAAGGATTTCTTCAACCTGGAACTCTTCATCTGTGTCTTGACCAATGACAGGGCCAGGATGTTCATTTGATTGGCCAGGGATAGGATTGGCAGGTGTCAGACATAGAAGGGAAACATGAAAGACAGGGTGGATCTTGAGAGTGTGTGGAAGCTCCAGATGGCAGGCACAGCTTCCGACTGTCTTCAACACCTTGAATAGTCCAATCCACTTGTTGTCAAGCTTTTTGCATGGGTGGCATGTCCTGATATTCTTGGTATTCAGCCAAACAAGATCTCCAGTTTGATAGGACAGTGACAGGACTTGATGCAAATTGGTGGTGTGAGCTTGAGCTTCCTGGGATAGTCGGAGTTCAGCTTGCAACTGTTCCAGAATCTGCGTTATTTCTCCAGAGATTTCCATAGCATCTTGGTTGCAGGCTTCACTCGTGGGTGTGATGCTGAGCTGTGGATGGAACCCTTTGTTGGCAAAGAACAGTGACATGCCAGAGGAATCAGACTGGGAGTTGTTCTGCGTGAACTCTGCCAGAGGAAGCTATTGGACCCAGTCATCTTGGAGATAGTTGACATAGGATCTCAGGTAATGTTCAAGCTCCTGATTCTCTTGTTCTGTCTGACTATCTGTCTCTGGGTGGTGTCCTGAGGATAGTCGTAGCATGATGTCAAGATGGGTACAGAGTGCTTTCCAGAATAAGCTGACAAACTGACCTCCTCTGTCTGAGACAATACTCCTGGGTAAGCCATGGGTACAGACAACAAACTGGATGAACATCTGGACAAGATGCAAGGTTGTTATCTCAGCACATAGCACAAAGTGGTGTTCTTTGGTGAGACAGTCAGTGATGACCCAGATGTGCTTGGCACCAGGGAAGCAGGCATCTCTTGACTTGGGCAAGTCAGTAATAAAATCCATAGCCAGATCCTGCCAATGTTGCTGAGGCATGGGAAAAGACAGCAGCTCTCCTTGGTGATCACAGGCAGGCTTTGCTTGAGAGCAGACATGACAATTCCTGATGTACTGCTGTATGATGTTCACCATCTTTGGCCAATAGTACCAACAAGACAGAAGATTGTGGGTCTTGGCAATCCCAGTGTGGCCAGCCATTGCTTGGTCATGGGCTTCTTGGAACAGGTGTAGGTGTAGCTTATTGTTCTCAGGGATCCAGAGTCAGTTCTTGTAGAAGAGACAGTTATTTTCCAAGCTGCAGTCTGAGAGAGACACTTCTCAACTGTGCCTGACACTATCTCTTAGCATCTGTGACACTGTTGCCACTGGATCACCTTCAGCAAGGTTGTTATAGGTGTTGTGGTCTGTACTGTACTGTCCTATCCGAGTATAGGATTAGGGCAAGAGGTGGAAGGTGGGTTGGTTCTCGCAGGAGAGGAGTGTCAAGGAGTGCGAAGGGGTTTGGTGGAATGTGGTGGTGGTGACACCTGATCAATAGCTTTGTACAAAAGGATTGTATTGAAGTAGATCTAGTTGTCTGGATCACAACATGAGTTGAAGACAATTGTTCCATAGGGGAACTATTGTCAGACTATATAGTGCTGGCCTGTTGAGACAATCAAGATTGTCTTGACAGTCTTGATGTCAAGACAGGTAAGATTGTCTTGACAGTCCCACTATGTTATGCATCCTGTGTTAAGACTGGTGAGATTGTCTTGATGCTTCATGCATCCTGTGTTGAGACTGGTGAGATTGTCTTGATGCTTCATGCATCCTGTGTTGAGACTGGTGAGATTGTCTTAATGCTTTATGTATCCTGCGTCAAGACTCCTGTGTGTCTTGACAGTCACGTGACCTCTTGTTGGTTGGTCACTTGACTTCCATGGTGTCCTCTTGCCTGGCCCGCAGCCTGATTGCCTATAAATAAGTGGCTCCCATCCCATAGGTCATAACAATAGGCAGCTTGGATGATGTCTGAAAGAGGTGTAGCATCAGGTTCAGTGTCAACTGGTGCAGCTTCTGAACATCTCAGGATCTGGATAGGCTTGACTTGAACCTCTGAATGTGCAAGATTCTTGGACTTAAGGATGACTTGCTCCATGAAGTCTTGACAGAGATCACTGTCTGACAGGAGGTCTTGGGAATGTCAAGTGAGGGTGTTGGCCTTGCACTGACTACCTGGACAGTAGCTGATCTTGAAATTGAAGTGTGACAAGAACTTGCTCCAACAGGCTTGACAGCAGGAAAGACACTTTGACAACATGAAGTACTCCAAGTTCTTATGATCAGAGATCACCTTGACAGGTTCTGGAGATTCTTCAAGCTCTGCTCACCATTCTTCAAAAGCACAGACAATTGCCAGCAACTCTTTGTTATAGATCTTGTAGTTGCATTCTGCTGGCAGGTGGTGGTGTGATAAGAAAGCAACAGTGTAGAACTTCTTCATGGTCTGGCTGTGACAGGACAGCACCAGAGACATAGTCAGAAGTGTCAGTCTCAACAACACACTCCTTCTCTGGATCAAAGTGCTGCAGGATAGGTGCAGTCCTGAACACCTTCTTGATACTTTCAAACAAGCACTGCTCTGGGGTTTCCCACTTGAAGGCAACATTCTTCTTGGTCAGAGCTGTGAGCAGAGATGCAAGCTTGGCAAAGTCTTTGATGAACCAGTGGTAGAAGTTTGCAAAGGCAATAAAGCTCTGCACTTTCTTGAGACTGGCAGAAGGATTCCACTCCTTGATGGTGTCAGTCTTGGCTGGGTCTATGCTCACAGATCTGGGTTGGCTATCTTCAGTGGCAGACTGAATGATGAGGCCAAGGTACTTGACTTGATACACTTCAAAGTCACACTTGGAGATGTCAACTTGCAGGCTTGCATCTTGTAGTCGACTGAGAACAAGCTTGACATGCTTCCAGTGTTCCTTGAGTGTCTGACTGTAGACAAGGATGTTATCCACATAGGCAGTGCTAAAGATGTCAAGGATGTCAGGTCCCAAAACATCATTGATGTAGTTCTGGAATGTGCTTGGAGCATTGGCAAGACCAAAGGGCATGACGAGGTATTCGTAGAGGCCTGAGCGTGTGCGGAACGCAGTCTTCTATTCTTCACCTTCCTTCATCCAGATATGGTTGAAGGCCACTTCAAGAGCTCTGGAAAAACTCTCACCTAGAAACAAGCACTTCAACTGTTTTCTCTTCCTTTCTTCCTCTCTACTGTTCAGAGATTGGCAGAACACTTTTTCTTATTAATAAAAATCTGAAACTCTCTTCTCTTCATCCTACCTTCTGGAATAAAGACTTTGTTTCTCTTGAAATCTACTTGGAAAACTCTTCTACTTCTCTCTGGGTACATAATCTCTACTTCACCCCATCAAGTCAAGAAAACTACACAGAGGTATCAGAAGCTCTTCTCTGTTTACTCCAAAATACTTTACAAGAACAAGGACAACATATTCTTCTCACAGACTCAAATCTTCACCACCCAGACTGGTCAAAGAAAAGAAGACTGTACTCTGAGACTGCAAACAAGTTTCAAGACCTAATGAAAAGTTTAAATCTGGATTTAGCTATTGCACCTTTCACCCCTACCAGAGCAAGATCTCTTTCTGAAAAACCATGTTCTCCTATTGATCTGTCTTTTATTTCTTCTTCTCTTTCTAACTCTCTGATTTTCTCTAAAGTGGCTCTTCAGTTCTTTCATGGGTCTGACCACAGACCTGTACTAACCTGCCTGGACCTGGATCCTCCAAGGAAAATCTGGAAACCAGAAAGAAACTGGAGAACACTGGACTCAAACCTTGCAAGAGTAGAGTGTGAGAAGCTACACCTGCCCTTCCACTTCCAAGACAAATATGAAGTGGATGAGTACTTGGAGTATCTTGACAACTTTCTCCAAGAAATAGCAAGCAAATCCACACAGCTCCAGAAGCAATCTGGCCACTCAGTTCCCTGGTGGAATCAAGAGATCCAAAACAAGGTTAAAGAGGAAAGAAGAGTAAGAAGAAAAGTGCAAAAAAGGCAAGCAAGTCAAGAGGAACTTGAGCAAGCAACTAAGCTCAAGAAAAAGGCAGTCAGAGATGGAAAACAGAACACTTTCAGACACCAAATCCATGAGCTGGCCAGCTCTTCAAAGTTCTGGAAGCTTGCAAAGTGGGGAAAGTCCAAAGCCAACAAGACTCCTGATCTTCCTCTGGTTCCTGACCTGGAAACACAAGAAGGAATAGCCAAAACCTTTGAGGAAAAGACTAAAGCCTCCTCACAGCAGTTCTTTCCAAAAGCTCTAGTTCCAGAACCAGGCTCAGAAAGCTCCCAGACTATCTCTGAGATACAGCTCTCCCAGGAGGTAACATGGGAAGAGGTGGAGCAAATTCTGGCCAAGAAGAAACATTTCACAGCAGGAGGGAGAGATAAGCTGCCAAATGGATTTCTGAGAGCTCTGGGGCCTAGGTTCTGCCAAGCTCTAGCTATTCTGACTTCAACATGCTGGAAACTAGAGTACTTCCCTGAAAGATTTAAGAGTGCAAAAACAGTCTGCTTGAGGAAACCTGGCAAGAGAACCTACAATCAAGCTAAAGCCTGGCACCCTATAGCTCTGCTAAACACAACAGGCAAGCTGATGGAAGCTATTGCTGCAGCCAGACTAAGCAAGATAGCAGAAGAAGCTGGACTATTGCCAGATATCCAGATGGACTTTAGGAAAGGAAGATCCACAGAAGCAGCACTTTTCCTTCTAACCTTCCAAGTGGAAAAAGTCTGAAAGGAAGGCATGGTTGCATCCCTACTCTCACTGGATATCTCAGAAGCCTATGACAGAGTTCTCCCCAAGATACTACAGCAAATTCTGAAAAGAAAAGGAATACCTGCCTGGCTAGCTTCCTGGATCTACTCTTTCTGTGATAAGCGCTCTACCACTCTTGTCTTTGATGATTCTGAGTCTTGTTCTATTCCTATTCATTGTGGAGTTTCTCAAGACTCTCCAGTATCCTCTATTCTTTTTCTATTCTACATTTCTGAATTGCATAAGACTGTGCATACTCCCTCTTCTGTGTTGCGGTCTGTACCGTACTGTCCTATCCGAGTATAGGATTAGGGCGAGAGGTGGAAGGCGAGTTGGTTCTCGCAGGAGAGGAGTGTCAAGGAGTGCGAAGGGGTTTGGTGGAATGTGGTGGTGGTGACACCTGATCAATGGCTTCGTACAAAGGATTGTATTGAAGTAGATCTAGTTGTCTGGATCACAACATGAGTTGAAGACGATTGTTCCATAAGGGAACTATCGCCGGACTATATAGTGCTGGCCTGTCAAGATGATCAAGATTGTCTTGACAGTCTTGACGTCGAGACAGGTGAGATTGTCTCAACAGTCCCACCATGTTATGCACCCTGCGTCAAGACTGGTGAGATTGTCTTGATGCTTCATGCATCATGCGTCAAGACTGGTGAGATTGTCTCGATGCTTCATGCATCATGCGTCAAGACTGGTGAGATTGTCTTGATGCTTCATGCATCATGTGTCAAGACTCCCGTGTGTCTCGACAGTCACATGACCCCTTGTTGGTTAGTCACTTGACTTCCATGGTGTCCTCTTGCCTGGCCCGCGGCCTGATTGCCTATAAATGAGTGGCTCCCATCCCTGGGTCGTAACACTACCCTCCTCTCCTTCATTCATCGTCCTGATGAATTCTTGAGTATGTCTGCAAAATCACGTGCCTCTGCTTACCGAAACCAACTGGCAGCCCAGATCTGTGATCATAACTTTGTGTCGCTTGCTCCGTGTGACTTCTGTGTTTTGAACCACAAGCCCTGCTTCCGAATGTCTGACGACAACGATAAGTTGAAGTGCGCTGAGTGCACTCGTCAGGGAAAGTCCTGTGTGTCACTTTCTTGGGAGTCACTGAACATGACTCAGGATAACCTTCGCGAGGATTTGGCTGTTGATGAGGCCAAGCGGGATGCTCTTGTCAAGCAGCTTGCCGAGCTGCAGGCTCGTGTGTCCCGAAAGCGAAAGGTTCTTGAGGGTGCTGAGGGTTGAGCAAAGAAGAAGCTCCAGTGCCTTGTTGCTGAAATGGAGGTGGATGGTGAAGACTTGTCGGTGACAGTTATTGATGTGTCCGCACTGCAGGCCGAGCTGTTTGGTCCTGCTCCTGCCGGAACTGCTGCAGGAGGAGCTGGCAGTTCGCGAGGTTCCTGAGTGGCTCCCAGGTATTTTCCGAGTCTGGGTAGTCTTTCCACTTGACAAGGTATCACTGACCTTTTCTCTTCAGGATCTGTTCGGCCTCAAATTCCTGTTCTTCCTCTGGTTGGTAATGAAATGTTTCCTGCAAGGGTGTGCTCTGGTCGGCTAATTTGATCATTGAGATGTGAAAGTTTGGGTGTACCCAAGCGTCTCTCGGTAGTCGCAGTCTGACATTGACTGGTCCGGTTTTTTCTTCGACTGAAAATAGTCCGACCTTGACATGGTCTAGTTTCTTTGTTCTTAGTTTCTTTGTTCTCCAATTTCTTGTGAGGAGGTAGACTTTATCCCCCTTCTTTAGCTGAGATGCCATTTTCGATTTCTTGTCCATTTGGCATTGTATTCTTTCTGAGGTCTCTTGAAGGTAGTGCCTCATCATCATGTGCGTTTGTTGTAGGAGCTTGTCGTGTTGGAGTGCTTTCTCCACATTTGGTGAAGCTCTGCTTGGCATCCTGATGTTCGCATGTTGTCCAAAATTGGCAAAAAATGGCGATTCCTTTGTTGAGTCTGGTCTGTGCTGGTTGATTGCCAGCTGTGCCACCAGTAATAACTGTGCCCAATTGCTGTGGGTCTTGTTGATGTAATGCTGTAAGTAAGTCTCCAGGACTTGGTTCGCTCACTCTGTCTGGCTGTCAGTTCGTGGATGATAGGCTGTAGACATTTTGGGTTTTGTTCCCATGGCTGCACTAATTGTCTTCCAGTAGTTGGATGTGAAGAGTTTATCTCTGTCTGTAATGATTGTGATCAGAACTCCGTGGTCTCTGACCAATCTGTCCAGTAAGAGGTGTCCCAACTGTTCTGCTGTGTGGGTCTCCTTGAATAGTACCACTATTAGATATTTTGTGAATCTGTCCACTATCACCATAATCGAGTCGTAGGTGATTCCTGTGACTGGGTCTTTGGACTTGGGTAGCTTTGTGATGAAGTCCATTGACATGTCTTCCCACGGGCCTCTCGGTATCGTGTTCAGGTGTCCTTCTCCGTATAGCTTATGTCTTCCATGTTTGTTTTTCTGGCATAGTAGACACTTGCTGATGTAGTTTGTGACATGTTGTCAGAGGTTAATGACATTGTTCCCTGCCCGTTGGATAAGGTCTGTGGTCTTGGAGATTCCTGGGTGACCATGTGCTGGATTGTTGTGGTAGTTCCTTATTAGTTCTTCAGTGTCTTCTGCCGTGAGCTTGTTGATCTGTGGCTGGGGCACCAGGTTTCCTTGCTGGTCCTGCTGTAAGATTGTTCCTTGGTGTTCATCATCTTCCATGTGGTCTTTTCGTCAGCTTAGTGCGTCTGCTCTCCTATTGTCTCGTCCAGGGGTGTACAAGATCTTGAACTTGTGTTGCCCTAGGAGTTCAGCCCATCTGACTTGCTGTCTGTTCAGCTTCTTGGTTGTCGTGAACGTTGTCAGATTCTTGTGGTCTGTGAGAATAGTGAGTTCGGAACTGCTTTCCGCGTACACTCTCCAGTGTTCGAGTGCGTTGACGACTGCCAGTAGCTCTTTATCGTGGATATCATAGTTTTGTTCCACTTGTGTTATTTTTCGTGAGTAGTAGGCAACTGGGTGCCACTTGCCGTCTGCCTGTTGGCATAGACATGCTCCCACTGCTTGATCTGAAGCATCTGTCTTGATTTGTGTCGGCTGGCCTGTCTTGAAGTTGAGGAGAACTAGTTCCTTGGCGCAAGTGTCCTTGAGCTGTTGGAATGCTTTTTGTTGTCTCTCCGTCCACCAGTACTCCACGTCCTTCTTCGTGAGTTCTGTCAGTGGTGTTGCCATCTGTGAGTAGTTCTTGATGAACTGTTGGTTGAAGTTGGCAAATCCCAGGAAGGCTTGTACTTCCTTAACTGATGTCAGTGTTAGCTATTGCTGAATCACTTTGATTTTCTCAGGGTCAATCTTGGTCCCTTCAATCACTATGATGTATCCGAGGAATTCAACTTCCAGTTTGTTGAACTCGCATTTCTTCAGGTTGAGCTTGAGCCCTGCCTCTTGTAGGTATCGTAGAACATCCTTCACATGTTTGGTATGTTCTTGTTGCGTGTTCAAGTAGACAAGAATGTTGTCCAGGTAGGCGATAGCTGTTTGGTCCAGGTGTGCTCTGATAACATTGTTGATCAATGCTTGACATGTTGCTGGTGCGTTTGTGAGTCTGAATAGCATAACCAGATACTTGTAGTGTCTGTATCAGGTTCTGAAGGCTGTCTTCCATTCTTCTCCTTTTTTCATGCGTATCAGGTTGTATGCTCCTTTCAAGTCCAGCTTGGTGAAGATTGTAGCTTGGCTGATCCTGTCTCGCAATTTGTTCGCATTTGGCAGTGGATATTGATTCTTGATGGTAATGTTGTTGAGTTTCCTGTAATCCACACAAAGTCGAAGACTTCTGTCTTTCTTTGGTGCAAATAGTATCGGGTATCCTGCTGGCGATTGAGATTCTTGAATGAAACCCTTTTTCAGGTTTTCCTCCAGGTACTCGCGAAGTACTTGAAGCTTTTTCTCTGATAACTGGTAAATTGGTCCAAATCCTGGCTCTGTAGCTGGTTGCAACTTGATCTCATGATCCCAAGGTTGGTGCTTAGGCAACACTGCTGTTGTTGTCTCTTCCTGAAAGAGGTTATCATACCCAGGTCAGTACTCTTCAGGGATCTCCAGAGGGTTAACAACTTCCTCTCTCTTCATCTCTGACTGTTTGGCCACCTAGTTCTGGGGTGTGCCTGTCAAGGCAGACCTCTTCTCTTGAGAGTCGTCCTTTCTGTCGGTGAGGTTCCACTGAGGACTCCTTCCCTCATCTGTCCATGCCTTCTGCGGCTGGTAACAGGTCCGAGCTGTGTTGTTAGTGCAGTTCCTAAATGTGAGTACTCCTGTCTTCCAGTTAACAACTGGGTTGTGCTTCTTTAGCCAAGGCATCCCCAAGTAGATATCCTGAGTGGCCAACTCGACAATATCAAGGTGGATCCTTTCAGCATGGTGTCTGGTAACTATTTCCATTGGCTGCGTCTTATGGCAGACTAGCTCTGTCTGTCCATTTGCCATCACAAGCTGATAGGGCTGCTGCTTGTGTCTCCTTCCAGTGCCGAGGGTGTCGTAAAGTTGTCTTGAAATGTAGTTTCCACTGGCTCCAGAGTCAACAAGTGTGTATGTCTGTACTGGCGTGTTGGCGTGTAGTGACACAGGTAATCGCAGGTGCTTTGCGTTGCTAGGGGTCATGTTGTTGAGCTCCTGATGTCACCCCTTGACAAGGGAGTTCAGTCTTTTCCTGATTGAAGTGTCTTACCACTGACTGGGCAATGGGTCCAGCCATTCCCATCAGTTCTGAGGAATCCGTTCATGAATTTGTCTTGCTGATGCTTGTCACATCCAGGCTTGAGGCAGTACTGCCAATTGTCGACGTAGCAGTTGTAGTTGTTGCCTTGCTGTAGGAACATGAGGTGTTTGTGCCAATCATGTGTGTGCCCGGGGAATGCGGTGTGTTGGCGTTTGTCCCAAAGATGGATTTCACACGCATCCTTCTCGCAATTGACCCAATGCTTGTGGCAGGTGGCGTGGTAGGGTGAATGTCCTCCGTACCTTCGTAGTTGTTCGTGGTAGGTGTAGTAGTGCTTTGTGCAAAACCTCCACTGTAGTTCGCCGTGCTGTAGATTTCGTGGGTCTATGCTGTAAGTATAGCTTCCTTGTGGTATTTCTTCTTTGATAGACATGGGTTCGTCTCAGTCTCCATCAGAGGTGGTTAAGGGCTCCTGTCCCTTGTTCTGACCTGTTAGTTCTGGTAGGTCCTTGCCTCCTGATGTTGCCAGTTGGTGGGCTGCTTCCAATGTCTGATTGTAGTTGTCCCATTGTTCGAGGGATAGCTGAGCCTTTCCTGGTGGGTCCTCTGGCTTAATGACATTCCAGTCTCCGTCAAGTGTATTAAGTTGCTGTCAGTGCACCTTGTTCTTTGAACAACAGTCTTTCGCCATGTGGCCTAGCTTGCCACAGGCATAGCACTTTAGTGCTTTCCCTTTTTTATTGTTCCTTCCCTTCATGAACCTTCCCTTGTGGTGGACTGCATCCAGTTCCATGGGTGCATAGCTATATGGGTCATGTGGCAGTGCCTTGTTAGGCGGCTTGTAGTGGTTGCTCACATGCCATGCGGGGTGGCTGTATCCTCCGTCGTGGTGTTTCTCCATCACTCACTCGAATAGTTTGTCATCGATGTTGATTGCTTGTGCGATAAGTTCATCCAGTGTGTCGACCGCTCGTCCATCGAAGGTGATTTCATCCTTCACGTTTTCCTTGAGTCCACGTCGGTACATGACCATCAGGGCGTTATCGTCCTAGTCAGTCAGTACTGAGTATTGTTTGAACTGCGTAGTGTACTCTGCAGCTGAGCGTTGTTGTTTGATGTGCTGGATCATTTGTATAGCCACTTTATCTTTGTTAGATAGTCCAAGGATCTTTTTGATCTCTTCCTTGAATCACGTCCATTTTGTCATCCATTCCATTGTGCCGTTGTGGTCTCTGTTTCCTGAGAGATGTTTGTTGACGTAAGGCTTGATCCATCAATAAGTATTACCTCTCATGTAAGTGGTTGCAAAGAGGGGCCACTTTTCCTTAGGCAGCTTTGTCTCTGGTTGGAATTGAAAGTAGACTTGGAGTTGCATGAGCCAGTCGTCAACCTTGTTTCTTTCGCTGTAGAACAGGTCTGGCTTGGCGACACTAATCTTTCCATCTGGGAAGTTGGGGTTGGTTGCTCCTGAGGTACTCATCCTTGAGGGTCTTCAAAGTGTTGCGGTCTGTACTGTACTGTCCTATCCGAGTATAGGATTAGGGTGAGAGGTGGAAGGCGGGTTGGTTCTCGCAGGAGAGGAGTGTCAAGGAGTGCGAAGGGGTTTGGTGGAACGTGGTGGTGGTGACACCTGATCAATGGCTTCGTACAAAGGATTGTATTGAAGTAGATCTAGTTGTCTGGATCACAACATGAGTTGAAGACGATTGTTCCATAAGGGAACTATCGCCGGACTATATAGTGCTGGCCTGTCGAGATGATCAAGATTGTCTTGACAGTCTTGACGTCAAGACGGGTGAGATTGTCTCGACAGTCCCACCATGTTATGCACCCTGCGTCGAGACTGGTGAGATTGTCTCGATGCTTCATGCATCATGCGTCGAGACTGGTGAGATTGTCTTGATGCTTCATGCATCATGTGTCAAGACTGGTGAGATTGTCTTGATGCTTCATGCATCATGTGTCAAGACTCCCGTGTGTGTCTCGACAGTCACGTGACCTCTTGTTGGTTGGTCACTTGACTTCCATGGTGTCCTCTTGCCTGGCCCGCGGCCTGATTGCCTATAAATAAGTGGCTCCCATCCCTGGGTCGTAACATTCTGGTGTATCTGCCCTGGGGTTTGCAGATGATACAAATCTGCTTGCTTTTGGTCACTCCTTGAAAAGTAATCTTCTGAAGTTAAAGAACACACACCACAAATGTCTATCCTGGACTGCAAGACATGGAATAGTCTTCTCACCTGAGAAATATGAAATACTTCATTTTTCCAGAAGAAGATCAGACAATCTTCAGCTCAAGCTCAGACTGGGGAATGTGATTCTCAAACCAAAAGAAGAAGTGTGAGTACTTGGAGTGTACCTAGATGCAAAGCTCCACTGGCACAAACACCAGAGGATTATTCTTCAAAAAGCACAGAAAGCACTCTCTTCCCTTTCTAGAACTTCCTATTCTACTTGGGGCTTTCCAGTTCACACATCATGTCTGGTGTACACTGCTATACTGAGATCTCTACTGAGCTATGCAGTGGGGATCTGGTTTAACCCTCTAAGAAAATCCTCCAATATCTCTTCTCTTGTTTCATTTCAAAACAGATGTCTAAGACTTATTGGGGGTGCTTTCAAAGCCACTCCTTCTTTTCTATTAGAGAGTGAGCTTTTTCTTCTATCTCTAGACCTCTACTTTAAATTTCGCACTGCCTGTTTTCTTTCTTCTATTCAAAAATCCCCTCTCAAATAATTTCTTGACAGTATCTTTTCCACTATTTCCAGCTATACCTCTCTCTTGAAGAAACCTTTAAAGAAATCCTCAACTATCTCTCCTAAGTGGAAATTCACTTGGTTAAGTCAAATAACTACTAACCAGGCTAGTTCAAAGAAAGAACTACAAAAGCTCTTTACTAAAGAGTGGGGCCTGCGAAGACTCAAACCTCCACGCGGTGCAGGCTGGGAACCTCGGGGCAGCGATGGCAGGCAGTCTCCCAAGCTGCTTGTAGTCGCTGCACCGAGAGCTAATTGAGTCACCGGTCAAGCTGCTGGTGCCCGTGGAGCGACAGGCCACCGGAGGTGTTGTGCAGGCACCCTGGACGCCCCCGTGAAGTGACATCAGCAGAACAGAGGACTTTGACCAAACTGGTTATGAAAACCACCTGACAGATGTCTACCGTGTACACTACAGCCCGAAGCCAGCCTTGCAACTGGTGGATGTGAAGTCTAGACACCTGACAGGGCACCTCTGGAGTAGACGAGAGGAGTTCCTATCGCACACCCCCCTTCTGGCAGAGTCTCCAGCAGCTGATGCATCGAGGATCTTGTTCTAGGAGAGGAGTGATGTCTGTACCGCAGTGTTGTTAATCGAACGGGGACTACGTGTTAAAGAAGGTGAGCAGGTGGCACGAAGGGTTTCCACCACTCCAGTACCTAAGGGCTGTGTGATAGTCAAAGTGCTGGCTTGATGGTTTTGCCTAAGGTCTTGCCACGGATTCTCTTCAGGCCACCTACGGACTGGGGCTAAGGCACTGGAGGTTCTCCAGTGGGCCACCACATACATCCGGGGTCCCACAGGCGACAGCGGGCAGACGGAGACTTCTCCCTACTTGGTTAGTGGGCTGGAAAGGTGGTCCTGCAGGTGCTGGCATGGCCTGCAGGGTCCGTAGAGCCTGCAAGGCATGGTCGGCCTCTGTACAAGAGATCTACAGAGATAACATGAAACAGCGAGAGCTGCGGGGTGTGGCATATAATGGCAGTGATGGCAGTAGGGTCTGGGCCTACTACAAGACTGTCTATATAGCCCGAGAGGACAGAAGTGTATGCCGGTCCGTACAGAGTGCAGGCTCAGGCTGCAAATGACGGGCTCAAGGAGCAAACTGCAGTTGGAGCGTGGGCTCCGGGCTGGCAACCCGGCGCTCCGAAGCAGGACCTAGGGGTGAGCGTACACGGCGGAGTGCAAAAGACCTCAGGACTGCGGGGAAGCGTGGCAGAGACCCTGCACGGGATGTCGACTCTGCGCTATGCCTCGGCATAGCTCAACTGTGGTAAGAAGACAAGTGCTCAGAGGACAGGCAAGCCAAGAAGAGCTAGAAGAAGCAACTAAGCTCAAGAAGAAAGCTGTCAGAGAAGGCAAACAGAACACCTTCAGAAAACAAGTTCATGAGCTAGCCAGTTCCTCAAAATTCTGGAAGCTTGCAAAGTGGGGAAAATCAAAAGCTAACAAGACCCCTGATCTTCCTCTGGTCCCTGATCTGGAGACTCAAGAAGGACTAGCCAAAAGCTTTGAGGAGAAGACAAAATCTTTCTCAGCTCAATTCTTTCCAGAAGCACGTGTTCCAGAACCAAGTACAGAAAGTCACCAGAGTACCCCAGAGATCCAGCTTTCTCAGGAGGTTACCACTGAAGAAGTGGAGCAAATTCTGAACAAGAAGAAACCTTTTACAGCAGGAGGAAAAGACAAGCTGCCAAATGGATTTCTGAAAGCTCTGGGTCCCAAGTTCTGCCAAGCTATAGCTGTTCTCACATCAACATGCTGGAGACTGGAATACTTTCCAGAGAAATTCAAGAATGCAAAAACAGTCTGTCTAAGAAAACCTGGCAAGGGAATCTATAACCAAGCTAAAGCCTGGCGCCCTATAGCTCTGCTAAACACAACTGGCAAGCTGATGGAAGCTATTACAGCAGCCAGACTAAGCAAGGTAGCAGAAGAGGCTAAACTCTTGCCAGAAATCCAGATGGGGTTCAGGAAAGGCAGATCAACTGAATCAGCACTTTTCCTTCTAACTTCCCAAGTGGAAAAAGTCTGGAAAGAAGGCATGGTTACATCTCTACTTTCTCTGGACATCTCAGGAGCATATGACAGAGTTCTTCCAGAGATTCTTCAAAAGATTCTGGAGAGAAAAGGAATCCCTCTCTGGCTAACTTCTTGGATCTTCTCTTTCTGTACCAGATGTACCACCACTCTAGTTTTTGATGACTCTGAGTCCTCTTCTATTCCTATTCACTGTGGAGTTCCCCAAGGTTCCCCTTTGTCTCCTATTCTTTTTCTATTCTATATTTCTGAACTTCATGAGACTGTACATTCTCCTACTACTGGTGTTTCTGCTCTGGGATTTGCAGATGATACAAATCTGCTTGCATTTGGACACTCTCTTAAAAGCAACCTTCTGAAGTTGAAGAATACACATCTTAAATGTCTATCTTGGGCTGCAAGACATGGAATGGTCTTCTCTCCTGAGAAATATGAAATACTTCATTTTTCCAGAAGAAGATCAGACAATCTGCAGCTCAAGCTTAGACTTGGGAATGTGATTCTAAAACCAAAAGAAGAAGTGCGAGTATTGGGAGTGTACCTGGATGCCAAACTCCACTGGCACAAACACCAGAGAATTATTCTTCAAAAAGCACAAAAAGCACTATCTTCTCTTTCTAGAACCTCTTACTCCACCTGGGGCTTTCCAGTTCTCACAGCACGCCTTGTGTACACTGCAATACTGTTACGACCCAGGATGAACACAGTCTTTATATACTCACAGAAAGCAGCAGACAGGATACTGGACGGAAGTACCAGACAGCGTGACACGGGAACCGGTCACGTGACCGGCAAGACAAACCAGGGGGTGCTCACCGCAGCATGCATATGCACGAACAAGTGAGCAAAGTGAGCAGAGCTCACCCAGCTCGCCGCAGCGTGCATGAAAAGTGAGCAAAGTGAGCAGAGCTCACCCAGCTTGCCGCAGCGTGCATGAAAAGTGAGCAAAGTGAGCAGAGCTCACCCAGCTCACCGCAGCGTGCATGAAAAGTGAGCAAAGTGAGCAGAGCTCACTCTGCTCACAAACTGGGCACTATATAGCCAGGCGATAGTTCCCCTATGGAACGATCGTCTTCAACTTATGTTGTGATCCAGACAACTAGATCTACTTCAATACAATCCTTTTGTACAAAGCCGTTGATCAGGTGTCACCACCACCACATTCCACCAAACCCCTTCGCACTCCTTGACACTCCTCTCCTGCGAGAACCAACCCACCTTCCACCTCTCACCCTAATCCTATACTCGGATAGGACAGTACAGTACAGACCGCAACACTTTGAAGACCCTCAAGGATGAGTACCTCAGGAGCAACCAACCCCAACTTCCCAGATGGAAAGATTAGCGTCGCCAAGCCAGACCTGTTCTACAGCGAAAGGAACAAGGTCGAAGACTGGCTCATGCAACTCCAAGTCTACTTTCAATTCCAACCAGAGATAAAGCTGCCTAAGGACAAGTGGCCCCTCTTCGCAACCACTTACATGAGAGGCAATGCTTATCAATAGATCAAGCCCTACATCAACAAACATCTCTCAGGAAACAGAGACCACGACAGCACAACAGAATGGATGACAAAATGGACATGATTCAAGGACAAGATCAAAAGGATTCTTGGACTATCTAACAAAGACAAAGTGGCTATACGAATGATCCAGCACATCAAACAACAACGCTCAGCCACAGAGTACACCACGCAGTTCAAACAATACTCAGTACTGACTGACTGGGACAACAACACCCTGATAGTCATGTACTGATGTGGACTCAAGGAAAACATGAAGGATGAAATCACCTTCGACAGACAAGCAGTCGACACACTGGACGAACTCATCGCACAAGCAATCAACATCGATGACAAGCTATTCAAGTGAGCGATGGAGAAATGCCACAGCGGAGGATACAGCCACCCCGCATGGCATGTGAGCAACCACTACAAGCCGCCTAACAAGGCACCACCACATGACCCATATGGCTATGCACCTATGGAACTGGATGCAGTCCACCACAAGGGAAGGTTCACGAAGGGAAGGAACAACAAAAAGGGGAAAGCACTGAAGTGCTATGCCTGTGGCAAGCTAGGCCACATGGCGAAAGACTGTTGTTCAAAGAACAAGGTGCACCGACAGCAACTTAATACACTCGACGGAGACTGGAATGTCATCAAGCCAGAGGACCCACCAGGAGAGGCTCAGCTATCCCTTGAACAATAGGACAACTACGATCAGACATTGGAAGCAGCCCACCAACTGGCAACATCAGGAGGCAAGAACCTACCAGAACAGACAGGTCAGGACAAGGGACAGAAGCCCTTAACCACCTCTGATGGGGACCGAGACAAACCCGCGTCTATCAAAGAAGAAATACCACAAGGAAGCTATGCTTACAGCATAGACCTACGAAATCTACAGCACGGCAAACTACAGTGGAGGTTTTGCACAAAGCACTACTGCACCTACCACAAACAACTACGAAGGTACGGAGGACATTCACCCTACCACACCACCTGCCACAAGCATTGGGTCAATTGCGAGAAGGATGTGTGTGAGATCCATCTTTGGGACAAACGCCAACACACTGCATTCCCCGGGCACACACATGATTGGCACAAACACCTTATGTTCCTACAGCAAGGCAACAACTACAACTGCTATGTTGACAATTGGCAGTACTGCCTCAAGCCTGGATGTGACAAGCATCAGCAAGACAAATTCATGAACAGATTCCTCAGAACTGATGGGAATGGCTGGACCCATTGCCCAGTCAGTGGTAAGACACTTTGATCAGGAAAAGACTGAACTCCCTTGTCAAGGGGTGACATCGGGAGCTTAACAACATGACCCCTAGCAACGCAAAGCACCTGCGATTGCCTGTGTCACTACACGCCAACATGCCAGTACGGACATACACACTTGTGGACTCTGGAGCCAGTGGAAACTACATCTCAAGACAACTTTATGATACCCTCGGCACTGGAAGGAGACGCAAGCAGCAGCCCTATCAGCTCGCGATGGCAAATGGACAGACAGAGCTAGTCTGCCATGAGACACAGCCAATGGAAATGGTTACCGGACACCATGCTGAAAGAATCCACCTTGATATTGTCGAGTTGGCCACTCAGGATATCTATTTGGGGATACCTTGGCTAAAGAAGCACAACCCAGTTGTTAACTGGAAGACAGGAGTACTCACGTTTAGGAACTGCACTAACAACACAGCTCAGACCTGTTACCAGCCGCAGAAGGCGTGGACAGATGAGGGAAGGAGTCCTCAGTGGAACCTCACTGACAGAAAGGACAACTCTCAAAAGAAGAGGTCTGCCTTGACAGGCACACCCCAGAACCAGGTGGCCAAACAGTCAGAGATGAAGAGAAAGGAAGTTGTTAACCCTCTGGAGATCCCTGAAGAGTACTGACCTGGGTATGATAACCTCTTTCAGGAAGAGACAACAACAGCAGTGTTGCCTAAGCACCAATCTTGGGATCATGAGATCAAGTTGCAACCAGGGACAGAGCCAGAATTTGGACCAATTTACCAGTTATCAGAGAAAGAGCTCCAAGTACTTCACGAGTACCTGGAGGAAAACCTGAAAAAAGGTTTCATTCGAGAATCTCAATCGCCAGCAGGATACCTGATACTATTTGCACCAAAGAAAGACAGAAGTCTCCGACTTTGTGTGGATTACAGGAAACTCAACAACATTACCATCAAGAACTGATATCTGTTGCCAAATGCGAATGAATTGTGAGACAGGATCAGCCAAGCTACAATCTTTACCAAGCTGGACTTGAAAGGAGTATACAACCTGATACGCATGAAAGAAGGAGAAGAATGGAAGACAGCCTTCAGAACCTGATACAGACACTACGAGTATCTGGTTATGCTATTCAGACTCACGAACACACCAGCAACATGTCAAGCATTAATCAACAACATCATCAGAGCACACCTGGACCAAACAGCTATCGCCTACCTGGACAACATTCTTGTCTACTCGAACACGCAACAGGAACATACCAAACATGTGAAGGATGTTCTACGATGCCTACAACAGGCAGGGCTCAAGCTCAACCCAAAGAAATGCGAGTTCAACAAACTGGAAGTTGAATTCCTTGGATATGTTATAGGGATTGAAGGGATCAAGATTGACCCTGAGAAAATCAAAGTGATTCAGCAATGGCCAACACTGATGTCAGTTAAGGAAGTACAAGCCTTCCTAGGATTTGCCAACTTCAACCGACAGTTCATAAAGAACTACTCACAGATGGCAACACCACTGACAGAACTCACAAAGAAGGATGTGGAGTACCGGTGGACGGAGAGACAACAAAAAGTATTCCAACAGCTCAAGGACACTTGCGCCAAGGAACCAGTTCTCCTCAACTTCAAGACAGGCCAACCAACATGAATCAAGACAGACGCTTCAGATCAGGCAGTAGGAGTATGTCTATACCAACAGGCAGACAGCAAGTGGCACCCAGTTGCCTACTACTCACGAAAAATGACACAAGCGGAACAAAACTATAATATCCACAACAAAGAGCTATTGGCAGTTGTCAACACACTTGAACACTGGAGAGTGTACACGGAAAGCAGTTCTGAACTCACTGTTCTCACAGACCACAAGAATCTGACAATGTTCACAACAACCAAGAAGCTGAACAGATGGCAAGTCAGATAGGCTGAACTCCTAGGGCAACACAAGTTCAAGATCTTGTACACCCCTGGACAAGACAACAGGAGAGCAGACGCACTAAGCTGACGAAAAGACCACATGGAAGATGATGAATGCCAAGGAATGATCTTACAGCAGGACCAGCAAGGAAACCTGGTGCCTCAGCCACAGATCAACAAGCTCACGGCAGAAGACACTGAAGAACTAATAAGGAACTACCACAACAATCCAGCACATGGTCACCCAGGAATCTCCAAGACCACAGACCTTATCCAACAGGCAGGGAACAATGTCATTAACCTCTGACAACATGTCACAAACTACATCAGCAAGTATCTACTATGCCAGAAAAACAAACATGGAAGACATAAGCCATACGGAGAAGGACACCCGAACATGATACTGAGAGGCTTGTGGGAAGACGTGTCAATGGACTTCATCACAAAGCTACCCAAGTCCAAAGACCCAGTCACAGGAATCACCTACGACTTGATTATGGTGATAGTGGACAGATTCACAAAATATCTAATAGTGGTACTATTCAAGGAGACCCACACAGCAGAACAGTTGGGACACCTTTTACTGGACAGATTAGTCAGAGACCACGGAGTTCTGATCACGATCATTACAGACAGAGACAAACTCTTCACATCCAACTACTGGAAGACAATCAGTGCAGCCATGGGAACAAAACCCAAAATGTCTACAGCCTATCACCCATGAACTGACGGCTAGACAGAGCAAGCAAACCAAGTCCTGGAGACTTACTTACAGTATTACATCAACCAGACCCACAGCAATTAGGTACAGTTATTACCGGTGGCACAGCTGGCAATCAACCAGCACAGATCAGACTCAACAAAGGAATCACTATTTTTTGCCAATTTTGGATGACATGTGAACATTGGGATGCCAAGCAGAGCTTCACCAAACACAGAGAAAGCACTCCAACATGACAAGCTCCTATGACAAACACACACAATGATAAGGCACTACCTTCAAGAGACCTCAGAAAGAATGCAACATCAAATAGACAAGAAATCAAAAATGGCACCTCAGCTAAAGAAGGGGGATAAAGTCTACCTCCTTACAAGAAATTGGAAAACAAAGAAACCAAAGACAAAGAAACTTGACAACATCAAGGTCAGACTATTTTCAGTTGAAGAAAAAACAGGACCAGTCAACATCAAGATACAACTACCAAGGGATGCCAGAGTCTATCCAAACTTTCATATATCAATGATTGAACCAGCCGACCAGAGCACACCCTTGCAGGAAACATTCTATTACCAACCCGAAGAAGAACAAGAGTTCAAGGTTGAACAGATCCTGGCTAGAAAAAGTCAGCAATACCTTGTCAAGTGGAAAGGATACCCAGACTTGGAAAATACCTGGGAACCACTCAAGAACCTCGCGAACTGCCAGCTTCTTCTGCGACAGTTTCAGCAGGAGCAGGACTGAACAGCTTGGCCTGCAGGAGGGATGTGTCAATAACTGATCAAGTCAAATCCTCACCATCTGACTCCATCTCTTTCACCAAGCACTGAAGCTTCTGCCTTGCACAGACCTTGGCACCCTCTAACACCTTTCACTTCTGAGACAGATGAGCCTGCACTGTGGCAAGTTGTTCAAAGAGTGCATCGTGTGTTGCCTTGTCAGTGGCAACATCCTCACAGAGGTTGTCCTGGAACATGTTCAAAGATTCCCAGGACACAGAGACACAAGACCTTCCACGCCGAGTGCACGCAGCACATTTCAACTTATCATCTTCTCCCAGCATCTGGAAGCACAGACAACCACAGAGAACACAAAAGTCGCAGGGTGTACATGAAACAAAACCCTGATCGTGGATTTGAGCAGCCAGCTGAGTTCGGCTAACAGTCACACGTGACTTTGGAGGCATGACCAGATTTCATTAAGATGATGAAAGATGGAGAGAAGGATAGTGTTATGACCCAGGAGGAACACAGTCTTTATATACTCACAGAAAGCAGCAGACAGAATACTGGACAGAAGTACCAGACAGCGTGACATGGGAACCGGTCATGTGACTGGTGAGACAAACCAGGGGGTGCTTGCCGCAGCATGCATATGCACGAACAAGTGAGCAAAGTGAGCAGAGCTCACCCAGCTCACCGCAGCGTGCATGAAAAGTGAGCAAAGTGAGCAGAGCTCACCCAGCTCACCGCAGTGTGCATGAAAAGTGAGCAAAGTGAGCAGAGCTCACCCAGCTCACCGCAGTGTGCATGAAAAGTGAGCAAAGTGAGCAGAGCTCACTTATCTCACTGAGTGAGCAGAGCTCACTTATCTCACTGAGTGAGCAAAGTGAGCAGAGCTCACTCTGCTCATGAACTGGGCACTATATAGCCAGGTGATAGTTCCCCTATGGAACAATTGTCTTCAACTCATGTTGTGATCCAGACAACTAGATCTACTTCAATACAATCCTTTTGTACAAAGCTGTTGATCAGGTGTCACCACCACCATGTTCCACTAAACCCCTTCACACTCCTTGACACTCCTCTCCTGCGAGAACCAACCCGCCTTCCACCTCTCGCTCTAATCCTATACTCGGATAGGACAGTACGGTACAGACCGCAACAAATACTCAGATCTGTACTGAGCTATGCAGTGGGAATTTGGTTCAACCCACTCAGAAAATCCTCTAATATTTCCTCTCTTATCATATTCCAAAACAAATGTCTGAGACTTATTGGGGGTGCTTTCAAAGCCACTCCTTCTTTTCTATTAGAGAGTGAGCTTTTTCTTTTACCTCTAGATCTCTATTTTAAATTTCGCACAGCTTGTTTTCTATCTTCTATCCAAACCTCCTCTCTGAAAGACTTTCTTGACAGTACCTTTTCTACTATTTCTTCCTATGCTTCTTCACTGAGGAAACTTTTAAAGAAATCCTCAACTATCTCTCCTAATTGGAAGTTCACTTGGTTAAGTCAAATAACTACTAACCAGGCTAGTTCAAAGAAAGAACTACAAATACTCTTTACTAAAGAGTGGGAAAACCAATGGGAGGAGAAGAAAAGAAAAGGCTATGTTGGATGGCAGGTGTTCTGCCAAAAACCTCACTACAACAACCTAAAGCTCTACAAAGAGCTACAGAAAGCTGAGGCAAGTCTACTACTGCAAACCAGAACTGGGAGAATTGGTCTAGCAAGTTTTCTTTTCAGAGCTGGAGTCCCTGACTTTCCTACCCCCCTATGCATGTGTGGTCAAGCAGAAGAGACAGTAAAGTATATTACTTCTTCATGCTCTCTCTACTCAAGTCAAAGACAACATGCTCTCTTTAACCCCCAAGATTTCACTACTATTATTTCAAACCCAGAGCTTCTACAGAAGTTTCTGTACTGGTTTATGTCTTTGAAAAGACTAAACCAATTTAATCTGGCTTTCAAACTTCACTATTCACACTCCAACATCTAGAAGCTTTTCCTACCAGACACTACAAGATTTCCTTTTGCTACACTTTCTAGTCACCTCCCTGTCTTCAGTTTTTATTCCTTTAAAGGTTTTCTGAAGAAGTTCACTATTAGCTGGAAGATCTGCATGGCTGTAAAGCTACAAACAGTGTAAGAATCAAATCAAAAATCAAAAAAACCAAGGTCAATCTCATGACCTTCTTGATACCTGGGTGCAAGATCTGAACAATACTGAGGCATATTTTGCTGTCTCTGAGAAAGGGTGGACTAATAATAATCTAGGTCTGCAATGGTTGGAGAAAGTCTTCAACAAGTCTACCAGAACTCAGACAGGACAAAGCTGTCGTTGTCTTCTTATTGTTGATAGCCATTCTAGCCATGTTAATCTTCCTTTCCTTGAATATGTGTTAAGGCCTAGGCCGGAACAGTCTAGGTAAGCGAGGGAGGTGTGTTAGTCACACGGAACAACGTCCGACCGACCAGAGGACAAGCAGGAGCTAAGCGAGGAGCTCGACCAGAGGACGAGCAGGAGCTAAGCGAGAAGCTCGACCACGCGAAGAGACGATACCCCTCAAGGAAGACCCCCCCCTTGGGCATCTGTATAAAGACCGCCCCAAAAGCCTAGAGGGATTAGCTCTCCAGGCTGAACATCGTATTAGAACAATAGTACAGGGAGAGCTACCCACCTGTCTATTCACCTATCAAGTCCCTGTCTAGAATCCGCCCTGCGAAGCAACAGACCGTACTGATTTCTGTGTGAACCCGGCCCGGCCTTTAACAATATGCTGATGCAAATAGTATTATTATTCTTGTACTACCTCCTCATACTACCCATTGATTACAGCCTCTTGATATTGGTCTTTTCTCTCCCCTAGCACAACACTATTCCCAACAGCTTGATGTTGTGATGTGTAACAGCTTAGGCATTACATCTATCACAAAACACATCTTCTGGCCTATCTTCTACTCTGCGTGGCAAAAAAGCTTTATGTTACGACCTATAGGATGGGAGCCACTCATTTATAGGCAATCAGGCTGTGGGCCAGGCAAGAGGACACCATGGAAGTCAAGTGACCAACCAACAAGGGGTCACGTGACTGTTGAGACACACACGGGAGTCTTGACGCAGGATGCATGAAGTATTGAGACAATCTCACCAGTCTTGACGCAGGATGCATGAAGCATTGAGACAATCTCACCAGTCTTGACACAGGATACATGAAGTATCAAGACAATCTCACCAGTCTTGACGCAGGGTGCATAACATGGTGGGACTGTCAAGACAATCTCACCTGTCTTGACGTCAAGACTGTCAAGACAATCTTGATTGTCTTGACAGGCCAGCACTATATAGTCTGACGATAGTTCCCCTATGGAACAATTGTCTTCAACTCATGTTGTGATCCAGACAACTAGATCTACTTCAATACAATCCTTTTGTACGAAGCCATTGATCAGGTGTCACCACCACCATGTTCCACCAAACCCCTTCGCACTCCTTGACACTCCTCTCCTGCGAGAACCAACCCACCTTCCGCATCTCGCCCTTAATCCTATACTTGGTTAGGACAGCATGGTACAGACCGCAACACTTTACAACTGAGAATATTCAGTCAGCTTTTGAGACTACTGGTATCTTTCCCCTGAATACTTCTTGAGTACTTGATGTTCTTAATCCACCTTCTCATACACCTCAGAAACCTGCCCCTATCTGTGCTAAGACTCCTGTTACATTCAAATCTTTCTGTTATGCAATTTGAGCGCAGAAGAAAGCTACTTCCTCAGAAGGGCTTGAGCAGATCAGTGATGGCTTTGCAAAAGTTATCACAGAGCGAGATCTCTATAAAGCTACAGTGGAACAGCTAACACAGGCTCTACTAATGGAGAAGAAGAAGAAACAGCAAGGAAAGCAGCTTAATCTGCTTGGAGAGGAGGATAATAAGCCTCAGATCTTCACTCCAACAAAAATCCAAGCTGCACTTGCAAGTTGTGACAAGGCAATAGCAGAGCAGAACTTGAGCCTAACTGATTCAGTAACCTTGACCTGACTTGGCTTGAGACTTGAGACTTGGATTGATGTACAAGACGAAAGACAAGGAAGGAAAAGAGAAAAGAAGAAGAGAAGAAGCTGGGGGAGCAGGAGAAGTTCTTATAGACAGGGGATCAGGCAACGGCGGAGCAAACAGGCAAACAGTGCAGATAGGACTTCCTGGCAACAGTGGAGCATACAGGCAAACAGTGCAGATGGGACTTCCCGGCAAGGTGCGTGACTTGTGCCAGATATGCAACTGGGCCAGAACTGTGACATTACCCCCCTCCTTCACATGGCCAACTCCTGTGAGCCTCAGGCTGCTCATGGGTGTAGTTCTGTGGCTGTGGCTTCCTTGGGTATTTCTCATGGAAGTTGTAGATAGTGTCTTTGGTGTTGTCAAGATGCTCAATAGGCTCTTCAGTGGCATCTTCAATTGGCTATCTGGACTATTTGACTGGGTACTTGAACTTCTGTCAAGATGTTGCTGGCTTGGAGTCAAGGATTTCTTCAACCTGGAACTCTTCATCTGTGTCTTGACCAATGACAGGGCCAGGGTGTTCATTTGATTGGCCAGGGATAGGATTGGCAGGTGTCAGACGTAGAAGGGAAACATGAAAGACAGGGTGGATCTTGAGAGTGTGTGGAAGCTCCAGATGGCAGGCACAGCTTCCGACTGTCTTCAACACCTTGAATAGTCCAATCCACTTGTTGTCAAGCTTTTTGCATGGGTGGCGTGTCCTGATATTCTTGGTATTCAGCCAAACAAGATCTCCAGTTTGATAGGACAGTGACAGGACTTGATGCAAATTGGTGGTGTGAGCTTGAGCTTCCTGGGATAGTCGGAGTTCAGCTTGCAACTGTTCCAGAATCTGCGTTATTTCTCCAGAGATTTCCATAGCATCTTGGTTGCAGGCTTCACTTGTGGGTGTGATGCTGAGCTGTGGATGGAACCCTTTGTTGGCAAAGAACAGTGACATGCCAGAGGAATCAGACTGGGAGTTGTTCTGTGTGAACTCTGCCAGAGGAAGCTATTGGACCCAGTCATCTTGGAGATAGTTGACATAGGATCTCAGGTAATGTTCAAGCTCCTGATTCTCTTGTTCTGTCTGACTATCTGTCTCTGGGTGGTGTCCTGAGGATAGTCGTAGCATGATGTCAAGATGGGCACAGAGTGCTTTCCAGAATAAGCTGACAAACTGACCTCCTCTGTCTGAGACAATACTCCTGGGTAAGCCATGGGTACAGACAACAAACTGGATGAACATCTGGACAAGATGCGAGGTTGTCATCTCAGCACATAGCACAAAGTGGTGTTCTTTGGTGAGACAGTCAGTGATGACCCAGATGTGCTTGGCACCAGGGAAGCAGGCATCTCTTGACTTGGGCAAGTCAGTAATAAAATCCATAGCCAGATCCTGCCAATGTTGCTGAGGCATGGGAAAAGACAGCAGCTCTCCTTGGTGATCACAGGCAGGCTTTGCTTGAGAGCAGACATGACAATTCCTGATGTACTGCTGTATGATGTTCACCATCTTTGGCCAATAGTACCAACAAGACAGAAGATTGTGGGTCTTGGCAATCCCAGTGTGGCCAGCCATTGCTTGGTCATGGGCTTCTTGGAACAGGTGTAGGTGTAGCTTATTGTTCTCAGGGATCCAGAGTCAGTTCTTGTAGAAGAGACAGTTATTTTCCAAGCTGCAGTCTGAGAGAGACACTTCTCAACTGTGCCTGACACTATCTCTTAGCATCTGTGACACTGTTGCCACTGGATCACCTTCAGCAAGGTTGTTATAGGTGTTGTGGTCTGTACTGTACTGTCCTATCCGAGTATAGGATTAGGGCAAGAGGTGGAAGGTGGGTTGGTTCTCGCAGGAGAGGAGTGTCAAGAAGTGCGAAGGAGTTTGGTGGAATGTGGTGGTGGTGACACCTGATCAATAGCTTTGTACAAAAGGATTGTATTGAAGTAGATCTAGTTGTCTGGATCACAACATGAGTTGAAGACAATTGTTCCATAGGGGAACTATTGTCAGACTATATAGTGCTGGCCTGTTGAGACAATCAAGATTGTCTTGACAGTCTTGATGTCAAGACAGGTAAGATTGTCTTGACAGTCCCACTATGTTATGCATCCTGTGTTAAGACTGGTGAGATTGTCTTGATGCTTCATGCATCCTGTGTTGAGACTGGTGAGATTGTCTTGATGCTTCATGCATCCTGTGTTGAGACTGGTGAGATTGTCTTAATGCTTTATGTATCCTGCGTCAAGACTCCTGTGTGTCTTGACAGTCACGTGACCTCTTGTTGGTTGGTCACTTGACTTCCATGGTGTCCTCTTGCCTGGCCCGCAGCCTGATTGCCTATAAATAAGTGGCTCCCATCCCATAGGTCATAACAATAGGCAGCTTGGATGATGTCTGAAAAAGGTGTAGCATCAGGTTCAGTGTCAACTAGTGCAGCTTCTGAACATCTCAGGATCTGGATGGGCTTGACTTGAACCTCTGAATGTGCAAGATTCTTGGGCTTAAGGATGACTTGCTCCATGAAGTCTTGACAGAGATCACTGTCTGACAGGAGGTCTTGGGAATGTCAAGTGAGGGTGTTGGCCTTGCACTGACTACCTGGACAGTAGCTGATCTTGAAATTGAAGTGTGACAAGAACTTGCTCCAACAGGCTTGACAGCAGGAAAGACACTTTGACAACATGAAGTACTCCAAGTTCTTATGATCAGAGATCACCTTGACAGGTTCTGGAGATTCTTCAAGCTCTGCTCACCATTCTTCAAAAGCACAGACAATTGCCAGCAACTCTTTGTCATAGATCTTGTAGTTGCATTCTGCTGGCAGGTGGTGGTGTGACAAGAAAGCAACAGTGTAGAACTTCTTCATGGTCTGGCTGTGACAGGACAGCACCAGAGACATAGTCAGAAGTGTCAGTCTCAACAACACACTCCTTCTCTGGATCAAAGTACTGCAGGATAGGTGCAGTCCTGAACACCTTCTTGATACTTTCAAACAAGCACTGCTCTGGGGTTTCCCACTTGAAGGCAACATTCTTCTTGGTCAGAGCTGTGAGCAGAGATGCAAGCTTGGCAAAGTCTTTGATGAACCAGTGGTAGAAGTTTGCAAAGGCAATAAAGCTCTGCACTTTCTTGAGACTGGCAGAAGGATTCCACTCCTTGATGGTGTCAGTCTTGGCTGGGTCTATGCTCACAGATCTGGGTTGGCTATCTTCAGTGGCAGACTGAATGATGAGGCCAAGGTACTTGACTTGATACACTTCAAAGTCACACTTGGAGATGTCAACTTGCAGGCTTGCATCTTGTAGTCGACTGAGAACAAGCTTGACATGCTTCCAGTGTTCCTTGAGTGTCTGACTGTAGACAAGGATGTTATCCACATAGGCAGTGCTAAAGATGTCAAGGATGTCAGGTCCCAAAACATCATTGATGTAGTTCTGGAATGTGCTTGGAGCATTGGCAAGACCAAAGGGCATGACGAGGTATTCGTAGAGGCCTGAGCGTGTGCGGAACGCAGTCTTCTATTCTTCACCTTCCTTCATCCAGATATGGTTGAAGGCCACTTCAAGAGCTCTGGAAAAACTCTCACCTAGAAACAAGCACTTCAACTGTTTTCTCTTCCTTTCTTCCTCTCTACTGTTCAGAGATTGGCAGAACACTTTTTCTTATTAATAAAAATCTGAAACTCTCTTCTCTTCATCCTACCTTCTGGAATAAAGACTTTGTTTCTCTTGAAATCTACTTGGAAAACTCTTCTACTTCTCTCTGGGTACATAATCTCTACTTCACCCCATCAAGTCAAGAAAACTACACAGAGGTATCAGAAGCTCTTCTCTGTTTACTCCAAAATACTTTACAAGAACAAGGACAACATATTCTTCTCACAGACTCAAATCTTCACCACCCAGACTGGTCAAAGAAAAGAAGACTGTACTCTGAGACTGCAAACAAGTTTCAAGACCTAATGAAAAGTTTAAATCTGGATTTAGCTATTGCACCTTTCACCCCTACCAGAGCAAGATCTCTTTCTGAAAAACCATGTTCTCCTATTGATCTGTCTTTTATTTCTTCTTCTCTTTCTAACTCTCTGATTTTCTCTAAAGTGGCTCTTCAGTTCTTTCATGGGTCTGACCACAGACCTGTACTAACCTGCCTGGACCTGGATCCTCCAAGGAAAATCTGGAAACCAGAAAGAAACTGGAGAACACTGGACTCAAACCTTGCAAGAGTAGAGTGTGAGAAGCTACACCTGCCCTTCCACTTCCAAGACAAATATGAAGTGGATGAGTACTTGGAGTATCTTGACAACTTTCTCCAAGAAATAGCAAGCAAATCCACACAGCTCCAGAAGCAATCTGGCCACTCAGTTCCCTGGTGGAATCAAGAGATCCAAAACAAGGTTAAAGAGGAAAGAAGAGTAAGAAGAAAAGTGCAAAAAAGGCAAGCAAGTCAAGAGGAACTTGAGCAAGCAACTAAGCTCAAGAAAAAGGCAGTCAGAGATGGAAAACAGAACACTTTCAGACACCAAATCCATGAGCTGGCCAGCTCTTCAAAGTTCTGGAAGCTTGCAAAGTGGGGAAAGTCCAAAGCCAACAAGACTCCTGATCTTCCTCTGGTTCCTGACCTGGAAACACAAGAAGGAATAGCCAAAACCTTTGAGGAAAAGACTAAAGCCTCCTCACAGCAGTTCTTTCCAAAAGCTCTAGTTCCAGAACCAGGCTCAGAAAGCTCCCAGACTATCTCTGAGATACAGCTCTCCCAGGAGGTAACATGGGAAGAGGTGGAGCAAATTCTGGCCAAGAAGAAACCTTTCACAGCAGGAGGGAGAGATAAGCTGCCAAATGGATTTCTGAGAGCTCTGGGGCCTAGGTTCTGCCAAGCTCTAGCTATTCTGACTTCAACATGCTGGAAACTAGAGTACTTCCCTGAAAGATTTAAGAGTGCAAAAACAGTCTGCTTGAGGAAACCTGGCAAGAGAACCTACAATCAAGCTAAAGCCTGGCACTCTATAGCTCTGCTAAACACAACAGGCAAGCTGATGGAAGCTATTGCTGCAGCCAGACTAAGCAAGATAGCAGAAGAAGCTGGACTATTGCCAGATATCCAGATGGACTTTAGGAAAGGAAGATCCACAGAAGCAGCACTTTTCCTTCTAACCTTCCAAGTGGAAAAAGTCTGGAAGGAAGGCATGGTTGCATCCCTACTCTCACTGGATATCTCAGGAGCCTATGACAGAGTTCTCCCCAAGATACTACAGCAAATTCTGAAAAGAAAAGGAATACCTGCCTGGCTAGCTTCCTGGATCTACTCTTTCTGTGATAAGCGCTCTACCACTCTTGTCTTTGATGATTCTGAGTCTTGTTCTATTCCTATTCATTGTGGAGTTTCTCAAGACTCTCCAGTATCCTCTATTCTTTTTCTATTCTACATTTCTGAATTGCATGAGACTGTGCATACTCTCTCTTCTGGTGTATCTGCCCTGGGGTTTGCAGATGATACAAATCTGCTTGCTTTTGGTCACTCCTTGAAAAGTAATCTTCTGAAGTTAAAGAACACACACCACAAATGTCTATCCTGGACTGCAAGACATGGAATAGTCTTCTCACCTGAGAAATATGAAATACTTCATTTTTCCAGAAGAAGATCAGACAATCTTCAGCTCAAGCTCAGACTGGGGAATGTGATTCTCAAACCAAAAGAAGAAGTGTGAGTACTTGGAGTGTACCTAGATGCAAAGCTCCACTGGCACAAACACCAGAGGATTATTCTTCAAAAAGCACAGAAAGCACTCTCTTCCCTTTCTAGAACTTCCTATTCTACCTGGGGCTTTCCAGTTCACACATCATGTCTGGTGTACACTGCTATACTGAGATCTCTACTGAGCTATACAGTGGGGATCTGGTTTAACCCTCTAAGAAAATCCTCCAATATCTCTTCTCTTGTTTCATTTCAAAACAGATGTCTAAGACTTATTGGGGGTGCTTTCAAAGCCACTCCTTCTTTTCTATTAGAGAGTGAGCTTTTTCTTCTATCTCTAGACCTCTACTTTAAATTTCGCACTGCCTGTTTTCTTTCTTCTATTCAAAAATCCCCTCTCAAATAATTTCTTGACAGTATCTTTTCCACTATTTCCAGCTATACCTCTCTCTTGAAGAAACCTTTAAAGAAATCCTCAACTATCTCTCCTAAGTGGAAATTCACTTGGTTAAGTCAAATAACTACTAACCAGGCTAGTTCAAAGAAAGAACTACAAAAGCTCTTTACTAAAGAGTGGGAAGACCAATGGGAAGAGAAGAAAAGAAGAAGCTATCCAGGCTGGCAGACTTTCTGTCAAAAGCCACACAAAAACAATCTGAAGCTCTACAAAGAGTTACAGAAAGCTGAGGCAAGTCTGCTACTGCAAATCAGGACTGGAAGAATTGGTCTGGCAAGTTTTCTTTTCAGAGCTGGAGTTCCTGACTTCCCTACCCCACTATGTGTGTGTGGCCAAGCAGAAGAAACTGCAAAACATATCACCTCTTCATGCTCTCTTTATTCAAGACAAAGACAACAAGTCTCTTTTAATCCCCAAGACTTCACCACTATTATTTCAAACCCAGAGCTACTACAGAAGTTCTTGTACTGGTTTATGTTTTTGAAAAGACTAAACCAGTTTAATCTAGCTTTCAAACTCCACTATTCCCAATCTAATACCTAGATTCTCTTCTCTTACCAGAAACTTCAAGATTTCTTTTGTTACATTCCCTAGTCACACTCTGCCTTCAGTTTTTATCTCTTCAAAGGTTTTCTGAAGGAGTTCACTATTAGCTAGAAGATCTGCATGGCTGTAAAGTTACTACCAGTGTAAGAATCAAATAAATAAATAAATAAAATACGGTTGAAGGCACCAACAATGTCAAGCTTGGTGTACCACACAGCTTTGCAAAGCTGGTCCAACATCTCCCGGATCAGTGGCAGGGGGTAACAGTTCTTGATGGTGATGGTGTTGAGTGCTCTGTAGTCTACACAGAAACACAATCCACGTTCTGGCTTCTTGACAAAGAGGACTGGTGCAGCAGCAGGTGATGAAGATGCTTGAATGAAGCCCTTGTTCAGGTTCTCTGTCAGGTACTTCTTGAGAACTTCAAGTTCTTCTCTGCTTATACTGTACAGAGGTCCAGAGGGTGCCTGGGTTCCTGGTTCCATCTTGATCTTGTGGTCAACTTCTGGGTGTAGAGGAGGAAGCTTGTCAGTGTTATCCTTGCTGAAGATGTCCAGGAACTTGTGGTACTGAGCAGGGAGAAGTGTGGCAGGATCCACACACTTCTTTGACTTCAACACCTGCTCAATGTCTCTCAGAGAAACACTGAACACCTGGTGATCTGGCTTGGCAGCAAGGAGAGAAAATGTGGCAGCATTGATGGGGATTGGCGTGGCAGAAAGAGGCTTGGGATTCTGAGACTTTCCAGCAGATGTCTTGGCTTCAAGATCCAAAGAGATTGGATAGCTATTGTTTGACTTGAGGCATGCAGATCAGCAGTGATCTGACTTGAACATGATTGAGGTGTTTGTCCAATCAATGTGTGGCCTGTGCTTCTGGAGCCATGGCATCCCCAGAATCACATCATAGTGAAGATCAGGAGACACAAAGAGAGAGACTTCTTCCTGGTGCACGCTATATGCTGTGGTCATGATTGTCTTGGCAAGATGTGTGGTTTGTGATGTCTTGCCATCAAACAATCACAATGTGCGTGGGTAGGGGAGAGGTTCTTGGTGAAGAGATTGCGCAAAGGAAGCACCAATGCAGCCAAATGCTGAACAGCCAGAGTCAATAAGAGTATTGCACTTGAATTTCCCATCTAGGATACAAGGAAGAAACAAGCACTTGCTGTCTAATTGCTGGTCTGGAGACAGATAGCCAATATGGAGATCCTTTTCATGTTCTTGGGTGTGATGATAACCAAGGACTACTTGTTTTCCGACTCTGGAGTAGTCTCAACAGTGGCAGACTTGGTGGTGGTTGTGGTGGTGGCAACAACAGGCATGCTTTTCACTGGACAGAAGGTTGAGATGTGACCTTGGTTCCCACAGTAGAAGCAGAGGCCTTTGCTTTGGTGATGTTCTCACTTTTCTGGTGTCAGCTTAGAGCAGCTGAGATCCATGGTAGGACTTGGTGGCTGTGGCGTGAAGGCTGGCTTGATAAACCCTGGACACAGAACTGAAGCTCCTGACTGTGGAACTGAGACTTGGGTGGGAGGTGCTTGACATGGACAGCAAGAGTTGGCAGAAGTGGCACACAACTGGTTGTCCTGCAGCTGGCATTTCTCAACAAGCTTCTGATAGCTGATGTCCTTGAGGTTGATACTGACAAGCTGCTTGGCAAGCTCTTCAGAGACAGTGCATCAAAGATGGCACTTCAAGACCTTGTTGTTGAAGCCTGTGCGTGGAGCATACTGATTGAACTCTGTGAAGAATTCAGTGAAGGAACAGTTGGCCTGACGCAAGGCGATAAGCTTCCTCTGAGCTAGGAACTCTGAGTCTGAGTTGGAGAAGGTGTTCTGGAGATCTTGGATAATGTTGTGCCAGTCAATGTACTGGCCAGCTGTGATCTTAGCTGAGATGTAGGACTGTGCAGTGCCAGTCATGCGTGAAAAGACGTACACAATCTGCGATGTTTCTGTGGGGTACCAGTCAGTGTTGAGTGTTATCTTGAGTGACAGTGACATGATGAAGCTCTCAAGCTTCTCATGCGTGATTTCTGTGTTTCCACCATCACCACTGAAGATCTCTGGGTCAGCAGTGTGTTCAGACTTGGACTTGGGAGTAGTGTTAGTAGCTTGAATTCACATGAACTCTGCAAACATGTTGCGAAGGAACTTGTCATTTCCAGCAACTGGCATAGCTTGGTCTGGTTGTTGAGATATGACAAGAATATGAACATGGCTTGGTGAAGTGTGTTATGGTTGGGTTGGTCTTTTGTAGTGTGACAAGGCAATAGCAGAGCAGAACTCAAGCCTAACTGATTCAGTAACCTTGACCTGACTTGGCTTGAGACTTGAGACTTGGATTAATGTACAAGACGAAAGACAAGGAAGGAAGAAAAAGAGAAAAGAAGAGAAGAAGCTGGGGGAGCAGGAGAAGTTCTTATAGGCAGGGGATCAGGCAACAGCAGAGCAAACAGGCAACAGTGCAGATGGAACTTCCGGGCAAGGTGCATGCAGATAGAACTTCCCGGCAAGGTGCATGCAGATGGAACTTCCCGGCAAGGTGTGTGACTTATGCCAGATATGCAACTGGGCCAGAACTGTAACACACACTCCTTGACACTCCTCTCCTGCGAGAACCAACCCACCTTCCACATCTTGCCCTAATCCTATACTTGGATAGGACAGTACAGTACAGACCACAACACTTTGAAGACTCTCAAGAATGAGTACCTCAGGAGCAACCAACCCTGGATTCCCAGATGGAAAGATTAGCGTCACCAAGCCAGACCTGTTCTACAGTGAAAGAAACAAGATCAACAACTGGATCATGCAACTCCCAAGTCTACTTTCAATTCCAACCAGAGATGAAGCTGCCTAAGGAAAAGTGGCCCCTTTTTGCAACCACTTACATAAGAGGTAATGCTTATTGATGGATCAAGCCCTACATCAACAAACATCTCTCAGGAAACAGAGACCACAACAGCATGACAGAATGGATGACAAAATAGACATGATTCAAGGACAAGATCAAAAAGATCCTTAGACTATCTAACAAAGACAAAGTGGCTATACAAATGATCCAGCACATCAAACAACAACGCTCAGCCGCAGAGTACACCACGCAGTTCAAACAATACTCAGTACTGACTGATTGGGATGATGACACTCTGATGGTCATGTACCAACGTAGACTTAAGGAAAACATGAAGGATGAAATCACCTTCAACAGACAAGCAGTCAACACACTGGACAAGCTCATCACACAAGCAATCAACATTGATAACAAACTATTTGAGCAAGCAATGGAGAAACACCACGACAGAGAATACAGCCACCCCGCATAGTATGTGAGCAACCACTACAAGCTGCCTAACAAGGCACCACCATATAACCTATATGGCTATACACCCATGGAACTGGATGCAGTCCACCACAAGGGAAGGTTCACAAAGAGAAGGAACAACAAAAAAGGGAAAGCACTGAAGTGCTATGCCTGTGGCAAGCTAGGCCACATAGCAAAAGACTGTTGTTCAAAGAACAAAGTGCACTGACAGCAACTTAATACACTTGACAGAGACTGGAATGTCATCAAGCTAGAGGACCCACCAGAAGAGGTGCAGCTATCTCTCAAACAATAGGACAACTACAATCAGACATTGGAAGCAGCCCACCAACTGGCAACATCAGGAGGCAAGGACCTACCAGAACAGACAGGTCAGGACAAGGGACAGGAGCCCTGAACCACCTCTGATAGAGACCAAGACAAACCTGTGTCTATCAAAGAAGAAATACTACAAGGAAGCTATGCTTACAGCATGGACCCACAAAACCTACAGCACAGCAAACTACAGTGGAGGTTTTGCACAAAGCACTACTGCACCTACCACGAACAACTATGAAGGTACAGAGGACATTCACTCTACTGCGCCACCTGCCACAAGTATTGAATCAATTGCAAGAAGGATGTGTGTGAGATCCACCTTTGGGACAAACACCAACACACCACATTCCCCGGACACACACATGATTAGCACAAACACCTCATGTTCCTACAGCAAGGCAACAACTGCAACTGCTATGTCAACAATTGGCAGTACTGCCTCAAACCTGGATGTGACCAGCATCAGCAAGACAAATTCACAAACAGATTCCTCAGAACTGATGGGAATGGCTGGATCCATTGCCCAGTCAGTGGAAAAACACTTCAATCAGGAAAAGACTGAACTCTCTTGTCAAGGGGTAACATTGGGAGCTCAACAACATAACTCCTAGCAACGCAAAGCACCTGTGATTGCCTGTGTCACTACATGCCAACACGCCAGTACAGACATATACACTTATTGACTCTGGAGCTAGTGGAAACTACATTTCAAGACAACTTTACAACACCCTTGGCACTGGAAGAAGACACAAGTGGCAGCCCTATCAGCTCACAATAGCAAATAGACAGACAGAGCTAGTCTGCCATAAGACACAGCTAATGGAAATAGTTACTGGACACCATACTGAAAGGATCCACCTTGATATTATCAAGTTAGCCACTCAGGATATCTATTTGGGGATGCCTTGGCTAAAGAAGCACAACCCAGTTGTTAACTGGAGGACAGGAGTACTCATGTTTAGGAACTGCACTAACAACACAGCTTGGACCTGTTACCAGCCACAGAAGGTGTGGACAGATGAGGGAAGAAGTCCTCAGTGGAACCTCACCAACAGAAAGGACAACTCTTAAGAGAAGAGGTCTGCCTTGACAGGCATACCCCAGAACCAGGTGGCCAAACAGTCAGAGATGAAGAGAGAGGAAGTTGTTAACTCTCTGGAGATCCCTGAAGAGTACTGACCTGGGTATGATAACCTCTTTCAGGAAGAGACAACAATAGCAGTGTTGCCTAAGCACCAACCTTGGGATCATGAGATCAAGTTGCAACCAGGGACAGAGCCAGAATTTGGACCAATTTACCAGTTATCAGAGAAAAAGCTCCAAGTACTTCGTGAGTACCTGGAGGAAAACCTGAAAAAGAGTTTCATTCAAGAATCTCAATCACCAGCAGAATACCCAATACTATTTGCACCAAAGAAAGACAGAAGTCTTCAACTTTGTGTGGATTACAGGAAACTCAACAACATTACCATCAAAAACCAATATCTGTTACCAAATACAAACAAATTGTGAGACAGGATCAGCCAAGCTACAATCTTTACCAAGCTGGACTTGAAAGGAGTATACAACCTGATACACATAAAAGAAGGAGAAGAATGGAAGACAGCCTTCAGAACCTGATACAGACACTACAAGTATCTGGTTATGCTATTCGGACTCACAAACACACCAGCAACATGTCAAGCATTGATCAACAACATCATCAGAGCACACCTGGACTAAACAGCTATCACCTACTTGGATGACATTCTTGTCTACTCAAACACGCAACAGGAACATACCAAACATGTGAAGGATGTTCTACAATGCCTACAAAAGGCAGGGCTCAAGCTCAACCCAAAGAAATACAAGTTCAACAAACCAGAAGTTGAATTCCTCAGATACATCATAGGAATCAAAGAGATCAAGATCAACCCTGAGAAAATCAAAGTGATTCAACAATGGCCAACACTGACATCATTTAAGGAAGTACAAGTCTTCCTAGGATTTGCCAACTTCAACTGACAGTTTATTAAGAACTACTCACAGATAGCAACACTACTGACAGAACTCACAAAGAAGGATGTGGGGTACTGGTGGACAGAGAGACAACAAAAAGTATTCCAACAGCTCAAGGACACTTGCGCCAAGAAACCAGTTCTCCTCAACTTCAAGACAGGCCAACCAACATGAATCAAGATGGATACTTCAGATCAGGCAGTGGGAGCATGTTTATGCCAACAGACAGATGACAAGTGGCACCCATTTACCTACTACTCACAAAAAATAACACAAGCGGAACAGAACTATGATATCTATGACAAAGAGCTACTGGCAGTTGTCAACGCACTCGAACACTGGAGAGTGTACACAGAAAGCAGTTCTGAACTCACTGTTCTCACAGACCACAAGAATCTGACAATGTTCACAACAACCAAGAAGCTGAACAGACAACAAGTCAGATAGGCTGAACTCCTAGGGCAACACAAGTTCAAGATCTTGTATACCCCCAGACAAGACAACAGGAGAGCAGACACACTAAGCTGACAAAAAAACAACATGGAAGATGATGAACACCAAGGAACAATCTTACAGCAGGACCAGCAAGGAAACCTGGTACCTTGACCACAGATCAACAAGCTCACGGCAGAAGACACTGAAGAATTAATAAGAAACTACCACAATAACCCAGCACATGGTCACCCAGGAATTACCAAAACCACAGACCTGATCCAACAGGCAGGGAACAATGTCATCAATCTCTGACAACACATCACAAGCTACATCAACAAATGTCTACTATACCAGAAAAACAAGTATGGAAGACACAAGCTATATGGAGAAGGACACCTGAACATGATACCAAGAGGCCTGTGGGAAGATGTGTCAATGGACTTCATCACCAAGCTACTCAAGTCCAAAGACCCAGTCACAGGAATCACCTACAACTTGATTATGGTGATAGTGGACAGATTCACAAAATACCTAATAGTAGTACTATTCAAGGAGACCCACACAGCAGAACAGTTGGGACACCTCTTACTGGACAGATTGGTCAGAGACCACGGAGTTCCAATCACAATCATTACTGACAGAGACAAACTCTTCATATCCAACTACTGGAAGATAATCAGTGCAGCCATGGGAACAAAACCCAAAATGTCTACAGCCTATCACCCACGAACTGACAGCCAGACAGAGCAAGCAAACCAAGTCCTGGAGACTTATTTGCGGCATTACATCAACCAGACCCACAGCAATTGGGTACAGTTATTACTGGTGGCACAGCTGGCAATCAACCAGCACAGATCAGACTCAACAAAGGAATCACTATTCTTTGCCAATTTTGGACAACATGCGAATATCGGAATGCCAAGCAGAGCTTCACCAAACACGGAGAAAGCACTCCAACATGACAAGCTCCTACAACAAACACACATGATAATAAGACACTACCTTCAAGAGACCTTGAAAAAAATACAGTGTCAAATAGACAAAAAATTGAAAATGGCATCTCAGCTAAAGAAGGGGGATAAAGTCTACCTCCTCACAAAAAATTGGAAACCAAAAAAGCCAAAGACAAAGAAACTTGACAATATCAAGGTCAGACCATTTTCAGTCGAAGAGAAAACAGGACCAGTCAACATCAAGATACAACTACCAAGGGATGCCAGAGTCCATCCAAACTTTCATATATTAATGATTGAACCAGCTGACCAGAGCACACTCTTGCAGAAAACATTTCATTATCAACCTGAAGAAGAACAAGAGTTCGAAGTTGAACAGATCCTGGCTAGGAAAGGTCAGCAATACCTTGTCAAGTGGAAAGGATACCCAGACTTGGAGAATACCTGGGAACCACTCAAGAACCTTGTGAACTGCCAGCTTCTTCTGCGACAGTTTTGGCAGGAGCAGGACTGAACAGCTTGGCCTGCAGGAGGGACATGTCAATGACTGATCAAGTTAAATCCTCACTGTCCAACTCCATCTCTTTCACCAGACACTGAAGCTTCTGCCTTGCACAGACCTCGGCGCCTTCCAACACCTTTCACTTCCGAGACAGACAAACTTACACTGTGGCAAGTTGTTTGAAGAGTGTGTCGCATGTTACCTCTTCAGTGGCCACATCCTCACGAAGTTTGTCCTGGGATATGTTTAGAGATTCCCAGGACACAGAGACACAAGACCTCCCGCGCTGAGTGCACACAGTATATTTCAACTTATTATCTTCCCCTGGTATCTGGAAGCACAGATGACTACGGAAAACACAAAAATTGCAGGGTGTACGTGACATGAAATCCTGATTGTGGATTTGAGCAGCAAGCTGAGTTCAGCTAACAGTCACACATGACTTTGGAGACATGACCAGGTTTCATCAAGATGATGAAAGATGGAGAGGAGGATAGTGTTACAACCCAGAAGGAACACAGTCTTTATACTCACAGAAAGCAGCAGACAGGATACTGGACAGAAGTACCAGGCTGCATAACACAGGAAGTAGTCACATGACCAGCAAGACTGACCAGGGGTGTTGGGATAATCAGTGTCGGTGACACTTCAGAATAACAAGGCACTTAGAAGACAATAGGATCTTGTATTCAATAGGATGTACTAAGATATTCGTCTACAATGAAAAATGAGAAAACCTTCCTTCCTACCAATCTAGGGTTAGCGCCCTTCTTTAAGTCACGTGGTATGATGTTGCAGATCACCCAACTTCAACAAGAGGTTGCTCGCCGCAGTATGTATATGCGTGAGCAAAGTGAGCAGAGCTCGCCCAGCTCACCACAGCATGCATAAACAGTGAGCAAAGTGAGCAGAGCTCACCGATCTCACCAAGTGAGCAAAGTGAGCAGAGCTCACTGAGCTCACAGACTGAGCACTATATAGTCTGGTGATAGTTCCCTTATGGAATGATCATCTTCAACTCATGTTGTGATCCAGACAAATAGATCTACTTCAATACAATCTTGTACGAAGCCACTGATCAGGTGTCATCACCACCACATTCCACCAAGCCCCTTCACACTCCTTGACACTCCTCTTCTGCGAGAACCAACCTGCCTTCCATATCTCGCTCTAATCCTATACTCGGATGTTAAGGCCTAGGCCGGAACAGCCCAGGTAAGCGAGGAAGGAGTGTTAGTCATGCGGAACAACATCCGACCGATCCGGTGGACAAGCAGGAGCTAAGCGAGGAGCTCGTCCGGTGGACGAGCAGGAGCTAAGCGAGGAGCTTGTCCACGCAAAAGGATGATACCCCTTGAGGAGACCCCCCCCCTTGGGGCATCTGTATAAAGACCCCCCAAAGGGCCCGGAGGGATTAGCTCTCCAGGCTGAACACACAATACAAACCCATTGTACTGAGACAATAGCACAGGAGAGTTACCCCACCTGTCTATTCCTCTACCAAGTCCCTGTCTAGAATCCACCCCACAAAGCAACAGACCAAGCTGCCTTCTGTGTGAACCCAGCCTGGCCTTTAACAGTTTCAGCCTCTAACATATAGAACACTGACTCAATACGATGGTGGATCCACGAAGCCCTACCCCTTCTCAGGTGGCCCAAGCCCAGGCTGCTCAGGCGGCTCAGGCCCAGGCTGTCCAGGCAGCACCTATTGTTAACCTACCCCTGAAGCCCTTGAAGGTAGGTGCCCCAAAGAGGTATGATGGATCCAGGGGAGGACTGGAGTTGTTCTTCTCACAGCTGGAGCTCTACTATAGGTTCAACACAGCCCAGTTCCCAACAGACCAGGAGAAGGTGCTATTTGCAGCCTTCTACCTGGAAGGACCAGTCTTCGCTTGGTTCAATGTCTACTTAAGGGATTACCTAGACAATCAGGCAGACCCCAAGAAGCAAGAAGACAATACCTGACAGGTTATGGGAAGCTTGAAAACCTTTAAGACAGCCATGAGGAAGATGTTTGGGATCCTTGACAAGGAAAGAGATGCAGAACGAAAGCTCCAAGCACTGTGGCAAACTGGATCAGCATCAGAATTCACAGCGAAGTTCCAACAACTAGCAGTGAGGACTCAGTGGAGGGACAGTGCACTAACAGCACTATTCTACCAAGGCCTCAAGGAACAAGTCAAGGATGACATCGTGTGAGGAGACTGACCAACCAAGCTCTACAAAATAATCAAGACTGCAGCTTGCATCAACAACTGACAGTTTGAGAGAGAGCTTGAGAAGTGAGGCAAGCAGACAAAACTATGAGTGAAGAAAAAGCCAACACCTGCCAAAGATAACTACAGCTTGGTACCCATGGAAATCAATGTGGTGGAACCACAAAAGAAGGAGACACAGAAGTGTTACAACTGTCAGAAAGTGGGCCACCTTGTGGTGAACTGCAGGAGTAAGAAGAAGAACAAGAAGGGCAAAGGGAAGCAGTTGAACACCACAAGCGCTTGGAAAGGCAGGGAGATAGAGGAGCCCCAGAGGGCTCCCCAAGGCACACTGCCCCACAATCACCCTGAGGCAGTACTCCTCAGAGAGGAGGACAACCTCTGACAACACGCCGAAAAACTTGAGAACATGATACAGGAAACCTTGGATCATCTCAACAAGGTCTGAAGGAAGGTTGACAGAATCCACTGGGAGGAAGACCTGATCTCCAAGTTTGACGCAACCAGCTATATAGAGGAACAGGTTGACGACAAAGAACCCCAGCCACCACCAGTCCCCGACAAACCTGTCCTTCAACAACAGGACACAACCCTATCAGAAATAGGGGAGACGTAAGTGTCATGATAAGTTGACAATACTCTCAGCATCACACAGGTCAGAGACATTGCTGATGATTGCAACCAAGACCTGTGGGAATGATGCCTCACCACATGATGCAAACAACACGTGGTAGAGTGTCAGGCCCAGGGCCTAGGCAGCTCAAAAAACTAGCAGTGCTCTTCAAAACTGGGGTTGGAAGAGCAGGCAAGACAACACCCTGGGAGGAAGGAGTCAAGCTGAGTCTTGACACAACAGCCTGCAGCCCGCACTTTCACATCAAGATCAGAGTCAATGGGCGGTTGGCTAAAGCTATGATCAACTCTGGTATGACTGGCAACTTCATGTCAGAAAGCTTTGCCAGAAGAAACAAGGTTCCAGTCCAAGGCAAGAAAGACCCCTACCAGTTGACAGTAGTGGACAGAACACCACTCTCCAAAGACAAGGGACAAGTGATGAAGGAGACCAAGAGCTTGAGACTGAGTGTCCATGGCACGATGATTGGAACAGAGGAATTTGACTTGGTCCGGATACTACATGAAGTTATATTGAGACTTCCGTGGTTGGAAAAACAAAACCCAAGGATTGACTGGAGAAGAAGACAACTAGTCTTTCCAGATAAGACACTGGTCACATCAGAACCAGGGGTGACAATTAAAGAAATCTCACTGACATGCTGGAAGAAATACCACCAGCACAGGCAGGCCTGTGTGGCCTGGATGAAACCCTGAACACAACAACTTTGCACCACGCAAGACACTGTGGGCAAGACTCAGACACCGCAGTTGCCAAGTGAGTATAAAGAATACCAGGAGATGTTCGAAGAAACAGTGATCGCAACACTACCAGAACATCAGGAGTGGGACTACAAGATTCTGCTGGAAGACAGAAAAAAACCCACACACAGCCCTATCTACACTCTGTCAGCAAAAGAGCTTGAGGCCCTGAGAGACTACCTGGACAAGAATCTAGCGAAAGAGTTCATAAGACCTTCAACATCACCAGCTGGATACCCAATATTGTTTGTGCCAAAGAAAGATAGCAAACTTTGACTGTGTGTTGATTACCAGTGGCTAAATGTGATTACGGTGAAGAACCACTACCCGCTGCCACTGATATCAGAAATCCAAGACCAGATCCAAGAAGCCAAATAGTTCACCAAGTTCAACATTCAAGGTGCTTTCAACCTGGTTAGGATGAAAGACAGCAAGGAATGGAAGACAGCCTTTCGTACAAGGTACAGGCACTACAAGTATACCGTGATGCTATTCAGCCTTACAAATGCACTGGCGACATTCCAATCACTTATTAACACTGTCCTCTGACAATACCTAGATATATTTGTCACCGCTTATATCAACGATGTCTTGGTATACACCAATGGAACCTTGGAGGAGTATAAACAGCATGTCAAAACAATCCTACATGTGCTCTGGAAAGCAGGCATGAGGTTACACCTTGATAAAAGTGTTTTCCACATGAAAGAAGTGGAATATTTGGGGTTGATCCTGACAACAGAAGGAATCTGAATAGACAACACAAAGACAGCAGCAGTACAAGACTGGCCAACACCCAAAAACCTCAAAGAAGTACAATCCTTCCTAGGATTTGCAAACTTCTACTGATGATTCATCAAGGACTACTCAAGAACAGCAGCAGCCTTGACAGAGTTAACCAGAAAGAATGAATCTTTCAGGTGGGGGGAGAGCCAACAAGCAGCCTTCCAGGAGTTGAAGAATAAATTCATCTCCACACCTATTTTGGCATTATTTGATCCCAAGAAGAGGATCATTCTGGAAACTGATGCCTCAGACCAAGCATTGGGATCCTGCTTGTGTCAACCAGACACCGACAACCGCTTACACCCTGTTGTGTACTGATCAAGAAAGTTCTCTGGCCCAGAACTGAGGTATGATATTCACAACAAAGAGTTGCTAGCAATCGTCAACACATTCCAAGAATGGAGGTCTTACTTGGAGAGGGCAAAATACACGGTAGATGTGTACTCAGACCACAAGAACCTAGCTTACTTCACAACAACAAAGAAGCTAAACTGACAGCAAGTTTGATGGGCAGAGTTGTTAGCATCATACAACTTCCAAATCCTCTACTGGAAGGGCACTGAAAATGCTCAAGCGGACACACTCAGCAGACAACCAGACCTGATGGATAAGAAAACAACAGAGGAACACCCAATCCTAGCAACAAAAGGATGAACCCTGGTCTATGCCCAACCCCAACTGGCAACAACAGAAACAAAGGGTCCACTCCTTACCCTTGGCCACAAGACAGCAAACAAAAAGGAAATTGTGCCAGAAAGAGCACAAGAGGAGGTGATCTGGAGGCACCATGACAGGCCTTTGCACAGACACTCTGGGTAAGATAAAACCTTGGAGAAAATCCAAAGGAATTACCACTTTGACAGAATGAAGTGCAAAGTGACAGAGTTCATCCACAACTGCGAACAGTGTGTGAAGAACAAGCCATCAAGACATAAGCCCTATGGGCAGGCACAGCAAATGGACCTACCCGAGGCACCATGGGAAACTATCACGATGGATTTTGTGGTCAAGTTGCTAAAGTCAACAGACCCAGCAACAAAGGTGGTATACAATAGTATTTTGGTGGTTGTTGACAAGCTCACCAAATACACCCACCTGGTCCTGTGGAAAGAGTCAGGAACTGCGAACAAACTCACAAGTGTTCTACTCAAAGAGCTGGTAAGCCACCAAGGGCTACCAAAGACAATCATCTCAGATCAAGACAAACTCTTCACCTCGAAATTCTGGAACACTTGGACAAGGCAACTTGGCATTGATACAAGGATGTCAACAGCCTACCACCCACAAACTGACAGACAAACTGAGCAGACAAACCAGACAATAGAGCAGTATCTACGACACTACATCAACCACCAGCAGGATAACTGGGTGGAACTGCTACCAATAGCCCAGTTTGCGTACAACAACCAGCAACACAGCGTGACAGGGACAACACTGTTCTTTGCAAACTACAGAAGAAACCCCTGATGGCAGGCAACAGCAGAAGGCAATGTTGTTGATGTTAGCAAACTTGCTGCTATGTATAAGATGATGAAAACAACAATCGACTGTGCCCAGAACACCACCGCCCACTGATTACACAACAAAAGGTTAAAGGGACCAACCCTGGAAAAAAGGGATAAAGTCTACCTATCAACAAAAAACCTGCACTCAAAGTGACTGAGCAAAAAGCTGGATCATGTACGAATCAGACTATTCAAAATCAAGAAGTGCACTGGGAAAGTCAACTATCAACTGAGACTACCACAAAAAGCAAGGATACACCGAGTATTCCATGTCTCACTGCTCAAACCAGCACCCAGCGACGCAGAGATCAAGACAGAATGGAACTTCAAGAATGATAAAGAAGAGTACGATGTCAAAAGGATCCTGGATAGTCGAAGAAACAGACAGAAAACTGAGTACCTGGTGAAGTGGTTAGGATTTGACAAAGAGGAAAATTTATAGGAACCAACCAAGAACTTCAGCTCTGCGATGAACCAGAAGCTGGTGGATTACCACCAAGCAAACCCGCAGTGACCAGGTCTGACAGAGACAACAGCTTGAGAGAAGCCAAAGTCTCTGAAGAGAAGATGTCCTCAAAGGACAGTGGAGCAGCAGCCTGACTGGCCTTCTGTTTGCGGATAACATGGAGAGCTTCCTGTTCCTGAGCATCAAGGGATTCCTGATCCTTGATGGCAGACAGCTCACAACAGATGGCATCAGCCTCCTTCTGTGAGAGATGACCCAGCTGCCAGTGGAGGCAGATCTGCCAGGGAAGCAACTTTGACAATTGGTCATCAGTCTCCTGCAACTGAGCCTTGAGCTGCTCACACTCAAGTTCCATCTTCTTCCATTCTGATTCCGAGAGATGAAGGTTGCAGTGATAACTCTTCTCAACACACCAACAACAAAAAGATGATGCAGAGCTCACGACACACTTGGCGTGGTCACAACAACAAGCACTGTATGCAATTTTCAATTCCTTGCCTATTTTGCCAATACGACAAGAAAGAAAACTGCGACAACAAGTTCGAGTTGTCTGGCTTTAGTTCATAACAAAAGAGGAGCAGGAATGAAAAGGATCTGGGGACAGAACCCTTGGAGAGAGGGGATAGTGTTAAGGCCTAGACTAGAACAGCCCAGGTAAGCGAGAGAGGAGTGTTAGTCATGCAGAACAACATCCAATCGATCTGGTGGACAAGCAGGAGCTAAGCAAGGAGCTTGTCTGGTGGACAAGCAGGAGCTAAGCGAGGAGCTTGTCCAGTGGACAAGCAGGAGCTAAGTGAGGAGCTTGTCCAGTGGACAAGCAGGAGCTAAGTGAGGGGCTTGTCCACGCAAAAGGATGATACCCCTTGAGGAGACCCCCCCCCTTGGGGCATCTGTATAAAGACCCCCCAAAGAGCTCGGAGGGATTAGCTCTCCAGGCTGAACACACAATACGAACCCATCGTACTGAGACAATAGCACAGGAGAGTTACCCCACCTGTCTATTCCTCTACCGAGTCCCTGTCTAGAATCCGCCCTGCGAAGCAACAGACCAAGCCGCCTTCTGTGTGAACCCGGCCCGGCCTTTAACATCCGATAGGACAGTACAGTACAGACCACAACACTTGTGTCACAGTTCTGGCCCAGTTGCATATCTGGCACAAGTCACACACCTTGCCGGGAAGTCCCATCTGCACTGTTTGCCTGTATGCTCCGCTGTTACTGGGAAGTCCTATCTGCACTGTTTGCCTGTTTGCTCTGCTGTTGCCTGATCCCCTGCCTATAAGAACTTCTCCTGCTCCCCCAGCTTCTTCTCTTCTTCTTTTCTCTTTTCCTTCCTTGTCTTTCATCTTGTACATCAATCCAAGTCTCAAGTCTCAAGCCAAGTCAGGTCAAGGTTACTGAATCAGTTAGGCTCAAGTTCTGCTCTGCCATTGCCTTGTCACACTACAAAAGACCTACCCAACCATAACACACTTCACCAAGCTATGTTCACATCCTTGTCATGTCTTAACAACCAGACCAAGCCATGCCAGTTGCTGGAAATAACAAGTTCCTTCGCAACATGTTTGCAGAATTCATATAAATTCAAGCTACCAACACCACTCCCAAGTCCAAGTCTGAACACACTGCTGACTCAGAGATCTTCAGTGGTGATGGTGGAAACACGGAAATCATGTATGAGAAGCTTGAGAGCTTCATCATGTCACTGTCACTCAAGATGACACTCAACACTGACTGGTACCCCACAGAAACATTGTGGATTGTGTACATTTTTTCACGCACAACTGGCACTGCGCAGTCCTACATCTCAGCTAAGATCACAGCTGGCCAGTACATTGACTGGCACAACATTGTCCAAGATCTCCGGAATACCTTCTCTGACCCAGACCCAGAGTTCCTAGCTCAGAGAAAGCTTATCGTCTTGCGTCAGGCCAACCATTCCTTCGCTGAATTCTTCACAGAGTTCAATCAGTATACTCCACGCACAGGCTTCAACAACAAGGCCTTGAAGTGCCATCTTTGATGCGCTGTCTCTGAAGAGCTTGCCAAGCAGCTTGTCAGCATCAACCTCAAGAACATCAGCTATCAGAAGCTTGTTGAGGAATGCCAGCTGCAGGACAACCAGTTGTGTGCCACTTCTGCCAACTCTCACTGTCCACGTCAAGCACCTCCTACTCAAGCCTCAGTTCCACAGTCAGGAGCTTCAGTTCTGTGTCCAGGGTTCATCAAGCCAGCCTTCACGCCACAGCCACCAAGTCCTACCATGGATCTCAGCCACTCTAAGCTGAACCAGAAGAGCAAGAACATCACCAAAGCAAAGGCCTCTGCTTCTACTGTGGGAACCAAGGTTATGTCTCAACCTTCTGTCCAGTGAAAAGCATACCTGTTGTTACCACCACCACAACCACCACCAAGTCTACCACTGTTGAGACTACTCCAGAGTTGGAAAACAAGTAGTCCTTGGTCATCGTCACACCCAAGGACATGAAAAGGATCTCCATATTGGCTATCTGTCTCCAGACCAGCAATTAGACAGCAAGTGCTTGTTTCTTCCTTGTATCTGTTACGACCCAGGAGGAACACAGTCTTTATATACTCACAGAAAGCAGCAGACAGGATACTGGACAGAAGTACCAGACAGTATGACACGGGAACCAGTCACGTGACTGGCAAGACAAACCAGAGGGTGCTTGCCGCAGTATGCACATGTGTGAGCAGAGTGAGCAGAGCTCACCCAGCTCACCACAGCGTGCATGAACAGTGAGCAAAGTGAGCAGAGCTCACCCAGCTCACTGCAGCGTGGATGAACAAGTGAGCAAAGTGAGCAGAGCTCACCCAGCTCACCACAGTGTGCATGAACAAGTGAGTAAAGTGAGCAGAGCTCACCCAGCTCGCCGCAGTGTGCATGAACTGTGAGCAAAGTGAGTAGAGCTCACTGATCTCACCAAGTGAGCAAAGTGAGCAGAGCTCACTGTGCTCACAAACTGAGCACTATATAGTCTGGCGATAGTTCCTTTATGGAACAATCATCTTCAACTCATGTTGTGATCCAGACAACTAGATCTACTTCAATACAATCTTTTTGTACAAAACTATTGATCAGGTGTCACCACCACCACATTCCACCAAACCCCTTCACACTTCTTGACACTCCTCTCCTGCAAGAACCAACCTGACTTCCACCTCTCACCCTAATCCTATACTCAGATAGGACAGTATGGTACAGACCACAACACTTTGAAGACCCTCAAGGATGAGTACCTCAGGAGTAACCAACCCCAACTTCCCAGATGGAAAGATTAGTGTTGCCAAGCCAGACCTGTTCTACAGCAAAAGAAACAAGGTTGACAACTGGCTTATACAACTCCAAGTCTACTTTCAATTCCAACCAGAGACAAAGCTGCCTAAGGAGAAGTGGCCCCTCTTCGCAACCACTTACATGAGAGGTAATACTTATCAATGGATCAAGTCTTACATCAACAAACATCTCTCAGGAAACAGAGACCATGATGGCACATCAGAATAGATAACAAAATGGACATAATTCAAGGACAAGATTAAAAGAATTCTTGGACTATCTAACAAAGATAAAGTGGCTATACAAATGATCCAGCACATCAAACAACAACACTCAGCTGCAGAGTACACCACGCAGTTCAAACAATACTCAGTACTGACTGACTGGGACAACAACACCCTGATAGTCATGTACTGATGTGGACTCAAGGAAAACATGAAGGATAAAATCATCTTTGACAGACAAGCAGTCAACACACTGGACAAGCTCATCACACAAGCAATCAACATTGATAATAAACTATTCAAGTGAGTGATGGAGAAACACCACGACAGAGGATACAGCCACCCCGCATGGCATGTGAGCAACCACTACAAGCTGTCTACCAAGGCACTGCCACATGACCTATATAGCTATGCACCCATGGAACTGGATGCAGTCCACCACAAGGGAAGGTTCATGAAGGGAAGGAACAACAAAAAAAGGAAAGCACTGAAGTGCTATGCCTGTGGCAAGCTAGGCCACATGGTGAGAGACTGTTATTCAAAGAACAAGGTGCACTGACAGCAACTAAATACACTTGATGGAGACTGGAATATCATCAAGCCAGAGGACCCACCAGGAGAGGCTCAGCTATCCCTCAAACAATAGGACAACTACGATCAGATATTGGAAGCAGCCCACCAACTGGCAACATCAGGAGGTAAGGACCTACCAGAACAGACAGGTTAGGACAAAGGACAGGAGCTCTTAACCACCTCTGATAGAGACTGAGACAAACCCACATCTATCAAAGAAGAAATACTACAAGGAAGCTATACTTACAGCATGGACCCACGAAATCTACAGCACAGCAAACTACAGTGGAGGTTTTGCACGAAGCACTACTGCACCTACCACAAACAACTACAAAGGTATGGAGAACATTCACTCTACCACGCCACCTGCCACAAGCATTGGGTTAATTGCGAGAAGGATGCGTGTGAGATCCAACTTTGGGACAAACACCAACACACCACATTCCCCGGGCACACACATGATTGGCACAAACACCTCATGTTCCTACAGTAAGGCAACAACCACAACTACTACATCAACAATTGGCAGTACTGCCTCAAGCCTGGATGTGACAAGCATCAGCAAGACAAATTCATGAACAGATTCCTCAGAACTGATAGGAATAGCTGGACCTATTGCCCAGTCAGTGGAAAGACACTTCAATCAGGAAAAGACTGAACTCTCTTGTCAAGGGGTGACATCAGGAGCTCAACAACATGACCCCTAGCAACACAAAGCACCTGTGATTACCTGTGTCACTACACACCAACACGCCAGTACAGACATACACACTTGTTGACTCTGGAGCCAGTGGAAACTACATTTCAAGATAACTTTACAACACCCTCAGCACTGGAAGGAGACACAAGCAGCAGCCCTATCAGCTCGTGATGGCAAATAGACAGACAGAGCTAGTCTACTATAAGATGCAGCCAATGGAAATAGTTACTGGACACTATGCTTAAAGAATCCACTTTGATATTGTCGAGTTGGCCACTCAGAATATCTATTTGAGGATGCCTTGGCTAAAGAAGCACAACCCAGTTGTTAACTGGAGGACAGGAGTACTCATGTTTAGGAACTGCACTAACAACACAGCTCAGACCTGTTACCAGCCGCAGAAAGCGTGGACAGATAAGAGAAGAAGTCCTCAGTGGAACCTCACTGACAGAAAGGACAACTCTTAAGAGAAGAGGTCTGCCTTGACAGGCACACCCCAGAACCAGGTGGCCAAACAGTCAGAGATAAAGAGAGAGGAAGTTGTTAACCTTCTGGAGATCTCTGAAGAGTACTGACCTGAGTATGATAACCTCTTTCAGGAAGACACAACAACAGCAGTGTTGCCTAAGCACTAACCTTGGGATCATGAGATCAAGTTGCAACCAGGGACAGAGCCAGGATTTGGACTAATTTACCAGTTATCAGAGAAAGAGTTCCAAGTACTTTGCGAGTACCTGGAGGAAAACCTGAAAAAGGGTTTCATTCAAGAATCTCAATCACCAGCAGGATACCTGATACTATTTGCACTAAAGAAAGACAGAAGTCTTCAACTTTGTGTGGACTACAGGAAACTCAACAACATTACCATCAAGAACTGATATCTGTTGCCAAATGTGAACAAATTGTGAGACAGGATCAGCCAAGCTACAATCTTCACCAAGCTGGACTTGAAAGGAGTATACAACCTGATATGCATGAAAGAAGGAGAAGAATGGAAGACAGCCTTCAGAACCTGATACAGACACTACAAGTATCTGGTTATGCTATTTGGACTCACAAACACACCAGCAACATGTCAAGCATTGATCAACAACATCATCAGAGTACACCTGGACTAAACAGCTATCACCTACTTGGACAACATTCTTGTCTACTTGAACACGTAACAGGAATATACCAAACATGTGAAGGATGTTCTATGATGTCTACAAAAGGCAGGGCTCAAGCTCAACCTGAAGAAATACAAGTTCAACAAACTGGAAGTTGAATTCCTCAGATACATCATAGGAATCGAAGAGATCAAGATCAACCCTGAGAAAGTTAAAGTGATTCAGCAATGGCCAACACTGACATCAGTTAAGAAAGTACAAGCCTTCCTAGGATTTGCCAACTTTAACTGACAGTTCATCAAGAACTACTCACAGATGGCAACACTACTGACAGAACTCACAAAGAAGGATGTGGAGTACTGGTGGACAGAGAGATAACAAAAAGTATTCTAACAGCTCAAGAACACTTGCGCTAAGGAACCAGTTCTCCTCAACTTCAAGACAGGCCAACTGACACAAATCAAGACAGACACTTCAGATCAGGCAGTGGGAGCATGTTTATGCCAACAGGCAGACAGCAAGTGGCACCCAGTTGCCTACTACTCACAAAAAATAACACAAGCAGAACAAAACTATGATATCTACAACAAAGAGCTACTGGCAGTTGTCAACGCACTCGAACACTGGAGAGCGTACACAGAAAGCAGTTCTGAACTCACTGTTCTCACAGGCCACAAGAATCTGACAATGTTCACAACAACCAAGAAGCTGAACAGACAGTAAGTCAGATAAGCTGAACTCCTAGGGCAACATAAGTTTAAGATCTTGTACACCCCTGGACAGGACAATAGGAGAGCAGACACACTAAGCTAACAAAAAGACCACATGGAAGATGATGAACACCAAGGAATGATCTTACAGCAGGACCAGCAAGGAAACCTGGTGCCTTGACCACAGATCAACAAGCTCACAGCAGAAGACACTGAAGAATTAATAAGGAACTACCACAACAATCTAGCACATGGTCACCCAGGAATCTCCAAGACCACAGACCTTATCCAACAGGCAGGGAACAATGTCATCAACCTCTGACAACATGTCACAAGCTACATCAGCAAATATCTACTGTGCCAGAAAAACAAACACAGAAAACACAAGCCATATAGAGAAGGACACCCAAACACAATACCAAGAGGCTTGTGGGAAGATGTGTTAATAGACTTCATCACAAAGCTACCCAAGTCCAAAGACCCAGTCACAGGAATCACCTACAATTTGATTATGGTGATAGTGGACAGATTTACAAAATATCTAATAGTGGTACTATTCAAGGAGACTCACACAGCAGAACAGTTAGGACACCTCTTACTGGACAGATTGGTCAGAGACCACAGAGTTCCAATCATAATTATTACAGACAGAGACAAACTCTTCACATCCAACTACTGGAAGACAATCAGTGCAGCCATGGGAACAAAACCCAAAATGTCTACCACCTATCACCCATGAACTGACAGCCAGACAGAGCAAGCAAACCAAGTCCTGGAGACTTACTTACGGCATTACATCAACCAGACCCACAGTAATTGAGTACAGTTATTACCAGTGGCACAGCTGGCAATCAACCAGCACAGATCAGACTCAACAAAGGAATTGCTATTTTTTGCCAATTTTAGATAACATGCGAATATCAGGATGCCAAGCAGAGCTTCACTAAACACAGAGAAAGCACTCCAACATGACAAGCTTCTACAACAAACACACACAATGATGAGGCACTACCTTCAAGAGACCTCAGAAAGAATGCAACATCAAATAGACAAGAAATCAAAAATGGCACCTCAGCTAAAGAAGAGGGATAAAGTCTACCTCCTCACAAGAAATTGGAAAATGAAAAAACCAAAGACAAAGAAACTTGACAACATCAAGGTCAGACTATTTTCAGTTGAAGAGAAAACAGGACCAGCCAACATCAAGATACAACTACCAAAGGATGCCAGAGTCTATCCAAACCTTCACATATTGATGATTGAACCAGCCGACCAGAGCACACTCTTGCAGGAAATATTTCATTATCAACCTGAAGAAGAACAAGAATTCGAAGTTGAACAGATCCTGGCTAGGAAAGGTCAGCAATACCTTGTCAAGTGGAAAGAATACCCAGACTCGGAAAATACCTGGGAACCACTCAAGAACCTTGTGAACTGCCAGCTTTTTCTGCAACAGTTTCAGCAGAAGCAGGACTGAACAGCTCAGCCTGCAGGAGGGACATGTCAATGACTGATCAAGTTAAATCCTCACCATCTGACTCTATCTCTTTCACTAAGCACTGAAGCTTCTGCCTCACACAGACCTCAGTGTCCTCCAACACCTTTCACTTCTGAGACAGACAAGCCTGCACTGTGGCAAGTTGTTTGAAGAGTGTGTTGTGTGTTGTCTTGTCAGTGGCCACATCCTCACAGAGGTTGTCCCAGGACATGTTCAGAGATTTGCAGGACACAGAGACACAAGACTTTCCACGCCAAGTGCACGCAGCACATTTCAACTTATCATCTTCTCCCAGTATCTGGAAGCACAGATGACCACAGAGAACACAAAAGTTGCAGAGTGTATGTGAAACAAAACCCCAATTGCAGATTTGAGTAGTAAGCTGAGTTCAGCTAACAGTCGCACGTGACTTTGGAGGTATAACCAGATTTCATCAAGATGATGAAAGATAGAGAGGAGGATAGTGTTACAACCCAGGAGGAACACAGTCTTTATATACTCACAGAAAGCAGCAGACAGGATACTGGACAGAAGTACCAGACAGTGTGACACAGGAACCAGTTATGTGACTGGTGAGACAAACCAGGGGGTGCTCGCCGCAGTATGCATATACGTGAGCAGAGTGAGCAGAGCTCACCCAGCTCGCCGCAGCGTGCATGAACAGTGAGCAAAGTGAGCAGAGCTCACCCAGCTCACTGCAGTGTGCATGAACAAGTGAGCAAAGTGAGCAGAGCTCACCCAGCTCACCACAGCGTGCATGAACAAGTGAGCAAAGTGAGCAGAGCTCACCCAGCTCACCGCAGTGTGCATGAACTGTGAGCAAAGTGAGCAGAGCTCACTGTGCTCATGAACTGAGCACTATATAGTCCAGCGATAGTTCCCTTATGGAACAATTGTCTTCAACTCATGTTGTGATCCAGACAACTAGATCTACTTGAATACAATCCTTTTGTACAAAGCCATTGATCAGGTGTCACCACCACCATGTTCCACCAAACCCCTTCACACTCCTTGACACTCCTCTCCTGCGAGAACCAACCCACCTTCCACCTCTCACCCTAATCCTATACTCAGATAGGACAGTACAGTACAGACTGCAACAGTATTCTAGATGGGAAATTCAAGTGCAATGCTCTTATTGACTCTGGCTGTTCAGCATTTGGCTGCATTAGTGCTTCCTTTGCGCAATCTCTTCACCAAGAACCTCTCCCCTACCCACGCACATTACAATTGTTCAATGGCAAGATGTCACAAACCACACATCTTGCCAAGACAATCATGACCACAGCACATGGTGTGCACCAGGAAGAAGTCTCTCTCTTTGTGTCTCCTGGTCTTCACTATAATGTGATTCTGGAGATGCCATAGCTCCAGAAGCACAGGCCACACATTGATTGGACAAACACCTCAATCATGTTCAAGTCAGATCACTGCTGATCTGCATGCCTCAAGTCAAACAATGGCTATCCAATCTCTTTGGATCTTGAAGCCAAGACATCTGCTGGAAAGTCTCAGGATCCCAAGCCTTTTTCTGCCACACCAATCTCCATCAATACTGCCACATTTTCTCTTCTTGCTGCCAAGCCAGATCACCAGGTGTTCAGTGTTTCTCTGAGAGACATTGAGCAGGTGTTGAAGCCAAAGAAGTGTGTGGATCCTGCCACACTTCTCTCTGCTCAGTACCACAAGTTCCTGGACATCTTCAGCAAGGATGACACTGACAAGCTTCCTCCTCTACGCCCAGGAGTTGACCACAAGATCAAGATGGAACCAGGAACCCAGGCACCCTCTGGACCTCTGTACAGCATAAGCAGAGAAGAACTTGAAGTTCTCAAGAAGTACCTGACAGAGAACCTGAACAAGAGCTTTATTCAAGCATCTTCATCACCTGCTGCTGCACCAGTCCTCTTTGTCAAGAAGCCAGGAGGTGGATTGTGTTTCTGTGTAGACTACAGAGCACTCAACACTATCACTATCAAGAACTGTTACCCCCTGCCACTGATCTGGGAGATGTTGGACCAGCTTTGCAAAGCTGTGTGGTACACCAAGCTTGACATTGTTGGTGCCTTCAACCATATCTGGATGAAGGAAGGTGAAGAATGGAAGACTGTGTTCCGCACACACTCAGACCTCTACAAATACCTTGTCATGCCCTTTGGTCTTGCCAATACTCCAAGCATGTTCCAGAACTACATCAATAATGTTTTGGGACCTGACATCCTTGACGTCTTTGGCACTGCCTATGTGGATGATAGCCTGCGAAGACTCAAACCTCCACGCAGTGCAGACTGGGAACCTCGGGGCAGCGATGGCAGGCAGTCTCCCAAGCTGCTTGTAGTCACTGCACTGAGAGCTAATTGAGTCACCAGTCAAGCTGCTGGTGCCTGTGGAGTGACAGGCCACCGGAGGTGTTGTGCAGGCACCCTGGACACCTCTGTGAAGCGACATCAGCAGAACAGAGGACTTCGACCAAACTGGTTATGAAAACCACCCGACAGATGTCTACTGTGTACGCTACAGCCTGAAGCCAGTCTTGCAACTGGTGGATGTGAAGTCTAGACACCCAACAGGGCACCTCTGGAGTAGACGAGAGGAGTTCCTATCACACACCCCCCTTCTGGCAGAGTCCCCAGCAGCTGATGCATCAAGGATCTTGTTCTAGGAGGGGAGTGATGTCTGTACTGCAGTGTTGTTAATCGAACAGGGACTACGTGTTAAAGAAGGTGAGCAGGTGGCACGAAAGGTTTCCGCCACTCCAGTACCTAAGAGCTGTGTGATAGTCAAAGTGCTGGCTTGATGGTTTTGCCTAAGGTCTTGCCACAGATTCTCTTCGGGCCACCTACAGACCAGGGCTAGGGCACTGGAGGTTCTCCAGTGGGCCACCACGTACATCTGGAGTTCCACAGGCAACAGTGGGCAGACGGAGACTTCTCCCTACTTGGTTAGTGGGCTGGAAAGACAGCCCTGCAGGTGCTGGCATAGCCTGCAGAGTCTGTAGAGCCTGCGAGGCATAGTCGGCCTCTGTACAAGAGATCTACAGAGATAACACGAAACAGCGAGAGCTGCGGGGTGTGGCATATAATGGCAGTGACAGCAGTAGGGTCTGGGCCTACTACAAGACTGTCTATATGGCCCGAGAGGACAGAAGTGCATGCCAGTCTGTACAGAGTGCAGGCTCAGGCTGCAAATAACAGGCTCAAGAAGCAAACTGCAGTTGGAGCGTGGGCTCCGGGCTGGCAACCCAGCGCTCTGAAGCAGGACCTAGGGGTGAGTGTACACAGCGGAGTGCAAAAGACCTCAGGACTGCGGGGAAGTGTGGCAGAGACCCTGCACAGGATGTCGACTCTGCGCTATGCCTTGGCATAGCTCAACTGTGGTCTCTACTGAGCTATGCAGTGGGGATCTGGTTTAACCCTCTAAGAAAATCCTCCAATATCTCTTCTCTTGTTTCATTTCAAAACAGATGCCTAAGACTTATTGGGGGTGCCTTCAAAGCCACTCCTTTTTTTCTATTAGAGAGTGAGCTTTTTCTTCTACCTCTAGACCTATACTTTAAATTTCACACTGCCTGTTTTCTTTCTTCTATTCAAAACTCCCCTCTCAAATACTTTCTTGACAGTATCTTTTCCACTATTTCCAGCTATGCCTCTCTCTTGAAGAAACCTTTAAAGGAATCCTCAACTATCTCTCCTAAGTGGAAATTCACTTGGTTAAGTCAAATAACTACTAACCAGGCTAGTTCAAAGAAAGAACTACAAAAGCTCTTTACTAAAGAGTGGGAAGACCAATGGGAAGAGAAGAAAAGAAGAAGCTATCCAGGCTGGCAGACTTTCTGTCAAAAGCTACACAAAAACAATCTGAAGCTCTACAAAGAGTTACAGAAAGCTGAGGCAAGTCTGCTACTGCAAATCAGGACTGGAAGAATTGGTCTGGCAAGTTTTCTTTTCAGAGCTGGAGTTCCTGACTTCCCTACCCCACTATGTGTGTGTGGCCAAGCAGAAGAAACTGCAAAACATATCACCTCTTCATGCTCTCTTTATTCAAGACAAAGACAACAAGTCTCTTTTAATCCCCAAGACTTCACCACTATTATTTCAAACCCAGAGCTACTACAGAAGTTCTTGTACTGGTTTATGTTTTTGAAAAGACTAAACCAGTTTAATCTAGCTTTCAAACTCCACTATTCCCAATCCAATACCTAGATTCTCTTCTCTTACCAGAAACTTCAAGATTTCTTTTGTTACATTCCCTAGTCACACCCTGCCTTCAGTTTTTATCTCTTCAAAGGTTTTCCGAAGAAGTTCACTATTAGCTAGAAGATCTGCATGACTGTAAAGCTACTACCAGTGTAAGAATCAAATAAAATCAAATAAAATAAAATGTGGATAACATCCTTGTCTACAGTCAGACACTCAAGGAACACCAGAAGCACGTCAAGCTTGTTCTCAGTCGACTACAAGATGCAAGCCTGTAAGTTGACATCTCCAAGTACGACTTTGAAGTACATCAAGTCAAGTACCTTGGCCTCATCATTCAGTCTGCCACTGAAGATGGCTGACCCAGATCTGTGAGCATAGACCCAGCCAAGACTGACACCATCAAGGAGTGGAATCCTCCTGCCAGTCTCAAGGAAGTGCAGAGCTTCATTGCCTTTGCAAACTTCTACTGCTGGTTCATCAAAGACTTTGCCAAGCTTGCATCCCCACTCACAGCTCTGACCAAGAAGAATGTTGCCTTCAAGTGGGAAACCCCAGAGCAGTGCTTGTTTGAAAGCATCAAGAAGGTGTTCAGTACTGCACCTATCCTGCAGCACTTTGATCCGGAGAAGGAGTGTGTTGTTGAGACTGACACTTCTGACTACGTCTCTGGTGCTGTCCTGTCACAGCCAGACCATGAAGGAGTTCTACACCCTGTTGCCTTCTTGTCACACCACCACCTGCCGGCAGAATGCAACTACAAGATCTACGATAAAGACTTCCTAGCAATTGTCTGTGCCTTTGAAGAATGGTGAGCAGAGCTTGAAGGATCTCCAGAACCTGTCAAGGTGATCTCTGATCATAAGAACTTGGAGTACTTCATGTTATCAAAGCACCTTTCCCACTGTCAAGTCTGTTGGAGTGAGTTCTTGTCACACTTTAATTTCAAGATCAGCTACTGTCCAGGCAGTCAGTGCAAGGCTGACACCCTCACTCGATGTTCCCAAGACCTCCTGTCAGACAGTGATCCCTGTCAAGACTTCATGGAGTAAGTTGTCCTCAAGCCCAAGAATCTTGCACATTCAGAGGTTCAAGTCAAGCCTATCCAGATCCTGAGACATTCAGAAGCTGCACCAGTTGACACTGAACCTGATGCTACACCGCTTTCAGACATCATCTAAGCTGCCTATAACAACCTTGCTGAAGGTGATCCAGTGGCAACAGTGTCACAGATGCTAAGGGATAGTGTCAGGCACAGTCGAGAAGTGTCTCTCTCAGACTGCAGCTTGGAAAATAACTGTCTCTTCTACAAGAACTGACTCTGGATCCCTGAGAATGATGAGCTACACCTACGCCTGTTCCAAGAAGCCTATGACCAAGCAATGGCTGGCCACACTGGGATTGCCAAGACCCACAATCTTCTGTCTTGTTGGTACTATTGGCCAAAGATAGTGAACATCATACAGCAGTACATCAGGAATTGTTATGTCTGCTCTTGAGCAAAGTCTGCCCATGATTGCCAAGGAGAGCTGCTGTCTCTTCCCGTGCCTCAGCAACATTGGCAGGATCTGGCTATGGATTTCATTACTGACTTGCCCAAGTCAAGAGATGCCTGCTTCCCTGGTGCCAAGCACATCTGGGTTATCACTGACTGTCTCACCAAAGAACACCACTTTGTGCCATGTGCTGAGATGACAACCTCACATCTTGTCTGGATGTTCATCCAGTTTGTTGTCCATACCTATGGCTTGCCCAGGAGTATTGTCTCAGACAGAGGAGGTCAGTTTGTCAGCTTATTCTGGAAAACACTCTGTGCCCATCTTGACATCATGCTACAACTATCCTCAGGACACCACCCAGAGATAGATAGTCAGACAGAACAAGAGAATCAGGAGCTTGAACACTACCTGAGATCCTATGTCAACTATCTCCAAGATGACTGGGTCTAATAGCTTCCTCTGGCAGAGTTCACACAGAACAACTCCCAGTCTGATTCCTCTGGCATGTCACTGTTCTTTGCCAACAAAGGGTTCCATCCACAGCTCAGCATCACACCCACAAGTGAAGCCTGCAACCAAGATGCTATGGAAATCTCTGGAGAAATAACGCAGATTCTGGAACAGTTGCAAGCTGAACTCCGACTATCCCAGGAAGCTCAAGCTCACACCACCAATTTGCATCAAGTCCTGTCACTGTCCTATCAAACTGGAGATCTTGTTTGGCTGAATACCAAGAATATCAGGACACGCCGCCCATGCAAAAAGCTTGATGACAAGTGGATTGGACTATTCAAGGTGTTGAAGACAGTCGGAAGCCGTGCCTGCTATCTGGAGCTTCCACACACTCTCAAGATCCACCCTGTCTTTCACGTTTCCCTTCTACGTCTGACACCTGCTAATCCTATCCCTGGCCAATCAAATGAACACCCTGGCCCTGTCATTGGTCAAGACACAGATGAAGAGTTCCAGGTTGAAGAAATCCTTGACTCCAAGCCAGCAACGTCTTGACAGAAGTTCACGTACCTGGTCAAATAGTCCGGATGGCCAATTGAAGATGCCACTGAAGAGCCTATTGAGCATCTTGCCAACACCAAAGATGCTATCTACAACTTCCATGAGAAATACCCAAGGAAACCACAGCCACAGAACTACGCCCACGAGCGGCCTGAGGCTCACAGGAGTTCGCCATGTGAAGGAGGGGGGTAATGTCACGGTTCTGGCCCAGTTGCATATCTGGCACAAGTCACGCACCTTGCCGGGAAGTTCCATCTGCACTGTTGCCTGTTTGCTCCGCCGTTGCCTGATCCCCTGCCTATAAGAACTTCTCCTGCTCCCCCAGCTTCTTCTCTTCTTTTCTCTTTTTCTTCCTTCCTTGTCTTTCGTCTTGTACATCAATCCAAGTCTCAAGTCTCAAGCCAAGTCAGGTCAAGGTTACTGAATCAGTTAGGCTCGAGTTCTGCTCTGCCATTGCCTCGTCACAGCGTGAAGGGGTTTGGTGGAACGTGGTGGTGATGACACCTGATCAGTGGCTTCGTACAAGATTGTATTGAAGTAGATCTAGTTGTCTGGATCACAACATGAGTTGAAGACGATTGTTCCATAAGGGAACTATCGCCGGACTATATAGTGCTCAGTCCGTGAGCTCAGTGAGCTCTGCTCACTTTGCTCACTCGGTGAGATCGGTGAGCTCTGCTCACTTTGCTCACTCGGTGAGATCGGTGAGCTCTGCTCACTTTGCTCACTGTTCATGCATGCTGCGGCGAGCTGGGCGAGCTCTGCTCACTTTGCTCACACATATGCATGCTGCGGCGAGCAACCCCTGGTCGGTCTCGCCAGTCACGTGACTGCTTCCCGTGTTATGCGGCCTGGTACTTCCGTCCAGTATCCTGTCTGCTGCTTTCTGTGAGTATAAAGACTGTGTTCCTCCTGGGTCGTAACAGCAAGAAATGCTGAAAAGGAGTAGGAGGAGAAGCAGAAGAAGGAGGAGAAGGATAGGAAGAAGGGGGAGCGTACGCAAAAGCAATTGGAGAAGGAAGAGCAACAGACTGACCGAGAAATTGCTTGTCAAGTGGCAAGAGAAGAGAAGGCCAAAAAAGCTGCAATTGTGAAAGCTAATAGGGAGGCCAAAAAGCAGGCAGCAGGAAATGAGAAGGTCCAGGGAGGCTCAGAGACTGTTGAGGAGTCTTCTCCACCAAGCAAGGAAGCTCCTATCATTGAAGATGACGAAGATAAGTGGAGCTCTGAGGAGGAGGCTTCTAAACTGACTTCACGTGGTCAAGTCTTGAAGAAGCCATCACGCTTTGTATACTAGACTTCTATTGTTCACTATCTCTTCTATACATGCTATTCTATCATATATCCAAGTTTGAGATAGTCCCGACAAATATCTATTAAGTTATTCAACTTTTCCTTGAGGGGGTGCTTGGTCGCTCAACCGAGCGTTGGGTGATAACGAGCGTCACGTGATCGACTACGGTACCAGACACTAGGAAAGGGGTCATAAGTTGAGAGAAACCTTTAGGTGGTACCGTAACACTTAACTTACGGACCCCCACTGTACCCTCCTACCTCGTAGAAAAGAGTATCGTTACACGCACACCCCCCTTCACAGACATTCCACCCCCCCAAGCCCTGCGCCATCGGCGTTTACATTACGCCGATGCCGCCGCGGCCGCGTATAGTACGTACGGGTAGTCAGAAGTCCACACCATCGCTACAACGGCTTTGTCGCCATAGATTCTCTTTGGTTCCACGATCAGTCTCACAGCGTCGTTAGATCTCATACCTTTGTCCTTGGTCCCATCGAGTATCTCCGTTCCATTCTACGTACGTACCGTATCAGGCTTCTGGAGCTGGCGCATCTGTCTGACTTTCGCTGTATGTAGCCTTCAGCTCTGTACGTACGTACTCGCACCTTCGTAAGCACATCTCAAGGCCTCCGAATCGCTTCGGAGCGGTTCTTGAACCTCCGCCAATCTGTCTACGGCCCTCGCAACGGATCAGAAGACCCTCGCGTTGCTCAAGACGTTCTTCGTCTCGCCTCCTGCCTACCCCGGTCAGAGCATCGTTCCACGCTTGCCTGGTGTTCAGTGTCTCTACCGGCAAACTCGGTCGGTCAGGGCCCCAAGGCGCCCGTTCGCCATGGCGGCCTCCGCTGGCCCAGAGCAGTCAGCGGACGTCCAGCCCAGGACCCAACAGAGCTCTCTGGCCTCTCGGAGAGACAAAGAGAAAGTGGACGGAGACCGCAATTCGACAAAAGCCCCACGCTTCACCCGGTACTTTCCGTTGAGCTATAAGGAGGGATTCGGCCAGTGGGTGCGTGTCCCAGACTCTCCTCCGACAGCTGAATAGTCCCGTTCGTGGACTGACCATACCACTAGTGGGCCAGCATCTCGCCGGCGGCGGCGGAGCATGCTGTAATGTCCTTCATCCCATACCTTCAACGGCCTCCCACTCATACTCAGACCGGAGCGGACGTCCCCTCGGATGACGCGCCCACGATGACCGTCGATGAGGACACCACGCACAAGGCAGCTCCTATCACCACTGCCTCCAACACGGACCCCCACGGGCCGAGACGATGGTACTCGACGATGGTGAGGTTGAGCGGCAAGAACCGAGCAGTCAATGAGCTGTCGGTTGAACGGGTGGGCGAACCAGTCGAGGATAACCTGGTCATGTTGCATGGCTATGGCGCCGGGCTAGGGTTCTTCTACAAGAACTTTGAAGGGCTGAGCCGCACTCCTGGGTGGAAGCTATGGGCATTAGATATGCTCGGCATGGGCCGAAGTACCAGGCCGCCCTTCGTGATCAGGGCCAAGGATCGGCAGGAGAAGATCGCCGAGGCCGAAAGTTGGTTCATCGACGCGCTCGAGGAGTGGCGGAAGCAGAGGAAAGTTGAAAGGTTCACGCTGCTCGGTCACAGCCTGGGTGGATACCTGGCCGTTGCTTACGCGCTCAAGTACCCGGGCCATCTGAACAAGCTCATCCTGGCGTCGCCCGTTGGCGTCCCCGAGGATCCATACGCCGTCGAGGCCGACATGCCCGATCCCGCGACGTCCAACACGGCCAACGAGTTTCTGCGGGACCAGTCGGAAACCGTCAACGAGACCAGCCGGAACAATGCCAACGGAGCCAAGACCGCCGGCGACAACAATAACTTTCTCAATGCTCGATCGAAGGCGGAGAAGCAGCATCAGCAGCAATGTGGCGACGGCACTCAAGCACCGCCAACGGCTCCTCGACGGCCGATCCCCAAATGGCTCAACTACCTCTGGGAAGCCAACGTTTCCCCCTTTAGCATTGTCCGCTGGACCGGGCCGCTCGGGCCGCGCTTCGTGTCGGGATGGACGTCACGACGCTTCTCCCATCTACCCAGCGAGGAAGCCAAAGCGCTGCACAACTACTCGTACTCGCTCTTCCGGCTCCGTGGCAGCGGCGAGTACGCGCTGACTTACATCCTGGCGCCGGGCGCCTTTGCGCGAAATCCGCTGATCCGGCGGATCCACGGCGTCGGACGACAATACATCCACCCGACACATTCCTCTCCGCCATCCTCATCCGCGCCGTCTCTCCCTATCGACTCCACGCTCCCTTCCAACGCCGATCCATCACCCCAGCAGCCATCGTCGTCATCCGCCACGTCCGCATCATCATCATCATCATCATCACCCCAGCCGGTGCGCGAAACCGGTATTCCCATCGTCATGCTCTACGGCGAGAACGACTGGATGGACGTCGCCGGCGGGTTCGCGGCCGAGCACAGGATCAACGAGGAGAAAGAACGCATTCTGCGCAACGCCTCGGACGACGAACGACGCGCCGATCGCGGCTCCGCGAAAGTGCTCATCGTCAAGAAGGCCGGCCATCACGTCTACCTCGACGGCGCCGAGGAGTTCAACGAGCTTATCCGGAAGGAGATGGAGGACGTTACGCGGGGAAGAAAAGAGGCTAAATCGACCGCTGCTGGCATTGGCGTCACTGGAATCAGGACTGGGACCGGGGCCAGGGACCCCAGTCCATCGTCATGAAACATATGGTCATTCTCATCATCGTACGTTATCGTGTTATGATATCACAAGCGATGTCTTGAGTACAGTGGGGTAGGACTTCCGACCCCCCTGGTCAACCAAAAGACTAAGGGCGTACATCTGGATCTTCTAGATTTTCTTGATTCTCCACCTTTGAAGATGATTGACGCGTCGTGAAAACAAGCGTACAGCTCTCTCCCGAGCATCTTCGGTCCATCGCTTGATGCTATCCTCGTAGCCATCAAGCTCAGGCGTCAACACGTTGGAATCGTGCAGGGAGCTCCAGGGCTACTCCATCTCCGCAGCCTCGATCTTCGTTGGCGTCGGATATCTCAACGCTGGATGTGATTGAAGTGCCGTCTCAGAGTCTGACGCGGCATGAGGAAAGTGCCAGGACGACAGGGGGCTGCCGGGGGGGGGGGGGGGGGGGGGGGGGTGTCGTCGAAAGAACGTGCCTGAGGATCCAAAGTCTCACTGAATAGCCGACGATCTCATGAATCCATTGACAGAGTGCCAGCAATCGTCGCTGAACACCAATGCGACTTCAGATCAACATAGACGAGTTCGTTGTCCAGAAGTCCAAAGTCACATTCGAGGAGATGCCGAGCTTTTCAGTAGATTCCGGTCACCAACAACACCGAGAATTCAATTCAAGTGCAATGCTGTATGGGTCCTGGTACAGTACACCCATGGCAGCCCAGAAATTACCACGCCGAAGGACGAAGCATCCTGCAGCGACGAGGCAAGCAAGCAAGGCGCACGCCGAGCGGCTGGCTCTTGGCCCAA